>CM062818.1:1331824281-1332272818 GCA_031772625.1 Pinus tabuliformis
GAACTATCCTCATAACCCTTGTTTCATTTTGTAACGAGGTCGACACAAGATAAGAACCGTCCTTGGTGACCCATAGTATCAAAATGGTCAGAGTTCTTATTAATCTTTGATGATGTAGAAGATATTATATAACAGGTTTGCACTCTTGCCACTTCCGCCAGATTACTTGGAGGCGGGAGGGAAAAAGTACCCATTAAGGAAGGGTCTTTTAGGAGACCTACACCGACATTTTGAAGCGATTGAGAAATTCCATGGATCAATGGAATGCTTCTAGTAGCTTTGTGAACTATTGGGGAAAAAGGTTAGTTGGTCAACGATTGTAATTCCACCTTGGAAGGGAAATCCAATCTTTCTAAAATATGTTGACACAATAGTAGCCATAGCATAAATCCAGGGTCTGCGTAGTAAGATATTGTAGTCAAGGTTTCCATCAATGACCTCAACTTCAATTTCTACTGTCTTACCCCCCAGTTCAACTTGCAAGTTACTTAAAATCCCATACGGCGTGTATGTTCTTCCATCGAACACTTTTAATGTCGTTGATGATCGTGACAAGGGTGGCGAGCCTAAAGTTTTCCAACAACTCATTGACATAATACAGGTAGATGCCCCCTCATCAATAATTGTTCGATGAACAGTTTTGTTGAGGGTTTTTACCTGTATAAGGAAAGCGAGTTGGGCTGGTAACTGAGGTTCGTATCCTTTATGGTTGAAGGCCACAAGATTGGAATCTATTGGGTCAATCCCGCTTATTACTGATAACAGAGCCTGCTTTTGGGAGGGAAATTTTGCAGTACTTCAAGTGTCAACATAGCGGATGGCGATTGAGCCAGATCTTCCACTATATTATAATTCTGTGCTGCTCGGGCACGAAGATTAAATGTTGATTTATGTACTAATCCCTTAGGCGGCTTTATAGTTAATTCAGGAATGATGGGTGGCACAACTTCTGATGAAGTCGTTGTCGAACTACTAGGTTGATCTGTAGCCTTGTTGTTCGGCATTTGTGGATTCCCATAATCTTTATTCCTTGTTGATATCAAGGCATCATTTTTCTGTTTCAAAATGGACAACATAAGCGATTGGGATGGGGAAGCATTATCGATAGCAACCAGATTGGTTTCTGGGTATGGAAATGGATCAGTCAACACCACTGAGGTAGTTGAAGTCTTTAAAAATTTCACAACCTTAGCTCGATGTGGACAATCTTTCGTGAAATGCTGGTCATCACATATTAAACATGGATAACGAGGTTTCTGTTTCCCAGTGGGGTTCTCAAAAGATTTCTCAGGATTCGAATCTTCCTGTTTCTTCTTTTTGTTTTTCCCTTTCTTCTTGCCCCCTGGTTGCTTTGGTTCCTTGCCCTTGTCAGATGACACAGCATTAACCTCCGAGGCAAGAAGTTTGTCATTTGCTTTTTCACAAGAAACTACAAGGGCTTTACCAGATGGATCCTTTGCGATTTGCGTACTTGAGGTACCAATCACGCCATCTCTGGCATGCGAGTCCTTGTTCGATTTAGGAAGGGGAGGAACGAAAAATTTTGGTCTAGGAGTGTCAGGAATTTTTTCATAGAGCATGCCAAACTGAGTATACATCAAGTCTAAATATTGTGCATGGGCAATAACTTGCTCTTCAGTAACGACCCCTCCCTTGGCCACATCTTCTATAATAGAAGGTAACAATGACTTAATAAACCATTCAGCTAGAAGCTAATCAGGAACATATGTCTTTACCATTCGACGACGACGTCGCCACTCATGAATATGATCATATATGTGATTGGTTGTTGTCTATTTAAAATTGGTAAGGAGCTCCGTTCCTATTTCATACCTTATAGGTAACTGAAAATGGGTTAAAAAGGTAGTGGCAAGGGCGCTGAAGTTATCAAATGAAGCTCTAGGCAATTCGATGTACCATTTCGCTGCCAGAACAATTAGCGTTCGCTTAAAATGGTGAAGCCTAATCGAATCATCATTGAGGGTGTTGGACGAACACCAAAAATGAAAGGTCATTACATGATTCGATGGATATTCACCCAAATTTCCATTGAATTTAGGAATATCTGACAGAAGTTTATGAGGAATCGCTGGCCACCAAGGGGCATAAGTATTTGGATCACTTGTTAGCCGGTTCAGATCTGGTAATTCTAAAGTTGTTACGAAAGGCAACTATTGATTCAGGTTTGGTGAAGCATACCAAGGATAAGATGGGATCGCCTGAGTAGTGGGTCTTTGCATACCAACATAATGTATCTGATGTTGATAACTTTGACAAGGTTGATGGGCATAACCATTATAATATGATTGTTGGTAGCCATTTTCAACATACGGTTGCCCATTACCTGCAAAGCTTTGTTGCTCAGGTCCTCGGTAAGCTTGTTGGAATTGTGGTTGTTGATATTGTACTAGCCATGGTTGTTGGACCATTTTTTGTTGTCCAATACTAGATGTTTGACCAAGATGAGGGGTGATAGTACCCGTTTGAGCCTGAGTCACTTCAGTTAAGGAGCCACTAATCTGTGGTTGTGATTGAGTCGTGGAGATAAGAGGCTATTGTATTACAACCTGAGAGACTTGAGGTTGACATACAACAGGCAGCGCTTGTACTTGCGACACTGTCACAATAGCCGGTGTAGTGGGAATGTTCGACACAGGTTGATTTGGTTGCATTGAATATACAACTCTTGGTTGTTGAGGCAGTATTGGTACCCAACCACTGGATGCAATTCCAGCTTGACCCAAATTTTGTTGTGAACTCTCATATGGTTGCTCTCCCAGAGGGAACAATGAAAAGGCATACTGCCCCCCATATGGCGGCAATCCAGTGTTCAAAGGGTAAATTGGTCTTTGGAGACTGGACTGCCCAAATTGATACTGATGTGAAGGATCAATTTGTTGAGTCTCAACATAAGAAATTCCAGATAAGATTCCAGATGAACAAATAGGAACAGACCATGCTGTCGAAACAGTCCCTAGGTGGACTCCATCTAGCGGTTGAGAACTAGTTGGGACAGATGGTATACCAGCAAACATTATCAGGGTAGCGATAGGAAGTTTTGTTGCCGCTGTATCAGATGACACAGTCCTAGATGTCGATGGTTGTTCAAACATATTGAGCCTATCCAAAAGATTTCCTAGCGATTCAACAGGAACTTGCGATGAAGGGTGATCAAAAGAACTAACTTCTCTGGTAGAAGGATATAAGTGGATCCTAGTTCCAAAATGGAATGGGGTATTGGATGGAAGATCCCCTACAATCTCTTCTATAGCAATCAGTCCCGGTGGAAGAGGTAGACCATTAGGTCTGTAAAATATTTATGGTGCCGAAGAAGGTATAAACTCTGCAGCGACAGATGTTGAAGGGGTGACACCTTCTGAATCAGTCCTAGATGGAGCTGGTTCAAGAATAGAAGTGTTTACCGTTACACTAGGATCAATTCTAGTGTCCTCTTGTAACTGCGAAACTTCTTCTGTAGAGGCAGGGGTATTAGAAATAATTGGAGTAACAGGAGTCTCTGATGATGTTGAAACACAAGTTTCAAATAAACCAGGATATTTCGACCCAGTTAAACAAGATCGCTTGGCCCGGAATGGTTTTGTTTCTGGAGTCAAAGACAATTGACTTGTTAGTCTCCGCAAACGATGGGGTTTTGATTGACTTTCTTCCACGATTGTGGATTACTTCATCAACTCAAAATTAAAAGGGGAAAATGTTATTCTGAATTAAATGAATTTTATGATGCTTTGACACAACTTGCTTTTTCAATTTTTAAGAGTCAAGAAAAAGCTAAAGATGACTCTAGTCTCCTTCGATTTTTAATGAGCTTGATGTGACAAGTGCTTAGATGGACCTTTTCTTTTAAGGAGTCGAAAAGGAACGAAAGTGACTACTCTGGAAATATAGACAGAGGGATTACCAAACCAATCGCAAAACTACAATATACACCTTAGTGGTAAATTATAAAGAAAATACTGAGGACTTTACGTACGACAGTCAATCTTCCCGAATGTTGTGTTCAGTGCATTGTGATCGATACGGCAGCAGACATGGCTTCCTAAGGATAAAGGATATCAGCCTATTGTGGTCTCCCAATATATACTCGATGATACATGGGAGCACAAGTCCGTACTGGCACTTGTCGTATCAAAGAGGAGGAATCACCCAACCTATGATGAAAACGATAATTACCAGGCTTTACGACGTCGGAATATGTCTCTAGCCTAGACTTCTAGATGTTGTGCATTAGGTTCCAAAGCATTTTTATGTTCCTTGAGCTTTATTTTACAGTTGATCTTTCTTAAGAAGTTTGCCTTTCAAGGTTCACTGCGTGATGTAGATGTACAATTCCTAAATATGAAATATAAATGATAAACAGTCATTTGTTTTCTTTTAGCAATGAAAATCCTAGCTACTAAGGAAAGAAAAGTACGATTTCAACATAGAGCAGAGAGCACACACTAAATGCACTTTTCCTAAATCAATTTCCGCATGCAGTCTAAATGCAAATGCACATGCATGTATTTGTTTTTCTGTTTCCTTAATGCGAGAATGCCGAAAAGAAAACTAAGTACAGATCTAAACTACTTTTCCTCAAAGTGACACTTTAGCAATTTCTTTTCAAAAGTGAAAGGAAGACTAAGATGACACATTCAATTTCGAATGTAAAACTACTTTAGACACTTCAAAGAATCGACAATTCAAATCAAATACAATGGTAAAAGTAAAATCGACTATCTAAAAGAGGAAGAATTTACGACACTCTTTTTATTGACTGAAAATGATAGTTGCGACACTTTCAAATCAAAAGAAGACAGTTCGATTAAGCTACTTTTTGCAAATGAGGACTGTGAATGACGAAAAATACATAAAAAACATTTACAATTCCTTATCAATGGAGGCTGGAATTTTATATTTTTGTAAGGAAATGTTGTTGGTTTCTTTGTCAAAAATTGTAGTGTTGGGTGATATAGCTTTTCATGAGGTGAAGAGGGCTTTCATGCTGGGAGGATGGCACTGGGTCGGACCGTTGGGTTGTAATCCTCTCTTCTACTACTTTTATCAATAAAGCTATTTGATTTTTCCTCCATATTCTTGTACATCTCTGAATCTTGTATTGGTGTATGCATTTGTATGGTTAATTTACATCTGATCCTATATTGTTTATGGTTATAGATCTCTATGCTTTGATGGTATTACACTACTTTGAGGAAAGAGTGGTGAAGCTCTGTCAAAGGGGGGAGGAAACAAGCAAGGAGCCAAGCGAAAGACTGAAGTTGGTACTCTCTGCTTCTCTCCCATCTATCTCTCATAAAGGAAAACACAAGTGACTTTAGTTTATTTGTTTCTAAGATAGCTACCGATGGTTTTGTTTCCGAATTCAAAGACGGTTGACTCATTAGTCTCTGCGAATGACGGGGTTTTGATTGACTTTCTTCCACGATTTCGGATTACTTGATCAACTCAAAATTAAAAGGTGAAAATGTTATTCTGAATTAAATGCATTTTATGATGCTTTGACACAACTTGCTTTTTCAATTTTTCAGAGTCGAGAACAAGCTAAAGATGACTCTAGTCACCTTCGATTTTTAATGAGCCTAAAGTGACAAGTGCTCAGATGAACCTTTTCTTTTAGGGAGTCGAAAAGGAACGAAAATGACTACTCTGGAAATCTAGACAGAGGGATTACCAAACCAATCGCAAAACTGCAATATACACCTCAGTGGTAAATTATAGAGAAATTACCAAGGACTTTAGTATGGTAGTCAATCTTCCTGAATGTTGTGTTCAGTGCATTGCGATTGATAGGGCGGTAGACATGACTTCCTAGGGATAAAGGATATCAGCCTATTGTGGTCTCCCAATATATACTCAACGGTACGTGGGAGCAAAATTCCGTACTGGCACTTGTCATATCAAAGAGGAGGAATCACCCAACCTACGATGAAAACAATAGTTACCAGGCTTTACGACGCCAGAATACGTCTCTAGCCTAGACTTCTAGATGTTGTGCATTAGGTTCCAAAGTGTTTTTATGTTCATTGAGGTTTATTTTACAGTTGATCTTTCTTAAGAAGTTTTCCTTTCAAGGTTCACCATGTGATGTAGATGTACAATTCCTAAATATGCAATCTAAATGATAAACAGTCATTTATTTTCTTTTAGCAATGAAAATCCTAGCTACTAAGGAAAGAAAAGTACGATTCTTTCAACATAGAGCAGAGAGCACACACTAAATTCACTTTTCCTAAATCAATTTCTGCATGCAGTCTAAATGCAAATGCACATGCATGTATTTGTTTTTCCGTTTCCTTAATGTGAGAATGCCAAAAATAAAACTAAGTACAGATCTGAATTACTTTTCCTCAAAGTGACACTTTAGTAATTTCTTTTCAAAAATGAAAGGAAGACTGAGACGACACTTTCAATTTCGAACGTAAAACTTCTTTCGACACTTCAAAGAATCGACAATTCAAATCAAATACAATGGAAAAAGTACAATTGACTATCTAAAAGAGGAAGACTTTACGACAGTGTTTTTCTTGACTGAAAACGATAGTTGCGACACTTTTGAATCAAAAGACGACCGTTCAATTAAGCTACTTTTTTCAAAGGAGGACTGTAAATGATGAAAAATACATAAAAAAAAAAACATTTACAATTCCTTATCAATGGAGGCTGAATAATGTGAAGGAAGAAGGCTTCAACAATGATATACTAATCATAAGCAGCAAAAACTACTGAATAGAGTTGAAAACAATGAAGAAAAAAAAAATCTGGAGAGAGAAACAGTCTCATTCAATCATCACCCCTGTCCTTAAGGGAAACAGGGGTTTATCTCACCTGCAGCACATGGGAGGTGCGATGCATCCAGACTGCCAATGAGAGATAGTGCGATGGTCCAGGGACAAGACTGAGCTTGGTTTTCACCCATAGTTTGCAGCTAAGTTCAGGGATTTAGGTCGAGCTTATGATAGACAGTAAACACAAAGTATAGAGGTATGATCTAATGAGGTTATTGAGCTACCACCAGGGCACTTAGGATTTTTTCAAGTCAGATGTTTAGTTCATAAACCAGCCCAAAGATTGATTGAAGCAGTGTTGATCTACTTTGCAGTTGCATAGCAAAAACAGTTCAAAGGCTAGTTGGCTTAACTTCAGGCTCTGTCTGTAGTTTATAAAGCAAACAACAATAACAAACAAACAAACTATTCGTTCCCCAGTGGAGTCGCCATTTTGTTTCTGGGAAAACTAGTGTCTATTCAGATCTGCTAGTCCCACTAAGATGGGTAGCTATCTTAGAAACAAACAATTCAAAGTAACTTGTGTTTTCCTTTATGGGAGATAGATGAGAGAGAAGCAGAGAGAACCAACCTTAGTCTTTCACTTGGCTCCTTGCTTGTTTCCTCTATCCTTTGATAGAGCTTCGCCACTCCTTTCTCACTTGTCCCGATTCAAAGAACACCTATAGAGGCAAAGAAACAAAATACCATCAAAACATAGAGATCTATAACCATAAACAATATAGGATCATATGTACATTAAACATACAAATGCATACACAAACACAAGATTCAGAAATATACAAGTATATGGAGGAAAACTCAAATAGCTTTATTGATAGTAGTAGAAGAGAGGATTACAACCCAATTGTCTAATCCAGCACCATCCTCCCAGCATGAAAGCCCTCTTCACCTCATGAAAAGCTAGATCACCCAACAATACAATGTTTCACTGAGAAACCAACAGCACTTCCTTACAAAATACAAAATTCCAGCCCCTGGATCTCTAAAGATGAGGGATCCATATATCGATATTTTCAGAGGTGTGAGTCAGCTCTAGGTTTCTGATTAGTGTCATTCCAATGATAGTTCTTGGTTCCACTTGGAGATTTCATTGATCTCTTACTCATCCCTGGGCGAATTCTGAGAGGCAAGTGTCATATGAGAGGTTTCTAGAAGATTCCTTGATCATCCACTTAGCAAACTGTCTCTGTCATTTATCTATTCTTGCTCATCGCACCCTACAGAAGGCCTTTTCAGTATGCATCGCACCTCCCGTGTGTAGCAGGTGAGATGCATCGCACCCTGACCATGGAGCAGGTGAGATGGTCCAGTTTTGGCCAGTTCTGAGTAGTTTTTCAAGGAGAACTTCTAGGAAATGATGTAATCAATTGACCTTGATCTTTTAGGGTTTGAAACAACACTTTTAGGGATTTGAGAGCCCTTGGTTTATCGACATATGTGATTGGGGTTGCAGTGCCCAAATATGTCTATAAAACTTGGCCACATAAAGTGTTATGTGCCATAATTTTGGGCACATGGCCATGGATTATAAAATTCCTAAACCATTGAGGCCATTTGTTCAAAAGCAACAGTCAAGGAGAATGTGCATTATAGGATCATAAGGAAGAAAGAGAAGCAGTTAGGAAGATGTGGCATTGCACTTTGTTCTCGTGATGAGGATGACATGTGGTATATAGATAGCGGATTCTCACACCATATGTCAAGGGATAAGAGAAAATTTCATTTTCTCAATAAAACCAAGAATTGCCATGTTGTGTTTGAAGGTAGAGAAACCGCTAGAGTGTTGGGAAGCGGTAAAGCCAATATTGGTGAGAAGAGGAAAAATGCAGAAGATGTTTGGCTCATTGAAGGCCTAAATAATAATATATTGAGTATAATCCAAATGGTTGATGAAGGCAAATAAGTGATCTTCAATTCCAAAGGTTGCATCATCCGAAAGGAAGGATCAAAGAGAGTGATTGCTAGAGGAGTCAAAACTTCTGATAATCTGTATTGAAGGGAAGAGAGAAGAGTAGGAAAAGGCCAAGAGAATACTCATCCTAATATAATTAAGATTAGATGATATTAGTCTGTATTTAATTCCATTATTGCATGTTAGATCTACTCGATTGCAGCAGTATGCTTGAGACTTGCATGGTCTCAGGGGGAGTGTTGGCAGCCTGATCTAGTTCCTTCATGCACCTTCATATCAAGCGGATCACTTCATATGAGGCATGTCATTCTCAAGGGGAGCTCGTTCCCAAGGCTTGATTCTTTATGTTTTATTTCTTTTCACTCATCATTTTCGCAACTATTGTATTTATTGTATATGAGTGGAAAAAATATGTATATCAACCTTGTTGCATCATATATTTCAACTATATTATTACTTATGGTTTTTGGAGCAGTTGCATGTTGGTTTTATTATGATAACATTGGAGGTATGATAGCCATATGGTTGGCTCATGCATATGGTTGAGGTGTGATGGAGGATCACACATTCAGGGGAGCATATGTGCTTCCTAATGTTTTTGCAGAATGTTGACATTGTTTATGTAGGATGATTGTTATAGCTACTGTCACAGTTGGGTAGATGGATCATCTAGAATCTATGTACCCCATTGCTTAGGTTTCTACTCTATATGAATCATGCATGTTGCTGGTATACTTTAGATGGCTGAATTTTTATGTTGCAATTGCATGAAGAGAGAGAGCATGATGCTGCTTGTGATGTGTGAATACTCATATGGTTGAATCATGTTGATTCATATGGATGATTATGTATGGAGAGTTTGTTGCTACTCATGATGAGGTTATGTGTTTATTGATTTTATCATACTGCTGAGCCTCATAGATGTTTTTGCTCATGATGATGATATGTACCTGTTATATTGCTGATATCGGTTCATATTGATGCACATTTGGAGTATGGTGTCGGTTGTTGGTGGTTATTATGATTTTAATGCAGGATGTTCATGGTGATGGCCAAGGTGTTGAGAGGCCATGTACTATCATATGATGTTGTTAGTAATTTATTACAGCTACATTTAGAGGCTAGTGCATAGGTTGTGGATGCCATGCATTGATTTTTATTTCTACTTCCATATAGAGAATATTGGTGCTCATTGATGCCATGTAATCATGCATTTTATGTTTTTGGGCATATATTGATGAGAGCACCATTGTGTGCATTAGTAAAAGGCATGTACTCTATTGTTTTATATTTTGGGTACATTTCTCATAGAGAGACCATTGATGCCTAGCATGTTGTATCATTAGATATGTATGGGTCAATGGATTTCAAGTCATGTATTTTGATGATGTAGATCCAGTTTTGAAAGCATGATGTAAAATTGGATCCATAAGAGTCTTGATTGATGATAGGTATAGTGGAGTCATTTTTTCATTTCTACATACTTGTCATAGATATGCACTTGCTCTATGAAGCATTGTATGTATTTTACTTCAAGGTATATCATGTCCAAAGTCAAATTATAGTCATGGTTATGAGGATGAATCTCTTGCTTTTGGAAAGGAGGCTTATTACAGCAGGCAGCGTATGTTTCTAGCTCCATTACATGCTTAGGGGGAGCATGATCAGTCTTCAGAGTTGGCATGGAATTGTATAGAGACATGGTTGGAAGCTGAGGCTCCTGTTTTAGTCTACATCAGTCTTGTATCAACATGGTGTTGATTATGAAAGGGGGAGTCCTTCTCTCATCCAACACATTATTCGCATGGTGCTTTAGTGTTTGTATGGTCCTTTTCCATTGATTTCAAAGGGGGAGAGTTTTGGATGGTTAGAGATCAACCTCACCTATTGAATGGAAATTGACATCAATGCTAAAGGGGGTGTTTTTTGGCATTGATTTCAACAGGTTGAAGAGTTTGTTGTTGGTGTATGCATGAGTGATGAGTGTGTGGTCATGGACTGATGGTATTACCAATTGGGATTGATGTCAACATAGTGATGACTATACCTAGTGGCTGTTAAATTGGAGATGAATCCTCATGTGTGATTCGTTTGAGGATGGTATGTTGTGATTGGATATGTTGTTGCTATAGGAGGATGGAGAGCTGCTCATGATGTTGTGTTGTATCTTGGAGATGTTGCTTCTATAGGAGGATTTTCGAGTGCTATTATAGTTGTTGCATATGTCTCTATACGTCTTAGAGACATTAGTTTGTTGCCTCACTGGTTTAGTTGTATGTTGTTTGTGTTGGAGGTACTTCCACTAGTGATGGAGGTAGTTGTATGACTTAAGGTTGCTACTATAAAGGATAGAGATGCTACTACAAGTGATGGAGATGGGGTTGCAGATGTTAGAGTTGTTGAGGCTACTTCTTGAGGAGCTGGAGGAGCTGGTCCTGGTCCTAAAGTTTGCAGGATAGGTCTAGCATGTCATAGACTTGTTCCTTGCCTATTCATTAGTTGGAGACCTATTTCAGAGGCTTGGAGGATTGTACAAGAGCAGAGGAATATGTTCCAGCATGTGGTAGAGGTTTAGGGATGAAGGATTCATGCTTTTACTGAGTATAGGCCCCAAACACATGCACAAAGGCTTGTGGGAGAAATTGGAAGCCCCAGTCGCATGCAGGGCAAGATCAAGGGAGTGTCTAAGGCCCTATTCGCATGAATGGCTATGCCATGCGAGCGTCTAGGGATTTTTTGAGTTTAGCTCCACATTTCTCGCACTGTTGATCTAATTTTTAACTTGTGACCACTTCCTTAATCGAAACTTTCCAGTTTATGGTCGTAAAAGTTTGTGGGACCTCTAGAAGTTGAACAAAAGTTGAGAAGATCAAAAAGGCCTATGGAGTCAGTGGTTGATTGGGTCAATGAGTTGAATCCAGATCAAATCAAGCATGTGAACATGATTGTTGAGCTTAGTAGTTCTTAGTAATTATTGAGTTAAGAACTTGATTTCATCTACATATTGGACAAAGATCATGGTGATTTGGTTGATTGTTGAGTTGAATTGTGAAGAATGCGAGTGTGGAGAAGAGTCTGCAAGCTACATGTGCCTCATAGTGTGTGTATTTTTTGAGTTAGTTTACAGTTGTAGCAACAGTGAGATGAAGTATGTTTCAACCATCAGTTTGAGTTGTTGAGTGAGAAGTTGTAGTGTGTTTTGGTATAGTGATTGGTGATTGTATTTATGTCTATGGAGTATTGGGGCTTAGAGATTTAGTTTTTGTTTTTTGTGCCTTGACGATATGTTTTCGTAGAGCTCATGTTGAGCAATTCTCAATTCTAGTCTGAAAATATATGAAACGAGAACCACATAGAGGAGAAGAGTGGGAGCTCAAGAAAAATTGATATTAGAGAGAAAATTTCTCAAATCGAATGGTGGTAGATTCCACAGAAACTGGGCGAGGCTCATTGGTGGTGGTAGATTCCAGTAGATCAGAGTCTGTAGAGTCAATTATTTAGTTTAGGAGTATCCATGTGAGGATTGTTGATCATTGTGGACTTCAGTGGATGGTAGTCCACAAATCCGCTTAAGGAACAGTCTCCATTTGAGAGGAGCCATATTTGTATCTCTATGTAAATAATTGTTTTTCGTAATATAATTTGAGCAGCGTAGCAAGAGCGAGTGGTATTTTTCCTTAGAGAGGGTTTTCCAATAGAAATCTTTGTGTTTTTGTGTGATTTCTTTTTATAGTTGCATGTTTTATTTTTGGTGCTCCAGTATATGGTTTGTGATTCAATTTGTGCATGGTATAAAATATTAAGTAATTGCAGAAAAAGTTTAAAAGTGTCACACTACTGATTCACCCCCCCGCCCTCTTAGTAGTGAACATATTTCCAACAAAAATTGTAAAAGGTCATAGCATGAGAGGGTAAAATTGAGGCAAGATAACCTGATTGGTCACTGGAAGTATGCATTGCGTAATGGAAAGGAGGAGACTATGCATGATGGGTTAGTAAGAGGAAATCTTGAAGATATGATTCTTAGGACTGTGCAATGCAGAATTACTAATAAAGAGGGTCTGCTACTACGTATTTCACATCAACAGTGGACAAGGGGATGCAAACTACTAGACATAAGTGCATAGTGTGTAATTGAGGCAAAGCTCTGCAGAATGCACAATCAAAGTGGGCAAAGATGGCACTACTACTGACTAGAATTGTGCAATGCATAGTTGAAGAGAGGTGAATCTTCGGAGGTGCTCATGTTGCATCAGTAGAGAGCCATACTTGAGATCTATTTCTTGAAAGAGATAAATGCACAAATGAAGAGATGGGGATTCATAGTAGCTCAAAATTAGACTAAGTATTGAACAATAATGAGCAAAGAGAACAATGAGAATGAGAAGACTAGCATGCATTCATATATTCAGCCACAATGATGATTGGAATGCAAAAGGACTTGGAATACAAAATGACACTAGAAATGATGAATGCAAGAGAGTAATGACACATGAAAATGCTAAAAATAGAAAAAGAGACACTTGTAATGTAGAAAGTAGGAAAAGAAACACTTACTAAAGCAAAAAGTGACAAAAGTGACAATAAAAGTGAATAAATGCTACAATTGCAAAACCTACCCGAAACAATGGTGCACTTGCACCCAAACACTCCTTATGCTCAAGAAATGCACATATCTCCCAAAATGAGTGTGAGAATGACCTCTAGGGTAGCATCTTATCTAGGTGATCACTTATAGAACTAGGGTTAGGGTTTGTACATACATGTTGGAAATATAGGAGCTAGGGTTAGTTAACTACCACTTGTGACAAAGCACATGCTATCCAGAGGGAGTGCGCATTATCTGTCATCAAAAAGTGCATAGTTAACTATCAAAAGAGATTGCACAATTGTCTGTCACAAGGAGTTGCCCAGTTGAATACCACAAGAGATTGCACAATCACTACCATCGGGACGCGCACTAGCCTATCTTCACAAAGTGCACACTATCTATCATCAAGGAGTAAACATTTATTGGTCATAAGGAGTGATTGTCATCATGAAGTGCACAATAATTCTTGAGAGGAGTACAAAATTGAGGGCATCACAAGCTAGACATGTAAGAGTAAGTAGTTGCAACACTTGATATTCCTGGAAGTAGACTTGAACACTTAAAGAAGTAAGCTCAAGGAAGACTTTAACAACTCAAAAATGATAGTTCACATAACAAAAATTAGGCTCTATAATTTGTAGGAAAAATTTTGGAGGGGGATTGTAGCAGCTACAACAATTAGAAATTCATTGGAAGAACCCCAACTCCTCTATCTGGTTCCAACTTTACACACATGTTCTAGATTTCAGGAAGTATTGTCTCATCTTAAAGATCATTGTAACATCCTTACTTAGCCCAGTTATGGATGTAGTCTCTCACGTTCCGAATGTTGGCTTAACATTTTCATAGAACTAACTAATCTTTAGTTGTTTCAATTAGGAAGTAGGAGTATGTAAATTACACAAGTTTAAGATGTTAGAGTTTTAATCTCATCTATGGTGTTGCTATGTTTCTAGCAGGCATGTTCAGTACCCCAACGAAGTCACTTCAAGGAATCAAAAGCATTGTTACACTACAACAAGCCTGTTTAGTACCTTGACGAAGATTCTTACCTCAACTCTCTGTGCAAGAAGCCTTTCTCTTCTTTCAACCATTATTTTTTTTCTTACCTTATTCTCATTACATTTCATCGTCATTTATATCATCACAGGTGAAAGAGGGATCTTGACTTATTTGAGGAGAAAGAGGGGTTGTTCCTTATTTTGTAGAGTCTCTTCTGTATATACCTCTGAAACTAATATGTTTGTTTATGTTTCTTCCTTTCCCTTTTGTACTCGACCGAGTTGACACATTGAACCGATTAATATAAAAGGTTGATTCGTGGAATGAAGATCCTATTATAGATACAAACATCGTAGATATACTAAGGCTTTCGTTAAGAATGAAACATATTTTCCCTCTAAGCATCATGGATATTTAAAGATATAGGCCTAGACAAAGAAGAGGACCAAAAGTTAACCAAGTGTTTTTAGTTTTCGCAACATCCTATTGAAATTTGTTACATTACTTTAGATCCAAATGAGACAACTTTCAAATAAAATATTATTTATGTACAAACTCGAAACAAGACATAAAAGATAAAAGTCAAAAGTAAATCAGAGAAAAGGTGAAACTAAAAGAATGTAGAAAAGAAAAATAAACTAAACCTACACCTACACCAACTTATGGAAGGTCAGGATTCTGTAAAATCAAATTTCTAGTGTAGCCACAAAAGCGACTCCTAACCTACACGAATGAGGGTAGGAACAATAAATACCATGATGAAACAAAGTGTAGGAATGAAAAGATTAACCTGAATGACATGCACATCGACTTGAAGGTTTGACACATTGAAAAAAAAATATGATATGAATTCTTTTGCTAAACAGTCTACCAACTTACCATGATGACCATAAAAACCTTAATAGATTCTCTTGGAATTACATTCTTTGACACCTTCAATATTGGAAAACATTAAGAAAGATCGAAACTTATTATTAGCGACAGAGCTTTCCAAGTAATATTCTTCTAACCATTCGGTAATCAGATCCTGATATTGAAAATAACTCATTGAAGAATCTTGAAATTTAAAAGAAGATAAATTCTCAATCCGCACAATTGGATTATGAAGAGTATCCCATGAAACAACTTTGATCTAATCATGTTTGGAAACCTTGTCAATATCATGAGAAATTGACATAACCATTAACGCATGCTAAAGTGCCTTGACTTCTTGATGAATTTCCAAACTCTCAAATGTTGAATCATCAAATATAAGAGGTTTAAAAATATCAACTAATAGATATACATAACTATCACTAGATGTTTTAATAAATACATTGTCAATGCCACTACCTTGATCAAATTTAACATTTAACACACAATATTCTTCATGAATAAAGAATCTAGATGAATTGAACAAACTCACGTGAACATTTAAAGTTATAGATTTTTATTCTTCACATATTAAAGATGAGGAATTGAAAAAATGATGAACAAAATATTCCATATTCTCCTCTTCTAATTGAGAATCAACACCACCCCATACCTGATTGTGATTAAAACCAACAAAAAAGGATCAAGAACATTAAAATAAAAAGTTGGTGTAAGAGATTCATTAAACATATCAGGAAATAATGAATAATGTGTTGAGGGTGAAGAGGGAGTGGAAAACTCAGATGGAGGATCATCAATTATAATTGATTCTTGTTCAAAATCCAATACCTAGTTATTAGTTAACAAAAAATCATCATGAAAATAATATTTTCCCTCTTGCTCCTCTATTTAAATAATGCAACCATCTTGTACTTGATCACCATTTGAACCTATAGATTGAGAAACAATAGATTATGAACCAATTATTAGTGAAACAAATTGATCTGGTGGATCAAGACAATGAGGATCATAAGGTTTAGATGATAGAGGACAAGAAGTATCTCTTGAAAAAAAAATATCATCAATCAAATCAGATTAAAGATTTAACTTATACACATTAAGGTTTTGATTATGAGGGGAAGTTGGTGGTAGGAAAAGTGGATCAACAATCTTATTTTCAAGTTTTCCAACTTCACCATCGGTACATGAGACTACTTTGTTTGGTAAAGGAAAAGGGGGGGAGAAGAAACAAAAGGGAGAGTAGGTTCCTCCTCTAAAATTTTAAGTGTCCCAAGACCAAGAAAACATGGGAGACTTGAAGATGATTTAGATTCATGTGGTTATAAAGAAATCTAAACTAAATACTGAAAATTTTCATTCATAAAATCCCAATCCACATCTTCCTCAGAAAATTCATAACAAAAGTGAAGAAAACAATCAATAAAATCTTCTAACAATTTATCAAATTCCATTCTAAGTTGAATATGTAGGTTTTAACCCTGTATAGAAATTACCTACAAATGAATTCTTAAAAACAAGAAAATAAACAATGATGAGAAAATAAAACAAATACACAGATAGTTCCCTCGGATCCCAAAACTAGGACTACCAGATTGATTTTTCATTATAATCCTTTCAATGTTACAACACACACACACACATATACATGTCGAAGCATTCATAAACCCCAATCCATTAAACCTAGATTAGAACATAATTATAGTTCTCTTGACTAGATCTATAAGATACCATGGGCATAAAACCATCATGCCTAAAACCATGTGCAAAACCCATGCACAAAACCATAGGTAGGTCTGACCACCTAATATAGGGTCCACTTTTGTTTTCCTAGGGAACTTCCATGGACCCCTTGCAGGGGGGTTTCCTCCCCCCTTGTGACCCCCTTCGTTGCACTCGGCGCAACAAAGGGGGGGCTAGACGCCCTCACTTTAACTTCTCGATCGTGGGGATAGTCATGGAAAGAATATAACACACACCCAATAGAATAATATTTTTATACACATTCTGATAATTATATATGTCAAAATCTTGATGAAGCTCCATGAAAAGGTGCTCGAATGAGTGAATGGAAGCAGATGGTAATCTATAACACCATTGTTTAACATGGACTTCAAGAGTGAGGATGAATAATGAGTAGGCAATATCTTTACAATTAACTTCATAAGAATAACAAAAATTGAGAAACCGAAGAGTATGCTCAAGAATGGTTGTTTCACCCTTGCCATTAAACTTCAATTCGACAAGCTATGAATTATTCTCGCAGGAATTTTATGATTTACACTCTTATAAAAAAAATCTCAGGATTATGCTTTGGGAGGAAGTCATTTAAGATAAAAGATTGAAACCAAACTTCATGAGCTCAACTTGTCATCTGACCCTCCTTCTAGCACCAAAACTAGTTGACGATATTGGAAGCTGACAATAGTAAGGGGGTCTCCTAGATATGATGTCCCAATTAGACCTCACACCATTTGGGATGGGAGCACCATCCAAAATATGGGCTTGACCACCATTACAACGATCTTAAGGATCCACCTTGGCTACAATAAGCAACAGAAGAGATCATACACATAACTTTGAGGTCAACAACTGAGTAAGCTTTGTGAAACACCAATCGCAATGCATAAGAGGTACTTCAATAAAAGGGAAAAGAAAGAGTGAGCCTCTAGAAGAAAATTAATAGTACTATCCTAAAAGAGACACACAAGATCAAGGAAAGACTCGTTAATTAACCTACAATATAGTTCAAAAGATAAAACAGTGATCATGAAAGCAAATAACAACAGACATCCAACAAGATATATACCAAATCCAACGAAATAGTTCATTTTATTTAATATGTATGAACATAAACATATAGCCAAACATTAAAAGAATAGTCTTACAACATTAATGATACATGAATGAAAGTGTGCTAGCTATGAGAGCTTCTGATTATTAAGTTAAAGTTCCAAGTACACAATTAAAATGGTAAAACACTAGCCCCAATAGTGGAACATGAAGCTACCACTTGCTTCTCCAAAGAATGATATTCTCTCCTATGCTAAAATAGAGAAGCCAAGGCTAACTCTCCAAAAGTTCAAGCCTTTTGCTTGAGTTATGAGGGTTTATTTATAACAAGTGAGGTGACCTTTCACCTCCCCTTGTGACTCTTGATCTCCCTCATGACTCTTGAGCTGTCATATGCCTTTTGAGCTCATCATGACTCTTCACATTCCCTATATGACTCTTGGACTTCCACTTACACCTTTTACATTTTCTTATTTCTTTCAAAATACAAAATTACATATGAAAAAATGCGTCTATATCCAAAAGACAAAATAATACAACTTTCTTAAACTTATTGAAATTGCAAATCAACAACAATGGCATGTAACTTTGTTGTAAGATATTGGTGCCAAGGTTTGTACTTTATTGTTATGTGCTCAACCTTCAGTGGTAGATCTGGATTATATCTGATTTTACCCTCCAACAGATTCATATATATGGTCTTGGAATCTATTTGAATGCTTCTCAACAACGTGATTAAATTCATGTGTATCCTGGATAGCTCAGTCGCATATTGCAAAATGGACTCTTTGGTCACCTCTAACTCATCTTGAGTGGTCGCATGTTTGATATTGTTTAAGGAATATTCTATCTCTTGCCTGATAACATTCCTACCCTTTAATTCCATAAATGTACCAATAAAAGGTATCATGTGCATCCTCACCAAGATATCCAATCCATTATACATTTCAGAATATGGTGATATGGTGCTAGTTACAAAAGTATGGAGCTTCTCATAAATCTGTATAAACATCTTGATTTTTACCCTATCCGTTTCAGCCTCCTGTCTTCCTTTCCTGACCAACACCGCAGGTATATTCAAATATTTGGTGCCCTAGTCCTGGATCACATCTATGGCTGTGTAAGCTATTTTCAGGACCTTCACCATCTTTTGTGATCCTTTCTGTACTTCATGCAAGAGCACCACTACCTCATGTAGAGTGATCATCTCATCATACAACTGCTTCATGGTGTCTTCCAATGGCTTGATTTCTTCAAGTATTGTTGCCTTTAATTCCTTTCTACTAGCACTAGTGGAAGACAATATCTGATTCTCAGACATGATATGATCAATTTGTTTCCTTGCAGTAGCCAATTCCTTTGCTAATTTTTCATTTTATTGCATCAAGAAGTTGGTATTCTTCTTAGTGGCTTTTGTAAAGGCTACATTCACTGCAACGACTGCTCTTGAATTCTTCCTGGTATTTGGAAAAATCACCCCTTCTGTGTTAATGGAAATAGGGTTATCGAGATCATTTAGAAAATATCTTCTCCTTTATTGTTCTATTATGCTCTTCATCTCATTGAAGGTGAAGTTCGAAATGTCCATGACCCTGTCATTTGGTGGAGGAACTATTCTCATTTCACTGAATGGGAGATGACCACTAGTAAGAGGAGGTGGGGGATGATAACTTGATTATCTTGCAATCATCGTAATATCTACTTCTTTGTCATCCTCCTCTTGTTCATCATCTACCCATTGGCCCTACAAATCTTCCTCTTGTTTCCTCCTACTTCCTTCTTCTTCTAATAACTTTTGTCTTTCTTTGTCTTCCCTCTACTTATTCAAAGTTTCCTCTTCTTTCCTCTTCTCAACTCTTCCTTCCTTTTCTACATATCTTCTCTTTTATTCCTTTCTTATTCTTCTCTCTGTTTTTGTTCTTCCTCTTGCTTTCACTCCTCTTCTTGTTTATGCTCTTCTTCCCACCTCTGCTCTTCTTCCTGCTGCTTCCTCCACGCTTCTTCTAATTCCTTTCTTTTCCTCTTCACTTTAATTACACCTTTGGTGTTTGGATTTTATTTGAATTTTCTTCTCCTCTCTTCTTTAGGATCATGTATGATCTTCCTCTTTGGCACGTCAACACTAACTAGAGTAAGCAATTCCTATTGGTTCCCTTATTGGACAATATATGGTATGTGAGTTGTGTTAGAAGGTCCTGCCTCATCCCTTGACCTAGTTTCTCTGGAAGCATTGTACCAATTATTCATATTCTCCTCATCTTCATGAGAGATAGAAACATAGGGCCAAGAAAAATGCAACTTAGCACAATGTTGCTTGCATACTCCCCTAGGGTCATATCAATGGAAACTCATTTCACCAAACCTGAGGCGACTAAGTTCTATAAATTCTGCTTCTACTGCCTTCAGACTCTTTAGCTCATAAGACCCCACTTACAAAGGAACAAGAGGCCATGGCAACTTATTATTATTCTGTAATACCTATGATAGTCCTGGGCAAAGTTGTTATCCAATTTCCTGCAATACCACCTTGTCGGTCACATACTTCAGAAAAAGGTGTGGCTACTTTTGGGATTCAAAGATTATGATATAGGTTCCCTAAAAATAAGCGAACTAATATGAAACTTCAATAACAACTTTTTTGGCTTGATCAGTCATGCAGGTAGCCTCAACTTCAAAGATCATATGGTAGAGCACAACAAAGAATTTCTCCACTAATTTGTCATAAAATCCCTTGTACTGACTTCTGAAAGTAGTTTGCAATAGATGTCGACAAAGAATTACTGTCGAGTCCACTTCCACTCTAGACTCGAAAACTCATTTCTAGCATAGATTCTATCGAGCAGGTATGTAGACATAAAGAATCGAGGCTACCCACTTTGTGCATCCTTCTTTGCCTTTGACACATTTATTTTCATTTTTTGGGCTAATATATATAACTAATTGAATATATTTCCTTATGTAACCACCAGGTAAATCATGTAAATCCACCCTTTCTCACAAATCTCAGTGCTTTCCTTCCAAAACAGTTTGCAATACATATCCATGAGGTACCGGTAGACTTTCTTTAATGTTTTTTTCTTGTAGATCATCTTTGGATTTTAGAGAAATTTAGCTGGTTCTTGCCACCATGATATGATCACATCCTTTGTATTCAAATGATACCAAACTGCATAATACTTAGAATTCAGATATTCTTATGGCTTTGACAGCTTTTTCATATGAATGGAGATCATCTGACTAATATGTCGTGAACTCTTGCCGACTCAAACTTCTAAGAATCATGTTCTTGGATTCTATACTTGACAATATCCATCCCATTGCTTCTGCACACAATAACACCAGATATTTGCAAGCAACCTTGTCGAACCTGGATCTTTTGATATTAATGTAAATTTATATTTCTTCTAACTCCTCTGGGAACTATTTCTTATTGAAAGCATATTTTATGATCTGCCATGTTATAGTAGCAGACACATCCATGAAACACTTGCTATCTGCCATGATAGGTGCTCTTGATTTAGAACTTTCCACAACACCTTCAACACTGCTTTCAATGGCCTCCTTAGTTGGTGGTTGTCTTGTGACTGGAGGCATCATGTCAGTGGAGGATGAGAGGCCAATAAGATCTTGAGTGGCAACACCTGGAAGTGGAGATGCACTCATGAAAACAAAAAGCCAATTCCACAAAAAATCACCTATTCTATTAAGCTATCAAATGCAAAGACAACCATTGTGAGGGAAATTTGCGCAAGCCTAGAGCACAAGAGGGTAAACTTGAAGCAAGGTGTCCTAACTAGTCACTGGAAGTGCACACTACACAATGGAAAGGAGGAGAGACTACACATGATGGGTCATCAAGAGGCAAGGTTAAAGATCCGAGTCTTAGGAATACACAATGCACAACTTTTGAGAGATAGGGTCTGCTACTATGCAGTTTGCATCAACAGTGGAGAATGGGATGCATATTACTAGCTAGAAGTGCATAATGCACAATTGAGGCCAAGTTATGCACAATGGGCAATCATAGTGGGTAAGGATGGCACTGTTGCTGACTAGAATTGTGAAATTCACAGTTGAAGAGAGGAAAGTCTTGTGAGGTATGATTGTCACATCAATAGAGACCCATACTTGAGATTTTCTTCTTGGAAGAGAGTAATACGTAGACGAAGAGATGCAGATGAAAATCAACTCGAAATTCGACTAAGTACTGAGCAAAAACGAGAAAAGCGAACAATGATAAGGAGAAGACTAACATGCATTCATATATTAACCCACAATGATTATTAGAATGCTAAAGGATTTGGAATATGAAACAACACTAGAAACAAAGCATGCAAGAGAGAAATGACACATGTAAAAGCTAAATATGGCAAAAGCAAAACTTATAATGTAAAAAGCAAGCAAAAATGACACTTACTAAAGCAAAAAGCGACAGTAAAAGTGAATAAAAGAGACAATTGTGAAACTTACTCGAAATAACGACACACTTGCAACTAAAAGATCCTTGTGCTCAATAAATGCACAAAGCTCCAAAGATGAGTGTGAGAATGAGCTCCGACCTAGTTTCTTATATAGGTGAGCACTCATAGAACTAGGGTTAGGGTTTGCACATACATGTCAAAAATCTAGGAGCTAGGGTTAGTTAACTACCACTTGTGATAATGCATTGACTATCCACAAAGAGTGTGCATGATGTATCATCAAGAAGTGCGCAATTGACTACCTCCAAGAACTGCACAGTTGACTATCACAAGGGACTGTGCAGTTAATTGTCACAAGATATTGTGCAATTGTCTGTCACAAGGAGTTATGTAGTTGACTACCACAAGAGACTGTGCAGTCATTTCCATCAAGACAGGCACTAGCCTGTCTTCACAAAGTGCGCACTGTCTATCATCAGGGACTACACAATTATTGGTGAGAAGGAGTGACTGTCATCATAAACTGTACAATTACTGCTTGAGAGGAGGGCGCAATTGAGGGCATCACAAGTTGAGAATGTAAGAGTAAGTAGTTGCAAGACTTCAGATTCCTAGAAGAATATTTGAACACTTAGAGAAGTAAGCTCAAGGATGACTTTAACAACTCAAAAACAACAATTTACATAACCAAAAGGAGGCTCCAAAATTTAAATATAGGAAAAAATTTGGAGGGGGTTGTAGTAGCTACAACACTATGTTTTTCACATAATTTAAGAGCATTATTATTTACATTATACATTTCTTTTTGGCTTAGTCCACATAAATTTGAACCTTGAATCTCATTGTTTACATAAAGCTTCATATCATGACTATTACTAATTAAATTGCACCTTATCATCTTTGCATTATTCATTTTTCTTTAAAAAATTCAAAATATTTTCCATCTAATTCAAATTTTTATATTAAAACAAATATTTTGTTAATCTAATTCAAAATCCCTCACAAAACTAAATAAAAAAGAGAAATTACCTTGAATGGAAAAATTGAATACAAAGCTTTTAAATTAAAATAGCTAAAATATACATATGAAAGTTGCCTATCCATATATATATATATACGTATGAAAGTTGCCAACTCCATATGTATTGTGTGACTTGGTGCGATTATCATTCCAATAATAACATTTTCTTTTAAATATCCTTAAGATATTTTGCCTACAAGTACACCGTTCACATGAATGTCAAATGTGGCATTCATTGTTGGGTTTCTTGATTTCGACGCATATAGATGACAAATCATACAAGCATGTTGAATGACATGCTTAGCTTAACAACAAATTGTTATTTACCAACTATTTTAGTGAGTTTTTTAATCTAAAATATATTATTATTTAGAGATGTTTTATTTTTAATTAAGATATTTTTTTATAGTGGGAAAATTTATATAATTTAATTATCAAACTAACCATAAAAATAATTATAAACAATAAGTATCTTTAAATATAAATTAAATTATTAACTTATTTTTTTACGAAACAAACACAATTTTTTTCGTAAAAAACTATATTAAAAACAATCTTCTTTTATTAAAAAAAGTCATTATAAGATCATAGTCAAAGTAACTCGAAGAACTTGTTTATGCTCCAACCAAGTTAACAATCTCTAAATTGATGAACACGTCCTTTTTTTTCTTATTTATGTCCAACTTGTTAAGATCCTAGTCTCTTGTTTTAATAACAAAGTTCTTTATCGGATTTAGAACTTGGTAACTATTTATAATATTTTTCTCACATTTTTACATTATAAAAAAAATAGTTTTCCCTTAAAAGTTTATTGGATTGAAATTAATTTAATAAATATAAAATAAAAATAAACTATTTTCATAAAAAAAAATTAATTTAATAAAATATAAAGTTAAAATTAAATATTTTTTTTATTAATACTAATTTAGATTCATCTTAATTTCAGATTTACCAAATGTAGATATCAAATCTTTTTCATTCTAAAAGAAGTTTGCATCTCAAAAAATTTGATCTCTTAAAACTTGGTAAATCTAGAATTAAAATGAATCTAAACCAATTTTATTATTAATTATAATTATAAACATTATTTTTAATCTTATGTTTTTTATTTTAATATACTTTATTTTTAATTTTATGTAATTTGACTAAGTCAAAATGTTTTATTGATAATTATAATTATAATTTATTTTTATTTCATTTTATTTTAACTAAGTCAAAATATTCAGTGAACAATAGAACATCTCCATATACTTGTTTGTTCTTAGATTTAATTTAAAAAATGTTATAAAATAAAATATTTTGATTTTGAAATGAGTTATGGTTTTTGGGCATGTGATATTAATAAGCCACGTATTGGCCCATGGTATTATAACAAAATCTATTTATAATTTACTAATATCCATACTAAAATAGGGTAAATATACATAGTTAAAAATCTTGTTATATTGTAAGTTTATTGTGAGTATTAAGTTTTGATGTGCTTATTAATTAAATTTAAATATAGTTACAAAATCATTATTTCAAAAGTTTTTGCTTTTTAAATTTAATTTAAAAAATATTATAAATTGAATTAAAATAAGATATTATAAGATATTTTAAAAATATTCACATACAATTTTATCTTAAATTACATGTAATGCCTATACATTTCCCCATACTAAGCCGTATAATGCATGTTAACTTAATAAGAAGTAAAAATAAAATAAATTCAACTCAAATATATTTATTTTAAAATTAAAAATACAATATAAACAAGAGGTACCTGGTACCAAAATTTGGATTGCTTAAATTATCAATATAGATTCATCTTAACTATGATCTAACATTATGGATCTTGAAGAGCTAAAGTCGTTGGGTCGTTTGTTGTACAGTTCTATGATTCACAATGGAAATGCCACATTCTAATACGTAAGGGTCTGATAGCATGTGTTCTCATTTTAATTATATAAAAGGTGAAGTTTAGTTCGAGTAACTAAATTTTTTGTTTTCAAATTGTGCCAGAAAACTCTGAACAATTAGAAAAAAATTAAAGACAAATTGCTTTTTTTAATCAGTATTCATGAGAACAATAGATGGTACCAACTTGAGTAGCCATCCCCACAATGGATGGTACCATATGCAATTATCTATGGTGTCATGTCTCCCAACACTCTACACGTGTCAACACGGAAGAGAATTACAATAGTAAATTTTTTTTTGTTTAAATCTCACCATGGAAAACTATTAAGTCAGCAACCTTCCTACAGACCTCACTACTCCGGTCGTTTGTAAAGTTTCTGGCAATCAGATTACTGGTTCACGGTGATGTTACCAGCTTGGTACTATAGGACTAAAGTTCATTAAAACTACACGCACCTTGGGAATCTCCCGCCTCCTCGCAATCTGTAAACTTGGCAGCTATATGTTACACTTAGCAATTTCATTGAATATGCTCTGGATAGACTGTACTGTTGGGTTAATGCTTTGATTATCAGTGTTAATTCTCCGTGCTCTGCCCTCTACGTGGCACGAGCAAGCCCTTCTCTCCGCAGTCACTTACCTCAAGCCTTTCGCCACATCAATGGAGGATGGGTTGGGTTGTGATCTCACGGTTCAGCTCTTTTGTGGTTTGGTTCATTCATCTCTCAGTTATCCGGTTGCATTATCACTTCCACCGCTTGGCGCCGACTCTATTCCTCCCCTTTGTTTCCCGTGGGTCTACTCTGCCTGTCGCCAAGCCTTGAAACGAGTTGAAAGGCCACCAGATGCAGGGATATGGCGATCTTATCACATGAAAGAACTCGGGTAATGTTTTTTTTATGTAAATTTGACATTTTCGTCTATGAAATTCTATTTTCTGTTAAACATTTCCACAACTCTCTACTAACTAAGGTTGATATGGTGTGTTCTGGTTGTAGAGCTCGCCTCAAGAATCCGGGACTCTTAGGCGAGGTTGCGGGGTCGGCATCTCACCAGTCTTCATTGTTCAAGATGCCCAGGTAAGAAATTGTTTCTGGATGGTTGTTCTTTGACTGAGTTTGGCTCTTCTGATGATTGAATCTAAGATGGTCGACTTTACTGATTCTGTTACACAGTATTTTCGAATTCCTGAAGTCTTGAAGGCTTGTTGAGTTAACAGGGTAATTTTTTTTTTTAACAGCCGAGAGCTGTAGGGGTTGAGACCTGTACCCTTTTTCTCGGGTAGAGGGTTTTGTTTTAGTTCTCTAGCATCGAGTTGAACAGTGGATACTCTGATGTAGTTATGTAATTTTTAACTGCCATGGTTTATCCAGTGGCTTATTTGGTTGTACTATGTGAGCTTGAAATGTGCTATCAAGCATCTCTTAGGAAATAACCTAGGTGAAGCTACTGATAGCGTCTTGGTTAAGCTTATTCACTTCTCCTAATTTGCATATGTATTCACATAAACTTTTGTTCAAGTTTTACAACCAACTGCTAAATGATTGTTGTTCTCATGCTATATACAGTTGTATGATTCAATGGTATTGGTTCCACACCTTGTTTTCTGTTCGGATGTTTAAGTATGTGAATGATAACAGTCTGTATCCATATTACCATTCGTCTTTAATGATTAAACAGAAATTTAGATGAATGTTTAGCGCTGTCTGACGATAGTTCATCCCTCTGTACTATAAGATTATGTTCATCACTGGTTCTCACTGCTTCCACGTTTATTTCTGGTAGTTAAGTATTACACGCAAGATTTCTTAGTTATTTGATTACCATGAAATCCCCACCCGTAGGGTTCGGGAAGTCTGTTTGCAAGATATCCCTTGTCGGGCTTGTTTGCATGATACAGAGTTTTCTCTTTCCAAAATTTTTTGTGGTCCATCCTTGGTTGCAACCTGAGGCAGAAAATTTCCCACGCATTGTATGCCATGGATGTTTGCAACTTACCTGTGTTTTCCAGCATGTTAATTTGTAAATGAAATGTATATATATAACCGGCATTATATCTCCAGACTATACCCTAGGATAATACACAGCTAAATTTATATACCTATATCACTCGGGTTTTACTCTCATCGTTCTGGTTATTATTAATAGATAGAATCTTGTTTTTTTTTTTCATTTATTTCTCGGGTGTGAAATCTATGATCGCAGTTCAGATTACCTACCCAGCTAAGGATTTGGTTAGCGGTTTTGTTATATAATATACCTATTGCTCCCTAAGGGTCGCTCTTCCCTCACTACCAAGGTTTTGCGTGGTCTAGAATCTTTACAACCCTACAGATTCACTATGGTTACCGTTTACTCACTTGTTTTTCCAGAATTTAAGGGGTTTATATACCCATCCCTTTTCTGGTTACTCTAAAAAGACAAACTAATGTTTTCCATAATCAACCGATACATTTTAGTTAAAAGAGTTAATTCTATACAAAGGTTTTTCAGCTACAGGTTTCTTTTCCATTTCATACGAATGATACAAAACTTAATCATGCACAGCAGTTAGAATTTTTCAGTACTTGTTCTTTTGGATGTCAATACGTGATTTCAACAGAACTGTTCACCTCTGTTCTATGAATTGCTGTGAGTTGCGAAGCACTCCAGATACCGAGCCTCTCCTTTATCTTCCGCTTCTAATTTTCCACCCAACCTTGAGATTCGTCTTTCAGGACCAGAATCTCCCCCCTTGCTCTCTTGCAGGACCACTGTCCTCAGCAAGATACTTGCACCAAGTGCTTGGCTATCTGGTCATTACCAGACTTAGCCAACTGTTCTCTTTTTCCTCTACCTGTCTCTACAGCACGGGTTTTTGCCTCCCCCCTCTTCCTTTTCTCTGGAAGCCCTTCTAGCTAGGGGAGGTAGTTAGGGTTGCAGTTACAACAACCTTCTTTCCCAACTTCCTCCTCAAGAAGTTGCCAACACTTCAAAGAAAACATATATATATATTTTTTAAAGAAAAATAATAAAATATTATTAAATTTCAAACAGCAATAATGTCATATTCAGCGTCTCTTTTACCATAATAAAATCAAATATTTACATTTTTCCCAGGGCATTACATCTCCCCCTCCTGAAGTTGGACATCGTCCTGATGTCTGATGATCATAAACAGCCTTGGGTAAGCCTTTTTCATGAGCTCTTCATCTTCCCAGGTGGCCTCATCAGGCCCAAAGTGCTGCCACTACACTTTAACTTGGGTAATAGCTCGCTTCCGCAGCAGTACTTCTCTCCGGTCGAGAATGTTCAGTGGCTCGACCAAGATTTCTCCTTCCGGTTCGACCTGCAACATGCAATATTCTAAATCAGTTTCTTTAAAAGAAAACTTTTAGACTGGTCTACCGGAAATAATTCTCACCTGTACATCCTGCCATCTGATTACATGTTTAGGATCATAAACATATTTTTTTAATACGGAGACATGGAAGACATTGTGGACCCGGATGTGACTTGGCAGGGCGAGCTGGTAAGCCACCGGCCCAATTCTTGCCAAGACCTGGAATGGTCCACAATATCGGGGTGCCAACTTGGTACACCCGCTCCATTGCAATGTACTCCTTCTTGCTTGAATTCTCACATACACATGATCACCGACTTGGTATTCTTTAAACCTCCTTTTCCGGTCAGCAAAGTTCTTTTGCCTATCCTGAGCGGCTTTTAAATTAGACCGTACCTTTTTGACCATTTCCTCCATTTCCCTAAGCATTTCCGGCCCCAACATTAATTTGTCTTCTAGTCCACCCCAGCTTGAGGGTGTGCGGCACTTCCGCCCATACAGTACTTCAAATGGGCTCATTTGCAGTGATGTATGATAGCCATTATTGTATGCGAACTCGACCAAGTGCAGGTAATCTTCCCACCTGGTCGGTTGCTGCATTACATATGCCCTTAACATATCTTCCACCACCTGGTTCACCCGTTCTGTTTGCCCGTCAATCTGAGGGTGATATGCCGTACTAAAATTCAGTTGAGTTCCCAGTTCTGCAAACAATGTTTTCCAAAAGACCAATGTAAATTTTACATCACGGTCTGAGATTATTGTTTTTGGTAATCCATGCAACCTAAATATGTTTTGCATAAAAATATGAGCGATCTGTACAGCTCTGTAAGTAGATTGCACAGGTATAAAATGTGCTGATTTACTTAATTTGTCCACCACCACCATGATGGAGTCATTATTTTTCCTTGTCTTGGGCAAACCTGTTATAAAGTCCATAGAAATGGTTTCCCACTTCCATTCCGGAATGGGTAACGGTTGCAATAACCCCGTAGGGTGTTGGTGTTCTGCCTTGATTTTTTGACACTCTAAACAACGTGCCAAGTACTCCGCCACATCTCTCTTCATACCCAGCCAATAGTATTCTTTTCGGAGTGCAGTGATCATTTTCTGATATCCTGGGTGTCCAGCATAGTGACTGATATGAAATTCATCCAAAATCAAATTTTTAATGCTGTTTTGATTGGGCACATATAGCCTCTTCTTGTAGTACAACATTCCAGCATCATCCACCCCATAACCTTGCTGATTTTCCTCGCTGGTAGACTGTTGTACTTGCTGTTTTATTTGTTGATATATAGTATCTTGCTCTGCTGCCTTTTTAATCATCTCCTTGAAGGAGCTTTTCCATTCACTATAGGAAATTTCATATAAACATTGTAATTTCCGACTTAAAGCGTCCGCCACCCGGTTCTCTTTCCCCTTCAAATGTTTGATTTCAAAGTCAAAACCACTTAGGAAATCCACCCACCATGCTTGCCTAGCATTTAAAGTGGGCTGGCTAAAATAATTGGTCAGACTGTGGTGGTCTGTCAATAATAAAAAATTTCTTCCCATAAGATAATGTCGCCACATCTTCAAGGCGTGTATGACGGCTGCCAATTCTAAATCATAAGCGGAATATTTCTGCTCATGTTCTTTTAGTTTCCTGGACTCGTAAGCAATTACCTTCCCTTCTTACATCAACACGCCTCCTACACCTTCCTTGCTTGCGTCAATGCACACCACATAATCCTTATTAGGATCAGCTATGCTCAGAATGGGTGCGGTGGTGAGCAGATGCTTGAGCTTGCTCAAACCTTTTTTGGCATTCCGGGGTCCATCTGAAAGCCCTTCCTTTTTTCTGTAAGGAAGTGATAGGATACGCTACTCTTGAGAAAGGATCTGATGTCCACTACATCCTTCGGTACGGGCCACTCCATTATGGTCTTTATCTTTTCAGGATCTACCGCGATCCCTTCCTTCGTGATTATATGGCCCAAATTCTGTATTTCTTCCTTGAAGAAGTCGAACTTGCTGAACTTGGCATATAATTGGTGTTCTAGGAGGATTTGCAGCACTAATATGAGGTGCTCCTTGTGCTCTTCCATAGTGCGGGAATATATCAATATGTCATCAATAAATATCAGCACAAATCTATCCAAATATTGATGAAATATCTTGTTCATTAAGCACATAAAATTTGTGGGGGCATTAGTTAACCCAAAGGGTAGCACCACAAACTCATAATGTCCATACCTTGTTCTAAAAGTTGTTTTAGCTATGTCTTCTTCCTTAATCCTGATTTGGTGATACCCTGATCGCAAATCGATCTTGGAAAATACTGTTGCACCTTTCACTTGGTCGAAAAGTTCATCAATCCGGGGTAGAGGATACTTATTTTTGATTGTCAGTTTATTCAACTGACGATAATCTATGCACATGCGAAGGGTCCTGTCCTTTTTCTTAACAAACAATACTGGAGCTCCCCAAGGAGACACACTGGGGCGAATATAGTTTTTGTCTAACAGTTCCTGTAACTACATTTTTAACTCTGTCAACTCAGGTGTACTCATTCTGTAGGGTGCTCGGGATACCGGGGCTGCCCCTAGTACCAATTCGATGGTAAAGTCTATATCCCTCTTAGGTGGCAGTCCGGGGATCTCCTCCGGAAACACATCAAAGAATTCTTGTATCACAGGGATGTGCTCCAATGTAGCTGTTTTATCTTTCGAGTTAGCATAGCCCACTTGGATGGCATAAATCTGACACCCCTTCTTAATGCATTTTGCTAACTGAGAGGCAGTTATTGGCCGAACTTGTACTAGCCGCTTAATCCCTTGCATCTCTTGCCTTGCTCCAAGCTCATCTCTATAATAAATAGTCTTTGTTTTGCAGTTGACTAAGGACCAGTGCTTTTCTAGCCAGTCCATACCGATTAGAACATCATATGAACCAAGGGGGAGCACGTTTAAATCTGCCATTATTAGCTGCCCTGCTATCTTTAAAGAGTAGTTATTGACTTTTGCAAGCACTCGCCTCTTGGCCCCTATAGCCAGCTATACTAGCCACGGATTCTTGAATTTAACAGGTTGCAATTTACAATGCTCTACAACCTTAGGACTAATATAACTTAATGTGGCTCCAGGATCAATTAAAACAGTTACAGTAAGGTCTGAAATTTTACCTTCGAATTCCACCATGGTCGGCTGGTACTCCGCCTGACGATCGTCCAGGGCTGCATTAATCCTTGGTAGACTACGTCCTATATCGCCGACTGTCGATGCTTCATGGATTTGGGATACCTGTTTGGTTCCCTTTCGTTGAGGGAAATTTTTGACGTAGTGAGGCCCTCCGCAACCCCAACACTGTACTGGAGGCCTTGTTGTCCCTTCGTTGTCTAACTTTACAGGCTATTCGCCGACTCTGGACTCATTGGTTGGCTTGGACCTGAGTGAATTTTTCTGTACAGTTCTGCTATTTTGCCCCTTGCCAACACCCTTGCTACCACTATTGCGATTCCCTTTATTGTTTCCAACCAATTTATTACTACTCTTATCATTCCATATTTTACCTGGAATTTCTCCCTTCTGTTTATTCTGCTGGTAACAAATCCTGGCTTTACGTATGGGTTCATCCATTGTCTTTGGATTGTCAAACTCAATCCTTTCCCGCATATTCAAGGTAAACTACTAATAAACCTTTGCACTTTAGCTTTTTCCTCTCTAATATAAGGCACATAAGGAAGCAATGAAGTAAAACAAGTGATAAATTCGTCCATGGTTTGCTATCCCCACCACAAGTCATGGAATTCTCTTGCCTTTTCGTCATAAAAACGCTCGGTCAGGTATCTTTCCTTAAAGTACCTTTGAAATTTCTCCCAGGTTATGGTCTGTTCGCTTACTCCTCTTACGATCTTAACTTCTTCCCACCATAGGGTGGCTTTTCCTTGTAGTTGGAAAATGGCCAGCTGTGCCTTAAGGTTGTGATCATATTCATATAGCTGGAAATATTTGTTCATATTAATCAACCATGCCTCAGCTGCTTCCTCCTGTTCTCCGTCAAAGTGTGGCGGTTTAATCTTACGAAATTCCCCTTGCAACTCTATTCGTTGCCTTTTTGATGTCTGTTGTTTGGATGCATTATCAGATCGTTCCTTCTCCCTTCCTTCTGACCCTTCAAGTTCTGTGCGATGATTTTACTCTTCTGACATTCTTTGTTGTTCAGCACTGGGATTTGCTGGCTGCTGATTTTGTTTATCGGACAGGCTTTTTATAATTCTCTCTTGTTCCATAGTTAGCCGTGTGTTATCTTCTCGTAACCAGGCCATTTCATTTTTCAATTCCTGCACTGTCTCCAAAATGGCCAGATTTGTATTGCGAGCCTCCTCTCTGAGCTGTACCCATAGCTCGGGGTTATTCTCAGGACTAGGTACAGGCCTCTGACCCATCGCATACCTGCATGACGCACTGTCCGCTCTTCTCATATTGTCAGTCTTCTGGTTTCCTATCTTTAACATAAGAAAAGTGACAGAAAGAAAAAGTCAACATACTAACTGTTTTTCTTGAACTGCTCAAATAGAGATGAAAATAAATTGTATGTGTTGTTTCTGTTATCAACTTTCAATTCCCAGAGGCCTCAGTTTTTGTAACTTGGCTCTGATACCAACTGTCATGTCTCCCAACACTCTACACGTGTCAACACGGAAGAGAATTAGAATAGTATTTTTTTTTTGTTTAAATCTCACTATGGAAAACTACTAAGTCAGCAACCTTCCTACAGTCCTCACTACTCCGGTTGATTGTAAAGTTTCTTGCAAACAGAATATTGGTTCACGGTGATGTTAACGGCTTGGTACTACCAGGACTATTTTTCATTAACTCTACTCGCACTTTGGGAAACTCCCGCCTCCTCGCAATCTGTAAACTCGGCGACTTTATGTTACACTTGGCAATTTCATTAAATATGCACTGGATAGACTATACTGTTGGGTTAATGCTTTGGTTAACGGTGTTAATTTTCCCTGCTCTACCCTCTACGTGGCACGAGCAGGCCCTTCTCTCCGCAGTCACTTACCTCGAGCCTTTCGCCACATCAACAGAGGATGGGCTGGGTTGTGATCCGACGGTTCAACTCTTTCGTGGTTTGGTTCTTTCATCTCTCAGTTATCCGGTTGCATTATCACTTCCACTGCTTGGCGTCGGCTCTGTTCCTCCCCTTTTTTTCCCATGGGTTTGCTCTGCCTGTCGCCAGGCCTTGAAACAAGTTGAAAGGCAACCAGATGCAGGGATATGGCGACCTTATCACATGGAAGAACCCGGGTAATGTTTTTTTTATGTAAATTTGACATTTTCATCTCTAAAATTCTATTTTCTGTTAAACATTTCCACAACTCTCTGCTAACTAAGGTTGATATGGTGCGTTCTGGTTGTAAAGCTCGCCTCAAGAATCCGGGACTCTCAGGTGAGGCTGCGGGGTCGGCATCTCACCAGTCTTCATTGTTCAAGATGCCCGAGGAAGAAATTGTTTCTGGATGGCTGTTCTTTGATTGAGTTTGGCTCTTCTGATGATTGAATCTGAGATGGTCAACTTTACTGATTCTGTTGCACAGCATTTTCGAATTCCTAAAGTCTTGAAGGCTTGTTGAGATAACAAGGTAATTTTTTTTTTAACAGCCGAGAGCTGTAGGTGTTGAGACCTGTACCCTTTTGCTCGGGTAGAGGGTTTTGTTTTAGTTCTCTAGCATCAAGTTGAACAGTGGTTACTCTGATGTAGTTATGTAATTTTTAACTGCCATGGTTTATCCCATGGCTTATCTGGTTGTACTATGTGAGCTGGAAATGTGCTAAGAAGCATCTCTCAGGAAATAACCTGGGTGAAGCTGCTCATAGCGTCTTGATTAAGCTTATTCACTTCTCCTATGTGCATATGTATTCGCATAAACTTTTGTTCAAGTTTTACAACCAACTGCTAAATGATTGTTGTTCTCATGCTATATACAGTTGTATGATTTTATAGTATTGTTTCCACACCTTGTTTTCTGTTCGGATGTTTAAGTATGTGAATGATAAGAGTCTCTATCCAGATTACCATTCGTCTTTAATGATTAAACAGAAATTTAGATGAATGTTTAGCATTGTCTGACGATAGTTCATCCCTCTGTACTATAAGATTATGTTCATTACTGGTTCTCACTGCTTCCATGTTTATTTCTGGTAGTTAAGTCTTACACGCAAGATTTCTTAGTTATTTGATTACCATGAAATCCCCACTTGTAGGGTTCGGGAAGTCTGTTTGCAAGATATCTCTTGTCGGGCTCGTTTGCATGATACAGAGTTTTCTCTTTCCAAATTTTTTTGTGGTCCATCCTCGGTTGCAACCTAAGGTAGAAAATTTCCCACGCATTGTATGCCATGGATGTTTGCAACTTACCTGTGTTTTCCAGCATGTTAATTTGTAAATGAAATGTATATATATAACCAACGTTATATCTCCAGAGTATACCCCAGGATAATACACAACAAAATTTATAGACCTATATCACTCGGGTTTTACTCTCATCGTCTGGTTATTATTAACAGATAGAATCTTGTTTTTTTTTCATTTATTTTTCGGGTGTGAAATCTATGATCGTAGTTCAGATTATACCTACCCAGCTAAGGATTTGGTTAGCGGTTTTGTTATATAATATACCTACCGCTCCCTAAGGGTCGCTCTTCCCTCTTACCAGGGTTTTGCATGGTGCAGAATCTTTACAACCCTACAGATTCACTATGGTTACCATTTACTCACTTGTTTTCCCAGAATTTAAGGGGTTTATGTACCCATCCCTTTTCTGGTTACTCTAAAAAGACAAACTAATGTTTTCCATAATCAATCGATACATTTTAGTTAAAAGAGTTAATTTTGTACAGAGGTTTTTTAGCTACAATTTTCTTTTCCATTTCATATGAATGATACAAAACTTAATCATGCACAGCAATTAGAATTTTTCAGTACCTGTTCTTTTGAATGTCAATATGTGATTTCGACAGAACTGTTCACCTCTGTTCTCTGAATTGCTGTGAGTTGCGAAGCACTCCAGATACCGAGCCTCTCCTTTATCTTCCACTTCTAATTTGCCACCCAACCTTGAGATTCGTCTTTCAGGACCAAAATATCCCCCCTAGCTCTCTTACAAGACCACTATCCTTAGCAACATACTTGCACCGAGTGCTTGGCTATCTGGTCATCACCACACTTAGCCAATTGTTCTCTTTTTCCTTTGCCTGTCTCTACAACACAGATTTTTGCCTCCCCCTCTTCCTTTTCTCTAGAAGCCCTTCCAGTTAGGGGAGGTGGTTAGGGTTGTAGTTAAAGTAACCTTCTTTCCCCCAACTTCCTCCTCTCAAGAAGTTGCCAGCGTTTCAAAGAAAACATTTATATATTTTTTTTAAAGAAAAATAATAAAATATTATTAAATTTCAAACAGCAATAATGTCATATTCGGCGTATCTTTTACCACAGTAAAATCAAATATTTACATTTTTTCCTGGAGCATTACATATGGTTATAAATTTTGATCCGAATTCATGATCAATTTTAGCAAACTATATTGCATTTAACAACCATCGAATAATCTTGAAGTGATACCATTTCAATCGCTGTAAAGCTCGATTAATTCCCTTATTATTATTAAACGCTATGAACCTTAATTGTGATTATTATTGTTCCTGCCGCGGCAGGATATAACACATTCACAAATGCGTGGACTGTTCATTTGCTGTAATTTGACCAAAATATTAAAATGGGATGTGTAACGTTAACTTTATATCTAAAATTAATTTATTTTAGAAAATTATTTTAGATTTTTTTCTTAAAGTGATTGGTTAGTGATTAGTTGTGTGAGGCGCCTTATTCAGTCATGAAGATCTTTTGTACTCTGGCGTACGGTTGACTGCAGTGACAGTTACATAATCACCTCCCCACGGCAAATTACCTTAAGACACATTAACTGGGCGATTCCTATTTCCGCCACAGTTTTTTAATTAATGCCCCCTGACATGGGGGCGCGATAGGGAAATATAACGCGAGAAAAAAAACTGGAGGAGAAAAAAAAACAGTCTCGCGTTATATTTCCCTATCGCGCCCCCATGTCAGGGGGCATTAATTAAAAAACTGTGGCGGAAATAGGAATCGCCCATTAACTGTGGGCCGATTTAGTAGGACGAGATAGAGCGCCCGGAGATCAAAGAGTTGATCAATGTTGGCATGCACTTGAATGTCGGCGTCCAGGTAAATGAGCTTCTTGTATTCTTCAAACTGGATCATCACAACCTCGTAAGACAAAGTTTTAAGCTATTTAGTTAGATAAATTGCCATGCTAGCAGTTACCACTAATAGAAGCGGCAGGAAATATTAGCGGAAACATTAGCTATTCGGTGTTATTAAATGGCTTTGTTAAGAAACACTAGGGAAACACTAACTATGAAGCCTGGTTAGAAAACACTACCAGAAAACACTAACTATTCGGTCTTGTTAAATGGCCTTGTTAAAGGCTGGAAACACTAGGGAAAACACAGTGCGGCCTTGTTAGGAAAGGCGGCTACCTATACGGAATTGTTAAATTTTAAATCAAATAAATTCACTATCACTAAAGCGAATAGATTTTAATTTTAATAATAAAACAAATACTTTAAATTCCTAATCGATGAATATTAGTAATTTGTCTCTATCGAGTAAACAACTAACTACGACTAAATTGATTTTCAAATTAGCAAGTTGGTGTGCAAATAATGCTAACTAACATCTACATTAAATGCTGGCAACATAAAATATCGATATAAATGGCCTCTACACGGTATAAAAAATCATATAACAAAATATCATATAACAAAATGACAAAAATAGTCATTCATTCATTTGTGTTGGAGCTTTCCTAATCAAAGCACGGTTTTTTCATGAAAAGAATAGAAAAATTAAAATTCCATCTTTTTGCTAAATATTTTAACTCAATTAAAAAATAATAAAAGTTTAAAAGTAATACAGAGTCAAGTATGGTGGAGATGTTGTAGTGTAAACATTTAAATATTTTTTGATGAAAGAAAAGTCCCCAGGGCCAGATGGATGGTCTGTTGATATCTTTATACACTTTTTTTACATCATGGGCCCGAACCTCTTAAATATGGTGGAGGAATCATTACAAAGGTTGACTCATATCTATGCAAGCCACTAGGAAGTGCAAATTCCAGAGGCATATGGTTCAACTTTTAGTTGCGGGTTGCAAAAAAATTTGATCAACCTCATAAGCAGAATTTGTAGCAAGTGGATTTTCCAGATAGAGGGTTCTGGTGAGTAGATTAGTGATTTCGTTGAGAAAATATGGGTGTAGTTGGTTTGCAACAATAAATCAACGCTGGGTGGAAGAGAAAAGAACATAGAGGAAGACAAATTTCTAAAATTTCTCATCGAGTTTCTAGATCTAGTTTTGAGGAGGAAATCTAACAATTCCAGTTGCACTAGGCCATAACAATTTGCTAGTAAACCAATGTGATATTTAGGAGCAACAAATCATGTGCCAAATTCTATAAAAGGACTTCTGGAAGGTTGAGCAAGTTGCCCAGTTGAGTTTTTGTAAGAAGTAAGAGTGCCAGAAAAGGACATTCAGAGGAAAACAATAACAAATTTGCACATTCCAGAAGGGAGTACGAGTAGCAGAAAATACCAAGCCAGAGGGAGAAGGATATTTTCAGTTTTTATTTTTAGTTTTGAGTTTCATAGGAATGGCCACAATAGGTTTTAGGGATCATGATAGACTTGAAGGAGCTTCAAATTTCGACGTATGGAAGTCCAGAATGGAGTTTCTATTAGATGAGCATGGTTTAAAGGAGTTCATGACGAATGTCATGGTAGAGCCTACAGATCCATAGCAACAGGCTGCCTTCAAGAAAGATATGTACATGACAAAGAGGATGGTATTGGATGGAGTCTGAGATCATATCGTTATACACATTGAAGGGATGGAAACAAAAAAGGAGATGTGGGATGTAATCTTGAAGCTCTAACAGGATCGATCAAAGAATCATAAAAAGATTCTCAGGGAGACGCTGAGGACCACAAATATGTACAAGGGAGAAGGCATGACTCCCTACCTCACCAGAATCCATAATTTCCATGATGAGCTTGTAGTTGTAGGTGAGAAGCTTGATGACAAGGAGCTTGTGCGGGTTACTATAAATAGATTTTCTAAAGAATGGAGAATATTTGTCTAGGGGATCACTAGATAAGATCAACTACCTAATTAAGAATGTCTATGGAGTGACTTCACGCAAGAGGAGCTAAGGCTTAGCATTGTGGAAGGAAATATCAACAACAACACTAGAGGACCGAAGGCTGAGAAGGAGGAAGAGGAGAGTGTAGCGCTTGCATGTAAATGGAAGGTGAAGAAAGGTCTCAGTCAGGCACAAATCTCAAAGGGAGGAGATAATAAGAAGACGAATCTGTTGAAGATCAAATGCTTCAGGTGTGGTGAATTTGGTCACTACAACACCGAGTGTCCCAAGATGAAGAAGGACAAGAAGGGGGAGCAATAGACAACAACTTCGGTGAAGATAGAAGAGTTGACCTCCAGGTTGGAGCGGTTAGCATTTATAGTAGCTATAGCTCCAAATGGAGGAGGAGCATAGTACTTCAGAGTTGAAGGATTGGGCAAGGTCAAGGGAGGACTGAATCAGATAAGTGTTTCCTGTTGGATCATTACCCTTACTACATGGGCCTATAGTTTTTAGTAGCAGGAGGGTCATTGTCAGAAGGTGTAGTTAAGTCAAGAGTGATAGTGAAGAGACTAGCTATAGTTAGTTACTAAAGGGGCGTAGAGAAGGATGTAATGTAGAAATTTACTCGGTAGACAACGTAGAGACAAGTTGTAGTTAGAGATTTAGGGGATATTTGCATAGCCAGTACAATGACATAACAGATCCATAGATTGGCTCTTAGTTGCAACATTAGCATCAACATGAGATCAAATACAACGCAGGAAGTGTTGGTAGTAGTGTAAGATGGCACAATGCAATGCCAACAACAACACAGATGTAGGGTGGTTCATTTACAAGATTAGTAGATGAATCAGAGTATGTGTAGTAGCTTGGTGGACAGTGACAAAGTTTTATAGATGTCAGGCATCAATGGCGTGGAGATGTTATGAGAGAACACCTTCCTCGCTAAGAGGGAGTGTTAGTTTTTGTAGAATCAGAAAAATGTTCTAGTCTCGACTTATGTTATAGAGGCTAAGGAACATAAGATCTCCAAAACCTAGAAAATATTTAGGGTGAAAACACCTAGAGATGTCTCAATCAAGTTAAGTGACCAATAACTAAAAAATGACTGAGTCTAACTTAGGAAAATTGATTGAGTAAGAATAATTAATTTAGAAATATCGAGCGAGATCCATATACTCACACATATTGACTCTAATATGATATTAGCCATTGATAAAGATTTAATCATGGTCATTAGTGATCTAACAAAATATTATAGGATTATATCGATCGGGACATAGATAGACATATCAGAGAGATAAAGGGAGAGAGAGTTCCTTGGTAGATTGACCTATCCAGTGCATTGATTCAGAAAGGAAGTGAGCTTGAGCCAAAGCAATAGTAATTGCGGGAGAAAATTAATTGTTTCTAGTAGAGATTCCTAGTAGCATAAAAACAATACTAGGGATGCCAAAATATTTCTGCAATAAAGTCGAATAGCCAATGTGAGAAACTAGAAACTTAGTGCGAGTTGCCAGAAAAGGATTTGTAGTACTGCCGAAGGTCAGATCAAGATCTAGAAGGCCAAGAAAATTTTTTCTATAGGAAAAGGGAGCCATGAAGACTCATTTAGAGCTATCTAGAAGGCCATACAATTTTCCTAGGATAGGCAGTGTGAATTCCTGGAGGCCATGTTTTCTTAGTAGGGTTCGAGCAGGTCATAGGGAGGCCAAGATTGTATGCAAAAGGGAAAAAAATTGTCCAAATAATGTTTTTCCGATGGCTACTAATCCAAAAATATCGGTGTCATTTTTATTTTGTGCATGCATCTATTTTCTTAGTTCCATCATTTTTTTAGCTTCCACATAATTTATTTGTGAATAATTTTAGTGTGATTTATTCATTATTAATAAGAAAAGTAATAAATTTCCAACCAGTTAGAAGAGTAAATTCCAGTTACTACAATTTAAGGAAATTTCACATTCATTGTACCCTGATATGTTTGATGAAGCTGTTACATAAGAATTTCATCAAAACCCATTAGATCTCTACTCTGTTGGCCTTAATTATGATTAGGTACATGATGATGTTGTTGCACGATTAGGTAATCTTTTTACTGATGTATTTAAAGAATCTTATGTGTCAAATGTAAAATATGATGAATTCAGTGGCTTTAACAAATACCCTCATATAGATGATGTCTTCACTGATGCATCTAATGATACTTGTTCACATTCACTTGTTGAACTTTCTAAGCCACCTAAGTTTGATGATTCACCATTCAAGTGTTGAGAGACTTGTTGAAAAGTTGAGGTACTTCAGCGTCCATTGATGGCTATGACAGGTTCTCATAGTCATGAAAATACTTCTAAACATAATCAGATATGATTTCCCTCACAAGATTCTTCACTAGGTGAGTACTCATCCTCAAATATTTTGCAGACTTTTCAACCTGATCATTTTGAATTTCATGATAGAATCGTCGATTGGTTAGAAGAGTCTTATCTAAGCCTTGCTGCTAGAAAGAAGTTTTGGTTGTATCTGGAGCTTTGTCTATATGAAAATGCTAACAAATGCACATTCACAAAACATTGTTAGGTCCCTATAATACTAGTGTATCCCCCATATTGTTATTGTTGTGCCCCATGTAGCCCCCATATTATTATTTTTGTGCCGCATAGAATCCCACTACTGTTATTATTGTGACCATTTAGACTCCTATATATACCAAGGATGCCTTGTCATTTGTATCATCTAAGAATTTCTCATTTATGTGATGTAAAAGGATGTTTCCCCCTCGAAGAGGCTTATTTTCAAGTCACTGATCTATCTTTTCTTATATTTTGCAATCTGGTTACATAACATTTGATATCTATTTATAAATGATGTTACACAATTTTATTATATTTTGCGATCTGGTTACATAACAGTTGATATCAATTTATAAATGATGTTACACAGTGATATGGGCCTGAAGTCCTTGAAAGTGTTAGGGGATTTCTTCTTTGGAATCAATGCAAAGTCACATTTACAACCCCAAAAGCTTTCAACTTTTGTCATGATTCCTCCACCATATTTAATAGGTTTGGGCCCATGATGTAAAAAAAGTGTATAAAGATACCAAAAGACCTCGGGGACTTTTCTTTCATCAAAAAAGATTTAAATGTTTACACTACAACATCTCCACCATACCTAACTCTATATTACTTTTAACCTTTTATTATTTTTTTACTTGAGTTGACATATAAATGTTAAATGTTAAACATTTACTTCTACACATCTAGCCCCTATATTGGATTGTAGAGCTCCAAACAAATCATATTAATTTCTATTAATGCTTGGTAAATGTGAAGTTAAGATGGATCTATGCTAGTTTTGAGAAATAAACTAATAAAATGTTTTAAATATTACATGTCAACTAACATAGAGTGAATTCAACTAACATCAAATAAATTACCCATGATCAAACATCCATAATATTATATTTACAAATAAACTAATAAAATGTTTTAAATATTACATGTCAACTAACATAGAGTGAATTCAACTAACATCAAATAAATTACCCATGATCTAACATCCATAATATTATTTTTACATGCCCTTGTGAGCAATGGAGGAATTATACTTCTCGTGCATACTAAAAAATAAACTATTTGTTTTTTTTTTTTTACTTTTAATTACTTTATATTTCTATATAAAGTTAAGTAAAATTAAGATGAAAATTGAAAATTTTATTTATGGCGCAAATTGTTTTCTTTTTTATAAAACTATTTTTGTTAATCAATAATATTATTTTCACCTCCTATGTCAACTTTAAAATGTATTTTTTTTTACTTACAAATATTTTACTTCTCTATGTAAAATTAATGTAAAAATAAAATGGAAATTTGTAATGCTCCTAGCGAAGCGGTAATATTAAGTAAAACAATAATTTAATTGTGAACCAAAAACCCTGTTGGGTAAATTATAATAATTGTGTTGTTATTACTATTAATGACTATGATAATTGATTGTGCTATCACTGTTTAATTAAGTATGTGATTAATTGTTGATTAGCAACTGTTGAGGTAGTTGAAACAAGAGAAAACCTAACTACCTCCATGAGACAGTTGAGACCCCAGAGGGAAAGGGGGAATGCCAAGTCTGGTTAGGATCAGATGGCAAAGTGTGGTTATGAGCTATGTCTGGTAGAGACTAGATAGCCTGTGCCTGGAAGTGAAAGGCTTCCTGAATCCGCTACGTCTGGTTAGGATCAGATAGCGTGACTCTGGTATAACCAGGGGGTTTGCAGTCAGTAAAGATCTGCAAGAGTGCTTGGGGGTGGAAGATCGAGGAGGATCTTCCTACGGTCGGGAGGTTGACAAGCGCTACAAAAAGGTTTGCTACTGTTCAGGTACGGCTTGCTAAAGCATTTAAGAATTCATTTAAAACTGTGTAATTCTTCTAAGGTCTTTTGATATGCAAGTAAAGGTGATGAGAAAATATTTAAACATTCTTTAAAGAAAGAACCTAGTCTCTGCGCAACCGGCAGAGTTTGGAGCCGGACCTTTCAAACATAGATCAACAGTGCAAACATGTCGGTCAAAACCTCTGTAACATAAGTTATAGAAAGAACACAAAACAGGAAAGTATTACTGTGTAATCATCTTCTATAATTTCAGATGAAATAGAGCAAGAAACCATCATTGTGCGTAAGCGACATGTAAATATATGTATCAAACCGAGAACAATAGTGAACATCCAGACCTTTTATCAATATAAAGGAAGAAAAACCATTCAACCATTTGCGGAGCAGAGCAAATAGCTCGCAGTAGTAAACCATTTACATTGTAAGTTTCCAACTTTTAAATATGTATATATGCAGAAAGAAAACAAGATAGTCGGCCAGATATGCCCTAGTCCCCGAGGAATGGAGGAAGGGCCGAGGCCGACATGCATGCACAACACCTATTATCAGATGCCCCGGCTCTTAAAGGAATCGCCGAAACGGGCTTAAATATTGATAGCCGGCAGGGGCTTAACTGCTAGAAACATTTACATAGAAAGATTAACCGTGGAAACGAGTATATATATATATATATATATATATATATATATATATATATATATATATATATATATATATATATATATATATATATATATATATATATATATATATATATATATATATATATATATATATATATATATATATATATATATATATATATATATATATATATATATACGGAAACAAAATGAACAGAGACAAGCTCTCAAAACTTATAATCATAATAAAAATTGCAGAGAGGGCAGCAAGCCCAGTAGTCAACGATTACACAGCACCGGAGACAAATAAAGGTCTCTGTACAACCCAATGTTAACTTTTAAGTTAAGATTAAACCGAGAACGGAATCATTTAAACAAAACATTGATCAATCTGAGGAACTTGTTCGCTTTTACTAACAACAGTCCATAATGAGGAATCAAGTGATACAATACAGGGAATTCCGCGCCTCTTAATGGAGATTCCTGCCTGAGTGTTGGCGGGGAGACCCGACACTTAATAAACAACAGAATACGAAGGGAAAAGTGAGTTCTTCCATGGGAAGAAACCCCTGTGTATGGCAGAAGAATTCCGAAGCTCGAGCAGACCTGACACCCTGTTTCAGACGGTCAGCGGCTCAACCGATACCACAGAAATGCCAACGAGCCACGACCCGATACATAACAAAAAAACAAAAGAAACTCTTACCTGGACATGGGTTGCCGGGAAGGCGGAAGGGTCTTCCAATGTTGCGGGTGCAACAACCGGCCTTGCCGCTGGTTTAACAGCTGGAATTGCCTCTTGTGAAAATCACCATATTCTGAAACTCATGAGAATAATATCATCGTAGCTATAAACTCATAAAATGCTGAGGAAAAGACTGTATACAAAGACTGGCAGAATCGTAATTATAACCAAAGACGATAAAGCTCGAAAGACCTGTGAGGGCATGAGTATTGAAACCAGAGAAACGGAAAACTTGAACTAAGGTTATGTCGATACTTGTTCCGAAGCTGGAGGGCAAAGTCATTCTGCAGAGCACTCGGTTGCTTGGAGGTGAGAAACTTTGTGTAAGCTTGAGCGCCATGAAACTGTAAGTGACAGAGGCGCTCGACAATAAAAAGGAAAACAAAACTTAGAAGTAACCACATAGCAGACTTTTAAAGCACCCACCGCCCTATGGTTTGATCGCAGCCCTTGATTTGGGCGGGCTCTCTCCCATCGTTCGATCGCCAGTGAATGAACCGGGAAACGACGGTGAATTGGTAAGTTCAAGACTGCCAGACTGTGCAGAGTACCGAGCACGCGGAGGTCGCATGGCAAGCCGGAGGCCGGCCGTTCATCGAGCCAGATGGACGATGCTACGCAGGCCAGCTGGGTGAGCAGCAGAGCCGGACGGGACTTGCGGCTTCGGCCTGCCTCGGTGAAGTAACCAGCACGTATACAAACGGAAACTGCCATAAATCATTTAAGACTGAAGTGCCACTCAAACCCTTACGTACCTACCATTGATTTCCCGAGATTTTATATAAGTCAACTTTGTAATAATCGTCTATGAACCATGGCGGGGACAATGTTAGAATCACAAATCATATGTCGACTTGTATGAGCGGGTTATAGAACCAATCATAACATAGGAACGATTATATATGAAGTTTCCTCATAATAATGTTTGCCAATGATAAGGTTATAATATGATTACAATGCGAAGAACTATTGAATGTTTATTTATTCATATGTTTATATGATGGTAAAAAAAAAATTACTTTTGTATTGGTGTGTGACAAGTGGTATCAGAGCCCAGATTACAACTCTGGACCTCGGGCTAATTTTAATAGAGACAGCAATGTAAAGTAGCCTCCTAACAAGCCAGTAAGGAGTATATCGAAATATAGAAAAATTACATCTGTTAAATGAGCTAATTTTGTTCAGGTGACAGCGGAATGACGAGAACCAGTAGCGCTCCTCACGGAAATTTGGATCAACCAGATAATGTTGCCCACCCTCAGGGAAATCCTGAGATATGGGTACAACTGGGAGAGGAAGGCCGCAACACTGATTTGGAAATATTGAGGATAGCCCAGGAGCTGAAGGATGAAATGGCCCGTTTGCGTGAGGACAACGCAAGACTAAACATGGAACAAGAGAGGATTCTGAAAAGTTTATCTGATAAGAAACATCAACAGAGGTCTCATCCTAGGCCTGAGCAGACACGAGTATCAGATGGACAAAGCTATCACACTGAACAGGAGGAAGCAGAGGAAAGGGCGGAAGCACGAGGAGAAAAATCTGTTAACGCTTCTGAATATCAAACTCCAAAGAAACCACGGATTGAACTACAAGGAGAGTTTCGGAAGATTAAACCACCTCATTTCGATGGAGAATCAGAAGAAGCTGCAGAGGCTTGGCTAATCAACATGAACAAGTATTTCCAAGTATACGAGTATGATCACCATCTTAAGGCACGATTGGCCATCTTCCAGCTAGAGGCCAAGGCTACATTATGGTGGGAAGAAGTCAAGATGGTGTGGGGAGTGAGTGAGCAAGATGTGACTTGGGAGACTTTTCAAAGATATTTCAAGGAAAAGTACCTGACAGAATGCTTCTATGATGAGAAAACACGAGAATTTCATGATCTGCGGCTGGGACAGCAGACCATAGATGAGTTCATAACTAAATTTACATCTCTGCTTCGCTATGTACCATATATTAGGGAGGAAAAAGCTAAGGTGCAATGGTTTGTTAGTAGCCTACCTCAGGCTATGCGGGAAAGAATCGAATTTGATAATCCGAAAACGATGGACGAAGCAATTCGGAAGGCTAGAATATGTTATCTTTAGAACAAACAAAAAGGACAAAATTCTGGAAGACGCTGGGCGATAAAAAGGGCAGCAGAATGACCATAGGAGTTAAGGGAACTCGCAGCAATCTTCACAAGGGATTCTCGAAAGGGACTAGCAATAGAAATCCATCAAGAAATCAGATCAGACTTAAGCCACCTGCTGAATCTAAATACAGTGAACAACCGGTTAGAGCTGATAATGAGGGCACAGTTAGGCCACCGGTTCAGTGCTGGGGTTGTGGCGGACCTCATTATATTAAAAATTTCCCTCACCGGAAGGAAAGCGATCAGGTGTCCCAGATTTATGAAGCCTCCACAGTGGGAGACGTGGCTCGGTCCATACCCAGAATAAATGCCGCACTCGAGGATCGACAAGCAGATTACCAGCCAACAATGATAGAATTTGAAGGTAAGGTCCTTGATCGAACTGTTTCCATTTTAGTAGACCCAGGAGCTACTTTAAGCTACGTAAGTCCCAAAGTTGTGGAAAGTTGTAGTTTGCAAACTGTTAAGTTTAAGAATCCCTGGTTAGTACAGCTTGCCACTGGGGCCAAAAGACGAGTGCTGGCTAAGGTCAACAACTGTCCATTAAGGTTAGCCGGTCAGACAGTAATAACAGAATTGAATGTACTCCCTCTTGGTTCGTATGATGTGCTAATAGGAATGGATTGGCTGGAAAAGCGGTGGTCTGTAATAAACTGCAAGACAAAAACAATCTCTTATCGAGATGAACTGGGAAAAGAAAAAGAAATTCAAGGTATCCAAAAACCAGTGCAGGTCCGACCAATTACGGCCTCACAGCTGGCTAAAAGTGTCCGGAAGAAATGTCAAATATATGCAGTTCAAGTGGGGTATGCTAGATCTGAAGACAAAATTACGACCGTGGAAAGTATACCAATTGTGCGAGATTTTGCAGATGTTTTTCCAGAAGAAATACTAGGGCTGCCGCCCAAAAGAGATTTGGATTTCACCATAGAATTGATACCCGGTGCAGCCCCAGTATCCTGAGCACCATACCGAATGAGTGTGCCAGAATTAACTGAGTTAAAGATGCAGCTGCAAGAGTTATAGGACAAAAAGTATATTCGTCCCAGCGTATCCCCTTGGGGAGCCCCTGTGTTGTTTGTTAGGAAAAAGGATGGAACTCTCTATATGTGCATAGATTATAGACAGCTGAATAAATTGACAGTTAAAAAAAAATATCCACTACCCCGCATTGATGAACTGTTTGATCAGGTGAAGGGGGCGACAATCTTCTCAAAGATCGAATTGAGGTCGGGCTATCATCAGATCAGAGTTAAGGATGAGGACATAGCCAAAACAACTTTTCGAACTCGTTATGGGCACTACGAGTTCGTGGTACTGCCATTTGGGTTGACTAATGCACCTGCGACATTTATGTGCTTGATGAACAAGGTATTTCATCAATACCTAGACAAATTCGTGTTAATCTTTATTGATGATATACTTATATACTCCCGGAATATTAAAGAGCATGAGGAGCATCTCAGAGTAGTGTTGCAGACACTACGGGAGCATCAGCTATATGGTAAATTTAGCAAATGTGAATTTTATAAAGAACAGATCCAGTATTTGGGACATATCATTACAAAAGAAGGTATAGTTGTGGACCCCGAAAAGATCAAAACTATAATGGAATGGCCAATACCCAAGGACGTGGCAGATATCAGATCTTTCATGGGGCTGGCTGGATATTACCGGTGGTTTGTGGAATGCTTTTCCAGGGTTGCATACCCCATCACCTCTTTGCAAAAGAAGGGAAAGACATTCAAATGGACAGCAGATTGTCAACGAAGCTTTGAACAGCTCAAAAACCTGCTCACCACTGCACCTGTGCTGAGTGTTGTAGACCCAGAAAAGGAATATGTTGTTTGCACAGATGCAAGCAAAGAGGGCGTAGGAGGGGTGCTAATGCAAGAGGGGAAAGTGATCGCATACGAATCCAGAAAATTGAAGGAGCATGAGCAGAAGTATTCTGCCTATGATCTGGAATTAACTGCAGTGGTTCATGCGCTGAAGATGTGGCGCCATTATTTGGTGGGAAGAAAATTCTTGCTAATGACCGATCACCACAGTTTAACTAGCTACTTTAGTCAACCAACCTTAAACGCTAGGCAAGCAAGGTGGGTGGACTTTTTGGGGAATTTCGATTTTGAAATTAAGCACCTGAAAGGAAAAGAGAACAGGGTAGCTGATGCACTGAGTCGAAAAGTGCATTGCATTTATGAAATTAGTATTAGTGAAGGACAGTCCACCCTTGACAAAAAAATTAAATAGGTCGCTGCACAAGTGATCCGAATGGAAAATGGCATCAACCCATGGTACTCATCGACCCATATTATTCATCGACCCATGGAATTTACCCATGGTATTGTAAATGGCATCCGCCCGTGGTATTGTAAAATCCACCCATGGTATTCATTCACCCATGGAATTTACCCATGGTATTGTAAATGGCATCTGCATGTGGTATTGTAAAATCCACCCATGGTATTCATTCACCCATGGAATTGACCCGTGGTATTGTAACTGAAAAATACTATAAGTAACAAGTCACATTTTGTAAAAGGACAGATTGTTCGCCACAATGTAGCCTTTACAGTTATTATCGGTTTTAATAAAAAAGTTTCTTTGTGGTTTTGTTTATTGGGCATTCTCCTCTTTTTCTTCTAGCATTTCAAGTTTTCAGATCTTGGGGGTCTCTTCCCCAAGATCCATTTCAATCTTTCAGATCTTGGGGTTCTCTCCCCCCAAGATCCATTTCAATCTTTTAGATCTTGGGGGCCTCCTCCCAAGATCCGGATCAGTGGTATCAGAGCAGGTTATGATTCCATGGGAACGAGGGTTTGATGCATGTTTCAGTTTCAAATTTTGCAGCAATATTCAACAAACGTCAGGCATGTGCTACAACCTCCACAGAGCACTTTCTTGGGTCACGCAGGAAGAATTTTTCTTTTCTCATTTTTTTGCAGAATTTTTTTTTGGGCGGCGACTTTGCAGATAAGATCTGTAAATTCTGGTGCAATATCTGCAAAATATAATTGCAGATCTGTATTCCTGGTGAAAAAATAGCCGATTTCAAAAAAAAAAACGGTTGAATCGGAGTCCGGATGAAGAAGATATCGCTGATTTAAAAATCAGTGGGGTTGCAGACAATTTTTCAGGGCAGCGATTTTGCGGCGCAGATCTAGATGTCCTGGTACAAGATCTGCAAAATCTAATTGCAGATCTGGATTCTTTGGGAAAAACTACCCAACTTCAAAAAAAAAATCAGTCGAATCGAAGTCCGGATGAGGGAGATATCGTTGATTTAAAATCAGCTCTTTTTTGCAGAAATTTTGGTGACGGCGGGAGAGTTGCAGCGCAGATCTGGAATTCTAGTGCCTGGATCAGGATTTCTAACATATGGGCAGATGAAAAATGGTCTTTCTGCTTCCAAAAACAGGTTATAATAAATATTCTGAGTTATATTGGCCGAGTTATGTCCATTTTAATTCTGGAGCAGCATTCGGAGTGGGTTTCCATTGGAGACGTGCCCTCCCACCCCACTTTAGTAGGCACCTGCTTCACATTCATCAGTTTCAACATAGCAGCAATCGGCTTGGGTTATTTGGAGATGTGCCCTCCCACCCCAGGCTATGTAGGCACTTGCTACTTCATCAGCAACCAACATCATGGTTGTGGGTCATCCACAAACCCACACTTCATCGAAGTCCATTTGCTAGGCCGTACACTGTTAGTATCACAGTTGGTCACAAGCATTACAGGGTATCTCTATCCTCGGATCTTCGTTCTTCATGGTTATGGGTCATCCACAAACCCACAGTTCATCGAAGTCCATTTGCTAGGCCACACACTGTCAGAATCACAGTTGGTCACAAGCATTACAGGGTATCTCTATCCTCGGATCTTCATTTATCAGGGTTTTGGGTTAACCACGTAAAACCCTTATCTTCAGTGGATCTTCATATTCAACAAAGGCTTTGCAGGAGGGAACTTTACGCAATGGGGACCATTGCTTCTTAAGGAGGGAGGAATGATCCGAATGGAAAATGGCATCAACCCATGGTACTCATCGACCCATATTATTCATCGACCCATGGAATTTACCCATGGTATTGTAAATGGCATCCGCCCGTGGTATTGTAAAATCCACCCATGGTATTCATTCACCCATGGAATTTACCCATGGTATTGTAAATGGCATCTGCATGTGGTATTGTAAAATCCACCCATGGTATTCATTCACCCATGGAATTGACCCGTGGTATTGTAACTGAAAAATACTATAAGTAACAAGTCACATTTTGTAAAAGGACAGATTGTCCGCCACAATGTAGCCTTTACAGTTATTATCGGTTTTAATAAAAAAGTTTCTTTGTGGTTTTGTTTATTGGGCATTCTCCTCTTTTTCTTCTAGCATTTCAAGTTTTCAGATCTTGGGGGTCTCTTCCCCAAGATCCATTTCAATCTTTTAGATCTTGGGGTTCTCTCCCCCCAAGATCCATTTCAATCTTTTAGATCTTGGGGGCCTCCTCCCAAGATCCGGATCAACAAGATCGAATTTACTTACAAAAGAAGCAACTGGTGCAGAATTTAAATACCCACATAATACAAGGGTACGATTTGAATGCAGCTGGAATTCTGTGTTACTAGAAAAGAATTTACGTACCCAATCAGAGCAGTATCAAAGAAAAGATTCTGGATGAATATCATAAAAGCCCTTATGCGGGACATCCGGGCTATCAAAAATTAATTACCTCGCTTCGGAAGGAGTATCATTGGCCAGGCATGAAAAGAGACGTGGTAGAATATCTGGCGCGATGCTTAGAATGTCAACAGGTTAAGGCTGAACATCAACACCCTGCGGGTTTACTACAGCCTTTACCCATACCAGAATGGAAGTGGGAGACTATTACCATGGACTTTATTACGGGGTTGCCAAAGTCCAAAAAGAACAATGACTCTATAATGGTTGTGGTAGACAAGCTCAGTAAATCAGCGCACTTCATACCGGTTCAATCTACATATCGTGCAGCTCAAATCGCAAATGTTTTCATGCAGAACGTATTCAAACTCCACGGGCTGCCAAAAACTATAGTATCCGATCGCGATGTCAAATTCACATCAGCCTTTTGGAAGACCTTGTTTGAAGGTCTGGGGACTCAATTGAATTTCAGCACCGCCTATCATCCGCAAACTGACGGGCAGACTGAACGGGTGAATCAGGTGGTGGAGGACATGCTGAGGTCATATGTGATGCAACAACCTACCCGATGGGAGGAGTACTTACACCTTGTGGAGTTTGCCTATAACAATGGATATCATGCATCCTTGCGGATGAGTCCATTCGAGGTACTTTACGGCCGGAAATGCCGTACGCCATCCAGTTGGGGTGGACCAGAAGACAAACTCATGCTGGGCCCAGAAATGTTGGAAGAGATGGAAGCCATGGTCAAGAGAGTCCGAGCTAATTTAAAAACAGCTCAGGACAGGCAAAAAAAATTTGCAGATCGGAAAAGAACCTTTAAAGAATATCAGGTGGGCGAACATGTATATGTCAGAATCCGAGCAAGGAGAAGTACTCTCCAATGGAATACTTGTGCCAAGCTGGCACCTCGCTTTTGTGGGCCCTTCCAGATTTTAGCACGAGTGGGGCCGGTAGCTTATCAGCTAGCCCTACCCAGCCATATCCGGGTCCATAATGTTTTCCATGTATCTGTTTTAAAGAAATATGTTTATGACCCTAGACACATAATAAGTTGGCAGGACATTCAGGTAAGAAGATGCTGTAAGATAAACATAAAATAAAAATGAAATGTTGGAAAACAGCTAACCTGAATATTATGTGTTTCAGGTGGAACCGGAAGGAGAGTTCCTGGTCGAGCCAGTGAACATATTAGATCGGAGAAGAGTCGAGCTGCGGAAAAAGGTCATCAACCAGGTTAAAGTGCAGTGGCAGCACTTTGGACCAGAGGAGGCCACCTGGGAGGATGAGCAGAGTATGAAAGAAGCTTATCCCAGATTGTTTCTGGGTGAACAGCAACATCGGGACGATGTTGAGCTTCAGGAGGGGGAGATGTAATGCTCCTAGCGAAGCGGTAATATTAAGTAAAACAGTAATTTAATTGTGAACCAAAAACCCTGTTGGGTAAATTATAATAACTCTGTTGTTATTACTATTAATTACTATGATAATTGATTGTGCTATCACTGTTTAATTAAGTATGTGATTAATTGTTGATTAGCAACTGTTGAGGTAGTTGAAACAAGAGAAAACCTAACTACCTCCATGAGACAGTTGAGACCCCAGAGGAAAAGGGGGAATGCCAAGTTTGGTTAGGATCAGATGGCAAAGTGTGGTTATGAGCTATGTCTAGTAGTGACCAGATAGCCTGTGCCTGGAAGTGAAAGGCTTCCTGAATCCGCTACGTCTGGTTAGGATCAGATAGCGTGACTCTGGTGTAACCAAGGGGTTTGCAGTCAGTAAAGAACTGCAAGAGTGCTTGGGGGTGGAAGATCGAGGAGGATCTTCCTACGGTCGAGAGGTTGACAAGCGCTACGAAAAGGTTTGCTACTGTGCAGGTACGGCTTGCTAAAGCATTTAAGAATTCATTTAAAACTATGTAATTATTCTAAGGTCTTTTGATATGCAAGTAAAGGTGATGAGAAAAGATTTAAACATTCTTTAAAGAAAGAACCTAGCCTCTGCGCAACCGGTAGAGTTTGGAGCTGGACCTTTCAAACATAGATCAACAGTGCAAACATGTCGGTCAAAACCTCTGTAACACAAGCTATAGAAAGAACACAAAACAAGAAAGTATTATTGTGTAATCATCATTTATAATTTCAGATGAAATAGAGCAAGAAACCATCATTGTGCGTGAGCGATATGTAAATATATGTATCAAACCGAGAACAATAGTGAACATCCAGACCTTTTATCAATATAAAGAAAGGAAAAGAACATTCAACCATTTACGGAGCAGAGCAAATAGCTCGCAGTAGTAAACCATTTACATTGTAAGTTTCCAACTTTTAAATATATATATATACAGAAAGAAAACAAGATAGTCGGCCAGATATGCCCTAGTCCCCGAGGAATGGAGGAAGGGCCGAGGCCGACATGCATGCACAACACCTATTATCAGATGCCCCGGCTCTTAAAGGAATCGCCGAAAACGGGCTTAAATATTGATAGCCGGCAGGGGCTTAACTGCTAGAAACATTTACATAGAAAGATTAACCGTGGAAACGAGTATATATATATACGGAAACGAAATGAACAGAGACAAGCACTCAAAACTTATAATCATAATAAAAATTGCAGAGAGGGCAGCAAGCCCAGTAGTCAACGATTACACAGCACCGGAGCCAAATAAAGGTCTCTGTACAACCCAATGTTAACTTTTAAGTTAAGATTAAACCGAGAATGGAATCATTTAAACAAAACATTGATCAATCTGAGGAACTTGTCCGCTTTTACTAAAAAAAATCCATAATGAGGAATCAAGGGATACAATACAGGGCATTTCGCACCTCTTAATGGAGGTTCCCACCTGAGTGTTGGCGGGGAGACCCGACACTTAATAAACAACAGAATACGAAGGGAAACGTGAGTTCTTCCATGGGAAGAAACCCCTGTGTATGGCGGAAGAATTCCAAACCTCGAGCAGACCCGACATCCTGTTTCAGACGGTCAGCAGCTCAGCCGATACCACAGAAATGCCAACGAGCCACGACCTGATACATAACAAAAAAACAAAAGAAACTCTTACCTGGACATGGGTTGCCGGGAAGGCGGAAGGGTCTTCCAATGCTGCGGGTGCAACAACCGGCCTTGCCGCTGGTTTAACAGCTGGAATTTCCTCCTGTGAAAATCACCATATTCTGAAACTCATGAGAATAATATCATTGTAGCTATAAACTCATAAAATGCCGAGGAAAAGACTGTATACAAAGACTGGCAGAATCGTAATTATAACCAAAGACAATAAAGCTCGAAAAACCTATGAGGGCAAGAGTATTGAAACCAGAAAAACGGAAAACTTGAACTAAGGTTATGCTGATACCTGTTCTGAAGCTAGAGGGCAAAGTCATTCCGCAAAGCACCCGGTTGCTTGGAGGTGAGAAACTCTGTGTAAGCCTGAGCGCCATGAAACTGTAAGTGACAGAGGCGCTCGGAAATAAAAAGGAAAACAAAACTTAGAAGTAACCACATAGCAGACTTTTAAAGCAACCACCGCCCTATGGTTTGATCGCAACCCTTGATTTGGGCGGGCTCTCTCCCATCGTTCAATCGCCAGTGAATGAACCGGGAAACGGCAATGAATTGGTAAGTTCGAGACTGCCAGACTGTGCAGAGTACCGAGCACGCGAAGGTCGCATGGCAAGCTGGAGGCTGGCCGTTCATCGAGCCAGATGGACGATGCTACGCAGGCCAGCTGGGTGAGCAGCAGAGCCGGACGGGACTTGCGGCTTCGGCCTGCCTCGGTGAAGTAACCAGCACGTATACGAACGGAAACTGCCATAAATCATTTAAGACTGAAGTGCCACTCAAACCCTTACGTACCCACCATTGATTCCCCGAGATTTTGTATAAGTCAACTTTGTAATAATCGTATATGAACCATGGCAGGGACAATGTTAGAATCTCAAATCATATGTCGACTTGTATGAGCGGGTTATAGAACCAACCATAACATAGGAACGATTATATATGAAGTTTCCTCATAATAATGTTTGCCAATGAAAAGGTTTATAATATGATTACAATGCGAAGAACTATTGCATGTTTATATATTCATATGTTTATATGATGGTAAAAAAAAATTTACTTTTGTATTGGTGGGTCACAAAATTGAAGATTTTATGTAAGATTGACATTATTTATTATTATTTTGTTAATTTAAATATTATTTTATTATTTTTTTCTAGAGTACTATACACAATAATTCTAATAGAATATAACAATTAAATAAATAAAATTGAATATATATTTACAAATCTATTAGCAAAATACAGCTATATTTGTTATAAACATTTTTAAAAGGTCCAAAATTTAACATGAGAGATTTCTTTTTCAAATTTTGGTGAAGTTTAATGAGTGATTAATTTTTTTTGGTAAATATTTATGATTACTTCTTTTTTTCTATTTAATGAATGGAATTGGCAATTGAAGCCATACATGCTCAAATAAAAAAAACTCATATTATTTTGAATAACATATTTATATGTTTTGCTAGTAAATTGCACTATTAATGATTTAACTACGTTTATGTGAGTCATGAGATTATTGATACAATTAACCTGTGGTTTGGACCTAGGAACTTCTATGTTGTCAAAATCATTGAGGATCATACCAAACTTAAGCCAAACTAGATCTTAATGCGTGATTTTTTCCCATAGAATGCCTTAACCAATAAAAATAAAAATCAATCAATCTAAAATGGTGGAAAATCTCCTAAAAAGTAAAACTAGCATAGATCTATGTTAAAAGAAGGATATAACATACATCGAGAGGGGTCCAATTTCTTCACCTGCCATTTTTTTTTGAACCCACATTTTTTAAATATTTTGTATAGTTTTTTTTTTTGGGGCCAACATGAGTAAAATTTCAACTTTGATGATGAAGGGACATGGATACACATCATAATGGACTATAAAATGAGCCTCTCAGCTCAACCATGAAATTAAATAATATCCTTCCTTAATACTTAATAAATTTAATATTAAAATAACTTTATACTAAATTATATTTATAAATTCAAACATAATAATAATATAAAATTATAAATTTATATTAAAAAAATAAAATAATAATAAAAATATTTTAAAAATATAAACCATATTCATTTTATTAATTAACCAAATCCACAAAATTTGTGTAATTTGATTACACAAATTTACTCTAAATTTGAGTAATTTAATTATCACTACTTTATCAAAACCATAAATATGAAAAATGTTATCCCTAACTTTAAAATATGTTCCCAAAATTATGACCTTTTAGCATTTTGATAATATAAATTCAGTTTTGCAGTTTGATAAAATAAAACCAAACAGTTTTATAAAATAACAAAAAAATATAGCCTTATGGAAAGAAAAGAAATGTGGTTTACAGAGAAAAGTTTTATATTCTTTCAACTTGAAATTATGACCTTTTAGCATTTTGATTATATAAATTCAGTTTTGCAGGTTGACAAAATAAAACCAAACAGTTTTATAAAATAACAAAAAAATATAGCCTTATGGAAGGAAAAGAAATGTGGTTTACAGAGAAAAGTTTTATATTCTTGCAACTTGATTTAAAGCTTTATCTAATATACCTTCTTTCCATGGCTTCAATGCAAGTTTCCTGTCGATTTGCCCCAGTAAAACTGTGAAGTCATATTGAAACTATGACTAAATAAATTAAAATCTGGTCAATTCGTCCCAGTAAAACTGTGAAGTCTTATTGAAACCATTAATAAATAAATTAAAATCCGATCGATTTGCAGTCATATTGAAACCATGACTAAATAAATTAAAAGCCCTGGCTATTTATATTGAGCTTTATCTAAAATGCATTCGTTTTATAGCTTCAATGAAAATTACTCGTCCATTTGGCGAGTGAAACTGAATTGAATTACACCCGGATGCGGGTGCCACGCCGCATATGGATGGCTCGCCAGCTGTTTAGCATGGGCGGTCTCAAGTTCAGAAGAGGCATTAACTGCTCTCCGCCGCCCTGGATGGCAAGCGTGAGAGCTGAAGGGAGGAAGGACGGCAATTCATTGCCGATTTTGTGCGACATTAACGGTTTCAGATGGGAGTTATGGCACTCCAAAAACGAGGCAAACCAGAGCAGCTTAAGTATGCCAAGAATTGGGAATGTTTTGCAATGGTTCAGGCTCGATTTGTGGATTCAGGCTTCAGTCCGTCAGGCCTTCAAGCACTGGCTCACGAGCTCTCCTTGGAAATTGGAGGTGGATACAGGGCAGCAAGGGAGGATAAGGGCGGATTCACACCCCTCATATCCCTCTTCACGGCTCTATCACGCTCATCGGTTTTCAAGGAAGGAATGGCGCCAAGACAGAGGCTCATTAGCCGTCGAGGCACTGGAAGGGAAGGTTCTTCACGTCCCCTGGCTGCTAATCCGCCTCTATGTTGCTGTCATTGTTTATGCCACCAGTCGGCAGATGCACACCCCATTCGGCCGTCTCAATTCATGGACACCAGGTCTCTGCACTCAAGCTCTGCTCCGCTACCTGCGTTTGGAACAACGGTCTTCACTGTCAGTTGTGCCCAATGTCATTCCAACATTAATGCTCATGTTTTGGTCCTATTCCTGGAGGAACCGAAAGAGGAGGTGGGAGGATTACCCAGCGCCCAAATTCATCATGATGAATGTTCCAAAGTTGCTGAGGAAAGTGTAGAGGCACAACCTAAACCGAATGTTGTGCAACCTTCGTCTCAGCCAGCACCAGCTTCAGGCAAAGCCAAGGTTGATTGGGGACCTCCACCGGAAGGCGAGTACTGGATTTATGAAGAGGACTCGGAGGAAGAGGATTCGGTTGAATAGGAGTCGGCTCTACCATGCTTCTACCATCAGACAACTCTCAAGTTTTTTTTGTGAACTGTTACTCTTGTTACAAGTGCTCAATTATGCTGTAAATGTCACTGTTTGGCCTCATAATTTTGTTACTCTATGCTCGACTACGCCCGCGCGAAGAATACTGCTGAAGAACCTCTCTTTCTCTCCTTGGCCCCTGCGCGGGATTCATAATTTTGCTTTTTCTGTGTCTCAAAAGATTACAGCCCCTGCGTGGGTTACTAGTCTCAGTCATGGCGCCCTTGCGTGGGTATCTGGTCAAAAGGGTGTTGCCCCTGCGTGGGCGTTCAGTAGCTATTAGAAGACCCCTGAAAGTGAAGTTTTCTGTGAGCACTATCAATCCAGAGGACCAGCCTTGGCCCCTGGTGACATGTATTCCTGGATGTAACTGTTTTCTCTTGTAAATAATAGAAGTAGCATAGTTTTAACGATAAAAAAAAAGAAACTGAATTGAATTACTCGTCCATTTGGCCCAGTGAAATTGTTAGTTTTCAGGTTGAAACCTTAAATGTATGACACAGAAAAGGCTCAGACCGATATCCTTAACTAAGTCGAAAACCATGGGTAATTGATAATTAAGTGGAACCATTATAGAAGACAGGCTTTCCCATCTCTAGATTTAGTGAACAGGTTTCCTCGCCCCTCTTCGTTGGATCCGTGTGATATACAAGCAACAGATGTCGAAGCTGCCCGTGCCTTCAACGGGGAGACGTTTTCCTCAAAGCTCCAGCTGCAACAGAGTAGATCCGAATTAACATGATATGATGCATTGGACCCTTCAGAGTTTATAGTAGATCTGATGATGAACACACCGAACCTTTGTAGCTGAGGCTAAATCTGCTTCATCTAGCGTTTGTAGGCCTGAACCCGCCCAATGTCTACAATAAGGTTGGACTTAGGGTGCCTGGTCGAGGTGCTCTACCACGACCTTCAGAAACTTTTGCTCATCGTGCTCGGTGGTCTGAGAAGAAAGCTTCCAGAACAAAGCTGCAGCAGGTCGTGCTCGGTGGTCTGAGAAGAAAGCGTCCAGCACCAGAACAAAGCAGCAGCAGGTTGTCCAGTAGCCATGGAAGAAACACACGGGGAAGCTGACCTCATGGGAATTTGCAGTCATGTAGTGCTTTGCGCTGTGCGCCCCTCTAAATTTCAAATTTGAAATTGAACGACTGCCCCGCATCTAAATTTGAAATTGAGCGACTATCCCGCGTCTGAAAGATATCGGTCAAGATCCCTCCTCGTTTGAATGCAGATAAATTCAAATTTCAAATTGACGGATGGACTGCTCTGCACACACACAATTCCTTTCCTCTGACATTGGCGGCGGCCCCTGCTGTTCGAGGTCAGAACTCGAAAACTATCCACCGCATGCTCCTGTCAAATCTTTTTGTGGATCATGTATGGTGAACCAGCCTCTCAGCCTCCATAGGAGCATTAAATGCCCTATGACAGGCTGGTTAGCTCTTATACTCTTGCTCCGGGCACACACAAATTCTCTGAGCACACACAAATCCTTTGACATTGGCGGCGACCCCTGCTGTTCTAAATCAGAACGAGGACTCGAGAACTATCCACCGCATGCTCCTGTCAAATCTTTCTACAGGTCATGTATGGTGAACCAGCCTCCATAGGAGCATTAAATGACCTACAGTAGGCTCGTTAGCTCTTATGTTGTGGGGGACTGCTTCTGTGCAAAATACATAGGCCCACACAACAGATCGGTTACTGCCAGCAGTGCCCGGAGAAGGTGCAGTGGCCAAGGGAATTAGGGCAGCTGCCTTCCCTCTACTTCAACGCAGGCATGTTAGTGTTCGAGCGTTGCAAGCTGACCTACGCTTCTTGAAAGCCTGAGAGTCACCCCTCCCACGCTGTTTGCTAAGCAGGATTTCCTGAACATGTTCTTCAACAAGGTGTACAAACCTATTTCCTTGGTTTACAATCTAGTCTTGGCCATGCTGTGGGGGCACCCGGAGGAAATAAATTTATATATGATAAAATTTAATTACTAATGTTAAATTATAAAGTAATTAAATTATAAAATAAATAACAATAGATATTTTGGTCAAACACAATTAATAGTTAACTAAAAAATTGAACGCTAGATTTATATAATAATTTTTTTTAATTATTACTAACAATGTAGCCCCTGTACAAATGTGGTATTTGATTTATACATTTCAAAATTCAATTATTAAATTAAATGGCAAAAAACGATAGCTATACCGCTTTGTTTTAAATATACAACTATAATCAATAACCAATTTACTCTCCTCTTTTCGAATCAAATACATGCATATGATTAGATTGTCATTTTTAAAGTTAACTAATAATTTATATTTCAGATTCATGTTATTATTATTACTGAAACACTGCAATACTCATATTTATTTTATTATATTTATTTTTGAAATTGTTTAGAAAACTTATTTACCGCTTGAGAATTTGAATATTTTAACCCATTATAATTTGAAAGAATTTTGATGTGGGTTTGAAATCATATACAATTTGCACCATGCAGTTTTAACTTCTTATTTTGTTCATTTTCTCATAGTCAAAGCACCTTCCTTAAGATGGGAAGATCTTTTGGGAACACACTTGCAAGAAAAATGGGAATCGAAGTAAGGAGAATAGAAGTGCCCAAGTTTTATCCTCACCCACTCAACTTTCCGCTGGTGCTTTGGGATTAATTTATGTTCACGTTAAAGTTAATGGTTTTATATTATTATATTTATTATTATTGTTATGAGAACATGTTAGTATCAGTTTCTTGGCATTGTTTTTAGGGAGGGGATTGTTGGAAGGTTGTGGCTAGTTCATCATCAATTTTTGAATTGGAAAATGATTGAATTGCAAAAAGCCAAAAACATAAACTATTTTTGATCTCCTGGACCTTAAAATATCATTTTATTTCATTGCAAAAGGTCAAGCACCCCACACTACACTTGAAGGGGAAATCAAATCTCCTCTCTGCACTGCACTTTATTATAATTTAATGTAATTAAATTTTATTGTTAATTAAATCATAATAGATCTATTTTAAACATTGATCTAACATGAGTCCAAAAGGATTCAATTTCTTCATGTTTATTTTTTTTATGAGTATATATTATTTAAATATTTTGTATAGTTAGTTATTTTTTATTTTTATTTTTAAATTTTTTATTTTTTATTTTTATTTTGGTAGATATAGCAAAATTTCAACTTTGATGACGAACAAAGAGAGTTACACTTCATACTAGGCTGTAGGATAAACCTCTAAACTAACGTCTAGACTCAATCATCCTCGAGATTCTATAGTCCACTATGAAACCTCTCAATCAACATGTGGATACAATCTAGTGGGTCATAAAGTTCTAACAAAATAGTCATGAAAAATGAATAGGTGATAAAATGTTGAATAGTTATCAATATCTAAAAGCCTCGTGGCACAATTTCATTGTATTTCATTGCGTGAACAAACATGATAGGGGGATTTTCCATCGATACCCTTGGATTTATTGATGTCACTATGGTTCTCAAATCCAAAATGCCACAGGAATACATAGATTAGTCTTGGAGCTCAATGAGGCCCAACTGTGGCAGATTCAAGAGCCCAAAAGGAATCAAACAGATCAGATAGTTGTTTCCCATGCGAAGGCATGTGAGATATTTGTAAGACCCCAAGGTTTTTGGAATGGGCCTGAAGAATAAATTGTTGAGTAGAATGAGACTCTGAAGCTTACCACCCATGTAGAGATATGACGGTATGAGGCCCATGAGCTTATCAGACAAGACATCGAGGGCCAACAACTTGCCATTTCTCCCGAGGTGACGGGGAATAGAACCCATGAGGTTGTTTTCCTAGAGGTTGTGGAGTTTGCAAGAGCTTCAGAGATTAAAAGAAACCACACTCATCGACAGATGGCAGAGTCAACATGGTCTCTAAAACTTAAGGGTGATCTTACTCAACAGATTGCAGAGTTCGTAGGGTCTCCAGAGCTAAAACAAAATACCGCACTCGAGATATTTGGAGTCCTCACAGACCCCAGAGTTGAAGAGTGACTGCGCTAGACAAATTGCAGAGTGTGCACAACCTTTAGAGCTTAAAGGTTGCAACCACATTAATCAGATTGCATATTCTGTACTTCCTCTAGAGCAGAGCATTTTCACATTAATCGACAGATGGAAAAGTTAGAGAGCTATTTGCTTATTTTTTATTTGTTAGAGGATGACGAAAATAAAGGGTTGCTATTAGGTGCTGTGAACAGTTTCTGCTCACCCCAAGTCTATAAACTAGCAATTGTACCACATGTTGCAATGGAAACACTTGAAGGCGGTAGCATAGGAAACAATAGCATAAAAGAAAGAAGTAAATTTTTTATGCAATATGTTATGTTTCAGGGAGATTCCAACCAGACCAATATTCTAGAATATGTTCAAAATGAAGGCAATGCACAACACCTTAACTCTAAAGGATTTATGAAAATGCTCTTCATTAAAATTCATGAACTGCACGATTCCCAACTATTATAACTAAATGGTTTAAATCAAACATTTCATAGAACAAATAATATCATATCAACTTTAATTCACAATGCAATTGATAATAGTTTTTGTTAGAAGAGATTCAAGATAATGTATGTGCATTTTGAGTCAATTTTTATGTCAATTCTAGCATGTTGTCACAATTATGTTTTTGTGATCAAGAGTATAGAATTTTTAGGTGGTGTTCTATGTGCACTAAATAACTATGAGTTCCAACACTATGTATGGGGTTTATTTTTCAATATCTGTTTGTCCAGAGTAAGGAAGATTTCAAATGTTTTCTACAGTAGGAATAAGACTATGTTGTCGCACTTTCCATTGGTCGTGTCTCTCTTGGAAAGAATAACTCCTTCCATAAACCAATAGCTAAAAGTAGGAGTTTGTTGATGTCATTTCCAACTTCAATAAGATTATAGCATACAAATTCATCCTAGAGAGCTCATACCACCTTAAGAAATGCTCCTAAACAAATAGAAATGAGACTTTTCTCACATCGAAAAAGAAAACAAACATCTATAAAAAATGAATGGCTTAAAATGCCTCAAATATTTTAAACATCCTTTAAGTTGCTAACATGATCAACTTTGTAAGAATAATTCCATAAGAGTTGATGTTGCATGCAAAGGAAATGATAGTTTAATAGCTGGGGTTGTTTAGACTACATGCAATACAGATGTGACGATGTTAATAGTAGGTGGAGACTTGACATTGGAGGCAAAGGCTCTAGACAAAACAAGTTTGTTGTTTCTTGGCCAAAAAAACAACTGGTAACCCAAGTTACTGTTGCATTCGAGAGACTCGTAGTTCTTGTGATCATGTTTGGGGTCCTTTTGATATAAAATTTGCAAAGGATGATAAAAGAAATTTAGGTATTCTTTGGGTGGGCTATCCGGGAGAAGTTGGTGGAGCAGCCATTACAGATGTGATATTTGGATCATACAATCCAGGTAATGTTTAAAATGAAATCACTAGTTTTGGGTACCATATCAAATAGGTCATCTTAATTTTTGAGCCCCAGAGTTAGCTCAAGTGGTCTAGAGCTAGATATGAAGTTCTTTGATATTGTTGCTAGCTATTGCTACTCATGGGTTTGACTCTCTTCCATTCCCTTGGGGCAAGGCCCTGGAATCAGGGCCAATGGTTATCCTAACTTACCATCCTCAAAATGTGTGGAAGTACTATGTTTCTTGAGATTTCATGCCCCAAAATCAAGGCCAATGGTTTATTTCATGGGAAAGTACTATGTTTCCTTTCCTGAGCTTTCATGCCCTAGAATCAGGGCCAATGGTTTACCCAATTTACCATCCAGGAAATGGGGGAAGTACTCTGTTTCTTGAGCTTTCATTCCAAGTAAAAATGTCATCTTAGTTTTTGAAATCCACACACATCAAATGTTTTTGCAACTTTTGGGACGACCCTTGCTAGATTTCACTGCAAATCGAGTACTTTTTTCAATGCCCATATGAATGCATGGAAATTGCGGCTCATATCTCTTTCTGTTGTAGGTGGAAAACTGCCTATGACTTGGTACCCAAAGTATTTTTCTGTCAATGTCCCCATGACCAACATGAACATGAGGCTTGATAATGCCATAGGTTACCTTGGTCGTACTTACAGATTCTACACCAAAAAGGTAGTTTACTTGTTCGGATATGGACGAAGCTATATAAAATTCAACCACGATGTAGTCAAAGTGCCTGAACTGATCTTTCTTCCTCTAGATGTATGTTCTTAGATGAAATCAAATTCTTGTGAGGCTCTTAGTGACCCACCATCCTCATTCCAAACATTTAACACCTTGTATTTCTCTTTGGTTCATGTGTTTGTCCTCCATCTTCAACAATGGAAACTAAAACAATTGTTCCAAGCACAAGAGGAGTAGTTGCAATGACTCCTCAAGCCCCTCTCTCTATAAAATCCACTCCAAAAAAACTTTCATTCAGTGCCATAACATTTTCATTTTCTCCAAAAATTCAATAATGGCCTTCTCCCAACTTGATTGAAGAGCATGCTCTTGTGCACGTAGTTTAGTTTCCCTGTTCAATGTAGCCATTTCCTACCGCTTCCAAGATTCTCACATCACCTTCATTTCCAATATTTTTATCACTACAAGCTCCACTATTGGCACCATTGTCAATACCACCATTCTTCACAGAAACTCCAACATAAAGAGCTTCGATCTCACTACAGAATCTGTAGCTCTTGCCACCTTGTCTGTTCATTCTTCCATCCCTAGTTTTCTTGTAGTAAGTATACACATTCTCAAATTTTTCCTTGCACTTCTTTTCACTTATGTGGAACCTCATATCTGCAAGATTACTACACATAAATTAAAATAACAGAGTCAGGATGTGATTCTAATGCATGCTACACTATCAGTGACATTCCATGAATATAGAACTCCATATTTGATGAATATATGACTATAAAATGACAAGGTTGGACATTATTCTTGAGCACACAATGATGTAATATCGATGTCAACTGTCATGAATAAGAGTACCTACACGATTCATCTTACTCCTGAATTCCCGGAAGGATCCAAACTTAAAGTTGTAAACTTCAAGGTTAAAAATAACTTGGATGGCCATTTTGTCTCTATGTTATGCCTAGTATGACTAGTCTTCATTAGTGTTACAGAAAAGAAAAAAGAGTTGAAAATTGATTTCTCTAGGCTACAGAGCACTTGGCTTCTCTGGGTCTCCAATGAAAAAGAGTAATGCAGTAAAATCATCCTAATTAGGTGATTAGACAAATGTTGGGCAACACACAGAAACAAAATATATGGCTAGATTAGGCTACAAATAATTTTCAGTTTAATTCAGTCAGGTACCCCAATATAAATACTACCCACACAGATTGGTTGTGTGGTTTCTTGAATATTTGTAGGGTGCATTTCCTATTGAAAAATGCAAGCTTTCCATGAGCCAAGTACAATGTCAAGTCTGTGTACATGTTGTTTAATTCTTGGGTTTTGACTAATGTTCTTGCAACTAAAATATATGTGTTAAAAATAACTTGAAACAAGATTTCCTAGACTAAACTTAGACCTTCTCCTTAAACAATGGGTTGTAATTGGATTAAATCTTGAAATGGAAACCCTAATGAAAAAAAGTTCAACAAAGAATCTGGACATCCTTAAATGATATTTATGGTGAGATATTTTAGAGTAAATGAGGACATGGATGTATCTCAAAAAGCATAATTACTACATAAGAAAACATAATTTTACCGTGACATTGTTTCCCACACCGACCCTTTTACATTGGAAACCCTAGAATTGGCACATATACAACTAAAGATATGTATCATTGGGGTTTAAATATTTGAAGTGTTTCCTGAATATTTGAACAAAAGAGATATGGTAGAGAAATCCACATGAAAAATTTGTTCACTTTGCTTCAATTCAATAGACCATTTTCACCATATTTTAAAAGCTTCAAGCTAGAAGTTTTAGTTCACAATGTCAAAATAAGTATGGCATTCTCCACTAACCCTTTATTGCTAATCCTTTCATAACACACTTTCAAAATTCTATCATGGGCTTGAAAACCTGCAAGATTTTTCTTCTATAATGGCTTTGTATCTTTTGTGTGCTATCCATTTCCATGCATTCAAACAATGTAATGCCCCACTTAAATATTATCCTGCAAATTTTATTAATGTTTACATTATTTGAAAATATTGAGAAATATTGGTATAATATAAAATTCATGATTTCTATTATTCAAATTCCCAACTTTCTTTCTCAAATTGAATCTTAGGTAGGATATGGTCTCCTTCCATTATTTCAAATAATATATATATTCATATCACATTCCCCAATGTACCCTCACATTTACTAGGGAGAAGACATGATCCTCTCCATTTAATTACATCTCACATTCCCAAATGTACTCTTACATTTACTTGGGAGAAGACACGGTCCTCTCCATTTAATTACATCTCATTCCCAAATGTACTCTCACATTTACTTGGGAGAATACATAGTCCTCTCCATTTAATTATCAATATATACATATTCATCTCACATTCCCAAATGTACTTTCAGATTTACTTGGGAGAAGACATGGTCCTCTCCCATTAATTTCCCAATTTTATATTCATATCACATTTCCAAATGTACTCCCAGCTTTACTTGGGAGAAGAGCAGTCAATTGTAAGAATGGATGAGAAGTTAATGAAATTAATGAGAGGTAGTTGAGATGGAGAAGAGAGGGAGGGTATAAAAAGGGAAGGGGAAAGGGAGAAAAGGGCATGTGGGTTCTTGCTTTATTTTGGGGATAGACTATGATTTTAGGATTTGTTGTGATTTTTGGAAACCTTAGGAACCTGTGGAGGTTTCTTGGGTTGTTGAGAGGAGGGAATTATTGTTCATCTTGGTCTGGATCAGTCATCTTGGACACACACACTACATCTAGTCGAACTTGGGCTCGGAGGGCTAGGGAACCTGTGGAGGTTTCCTGGGCTAGGAATTATTTCCTAGTTGGTTGGGAGGTAAATCCAGTTGGGTTAGTAAAGAGGAGCGTTCAGCAGGAGTAGAAACTCAAAGGCATCTCCACCAGCCACTAGTACAGGTATTCCTCTATAGATTACTCATGTAAATCTATTAAAATGAAATGTTCACCATAAGTTATAAGGATTAGAATGTAAATGGTAAAATTTAATTTGTTTAAAAGTCTTGTAAGAAAGTAAACTATTGCCTTTTATTGCATTTAAATTCATCAGAAATAGATCTGTTAGAAGACCCTAGGATAGGGCTCTTACACATGGTATCAGAGCCAGGTTTCCAACACTGGACCTCCAGGTAGAAATAAGTCTTTAGAGTTGTTTGTATCTCTGGAGTTTGGACTTAGACTGGCGAGGATAACTTTACAATGGCGGAGAGATATAATTTATCAGTAGCTTCCTAGAATTGGCAAAGTAATTGTAAAATGGTCCTCAGTCATCACACCCTGCTCAGGAAACTCAAATTCCTCAAACAATCAAGTTCAATGGACTAACCCATTCTATATTATCATGAAAACATTTTAATCTTTTTTCTCAAATATTTCATTTAGGACTTCTTGTGTCTGTTTTGTCCCTGTAATTCGCCACTGAATTTTTCGGTACCAGGGATGCTGCTAGGCCTCCAAAGCAGAGCTCCTCTTCAACCCCAGGTATGTTAAAGTGTGTTATATTTCTTTCATTGAATCGATCAAAATGCCTTTTGGGGTAAATAAATCTTTGAAGTTATGCCATCAATATGGATGCATTGCCTGATTTTGGATCAGCTATAATGCTAAACCCTACCTAAACTCTCCTAGAACGCGACACACAAGCCGGGAAATTGTAAATAATGTCCCCGATTTTGGAACTGTTCATAATTCATAGGCTACGAAAGTTTAGTACTCTAAAAGTTTGGTCAGAAGAGTATGCTCTATTTCAAAAGGAGGTTTAAGAGATGACGAGGTTGTGGAAGATTTAGAAGAGTCATCAGGTTCCAAGACTGAAGAAGAACCCCAAACATTGACAAGAAGCATGGAAACATGAAGGATAGGGGCATGGTGACCCATCAAACTCTGTTTGATCATGATGCGTAGGTATTCCACTGCCAGCGATGTAGGAAGAGCTGTGAGGACTTTCCATGGCCCGGAGAAGCTCAAGTTAAAGATGGATATCAATGCATTTCAAGCCTTCAATGTTGATTGCCTCTCCAACATATCTGAAATCTTTGTGACATTGAAAACGTTCAAAGGGGTTGATTTTATTTCCATATATGTTCTAGCATTTTCCCATTTGATCATAAGAAGACGGGTGGATGTATCTTCCCTAATGATGGTTCTTGTATTTTCAGATATGTTTGGAACATCTACAGTGTCTCTGGAAGATAGATCTACAAACTCTGTTGATTCTTGGTGTTTGGGATTAACTTGATCCAAGATTGGATACAAGCAGTGGTGATTAGTTTTCTAATCCTCACACTATGTGGATCTTCCATTTATGTGTTTTTATCTGGGGTTGAGATAACACTTTAGTTTGTGATCAAGAGGTAGCTAAATGGCTGGAAGCTGATTGTTCATGGCCCAACTTTTCTTCTTTGTCATTCGTTCCTATTATTTTGGGACAGGGTTTGAGGGTTCATTCTACTGGGTTCCACCTGCTACTCCGAAACCCTCAATTCCTGCAATTCCGAATACAACGATACGTCCGGGGATTGGAAGATCCACAATTGAAGAATAGCAAGAGAAGGAGGCAAGCCGGGAAAAATGTTTTGGCGGATGACTGGTTTCTCGCCCCCCTTCAGTGGTAAGTCATCCCACTCCTACTTGAATCTTGTTTTCCAATTTACAACAATACCATATCTTTGAACAATCTATCCCACGCGCAGACTCCTAAGGTTGTTCATGTTTTATAACATTGGCTCGAGAAGTGGTTTTCTGATAAAGAAAAATGATATAGCTTATAAATTAAGATCAATCCTGAGGTGATGCTTCTGTGCATTCGTTTGAGGTTTCAGCTTAAGTAGAAATTCAACCACCTTCGACTAACTTCTGAAATTTCCACATACACTCTTAACCTTCGCTCACCTGAATTTCAAAATGTATTGTCAGGTATTTGTTTTGCTTGAATAAATCTGACAAATTCGCATAGCCTCGTATTAACCTGAGCTCACTCGAAATTCTCAATTTATAGTCGGATATTTGTTTTACTTGAATCAATCTGAAAATTTCATCTAGCCACTTAACCTAAACTCACTTGAATTTCTCAATAGATTCGAAGATAGTTATTTTACTTGAAACAGTATGAAAAATTCACAATCTCTTAACGTAAAAATTTGAATGTCTCAGTATGTTTGGAAGATGTTTATTTTACTTTGATTAATCCCCCATAATAGTGAGGGAGAGTAGTGATCTGACGATAACTCTAACTCCATCCAGGAAGATGGAAATTGTCAACAGCTAGTCATGAGGTAGAGGGCCCAACTATAGCCTTTACAATCTAGAATGTGTTTTCTGTTGGGCCCTTGCTCAGACTCGCTTAAATTCAAATTTGGCTTGATGTAGGCATTGATAAATGCACTGTTTATGGAGCTATAGCAAGTGGTTCTAATGTCCTTAAGAGAACTGGCATTATAGTATTCAAAGGATGGGGTTGAGGAGATTAGTTCACTATATCATGTTATCAAAGTAGGATCAAAATTTCTAGGTTCAATTCAGTGGAGCACTCGAATGCTTGCACACTGGTTGGTTTAATACTCAATTGTAAACTGTCAGTTACAGAACCATCACAGTTAAGGTCCTTTCAAGAATATCAGAATTTTGGGTTTATTTCATTGCAATTTGAATCATGTGTGTTTTGAAGTTCCTCAAGTATGATTCTACCCACTAACAAATTTTCATTGAAGGATTTCACAATCTCAATGGATACTTATAGTTAACAATGACAACATTTGTTATCACAAAATCAGGCCCTGATAGGCTACTAATCAGGAAGACTTTGAGTAACTATTTCAAACCAAACTTTTGGCTGAGGCTTAGCCTCCTCAACCTGAGAGGGCTCTCTCACTAGGTTAAAGATTTTAGTTTAAAGATCAGATGGCTAACTCTATGGAAAGAAATCAAATGAAAATGTATAAATGGTTGAAATACCAATCAACAAACATCTATTGGGCTATGGAGTCAGAGTATGTTTCAGTACAACAACAGATCAACTTAGCATGGAAGTCAGGGCATAAAGAGTTTTAATCTATCAGCAAAACAGAGACATAATACAAGAAACACAGTTTATAAACACATGAAGGAAGTTAGAGCATAATCAATGAATTCTAAGTAACATGTGTTCATACCACTGCAAGTGAGAAAATGAAGAAAGCCATGAGAAAATCAAACATTAAAACCCTCTCTAAATCCTGAGTAGTAAAGCCAAACTTCTGTATTAACATAAAACATACAGTCTTCTACAATAACACAATATGCCTGTTTCTTTTGAAAATTGCCAACCTTGAGGCATTCCACCTCTTGTCTTTTATAGAGTTCATTACAATCTTGGATTCCCTGATCCAACATGAGGGGAATTTGAATTTCCCAGCTTGACACCTATTCATACATAAAACAGACTATTAATTACAAGTGGCAGTTAACTAACAGTCTTAGAGTCCTAATACAATTAGGAGTACAACTCCTTATTATGATAGTAACAACCTAAACTATGAAATAAATTCGATACTTGACAGATGCTCCTCCTTAACTTCGACCTTGGTGATGTCCATAACCCTCCTGCTGGCCTTCAATAACTTTTCCTTTGACTATCCTGAAAACTAGGAAAATGTCCCCTACAGTGCAGCCTTGGTCTTCAATGGTGTTCCTCGAATCTCCTGCTGGCCAAACTATCCCCTTTAATCATATAACATATGTTGAACTAGCCATAGAACCCTGCTTTTACACTTGTGCAAAAATTGAACTCCTTGAAGTTGCATGAAGAAAGTCATTTGGATGTGCTACGAAATAAACTGTTTGTTTTTGTAGCGCAAAACTTTGTTCTTGCATATATCTTTCATTCCTCGAGTTTTTCCTTTACTTGAGCTTTAACCCTTCACAAATGATCTCCTCACATTCCCCAGCAACATCCTTCTCCAAAAATAGTCCCTTCTTTCCTTTGAAGATTGATAAAAAAAACAAAACTGCACCTACAGCAGTTTCGTAGCGCGCTACGAAACTGCTGTGTGAATCAATTTACACAGTTTTTTCCAAAAACTTTCCGTTTAAGGCTTCTTCACAGCTGTTTCATTATGCAAATTTTCCACATATACTTGAGATTACCTATCCATGAAACAACTTCAAAAAGTAATGTCCTAGCTTCAACCAAAATTGTGTTAAGGTTTCATCACTTACTTCCCTGTTCATTTGTGCTGAGGTTGTCCTCCAGATTTGCTTAGCTGAATTTCCAGGTCCTCAATTTGTCTTTTCATCACTCTGATATTAGTTCTAAGTCTGCCATTGATCCATCTGACATACCTTGCTTCTTTGATGGCAGGGACAGTCCAGGTGAAGTATTGGGCCTTTCTGCTAACTACTTCAGGTTTTGAAACTCTTTCATGTTCCCACAGAGCCTTCATTTTGTTGAAATTGGCTTTTTCAATTGCATGTTTCCTTGCCCTTTTCTTAAGTTTGGCAATCTCAAGATTGGCAAGCTTCAATTTCTTCTTGACTTCCTCATAGTTATTTTCTTCTTCTTGAGTACCCACTGCTTTGTTTCTGTCATCTTCATCCATGAGTGATGGTTGTACTACTAGAACTATGAGCTCTTCACGGAATGCTGATATCTCCCTTGTATCACTTACCTCCAGCTCTACCTCCTGTAACTTTTTGGACTGCCTAGTCACAGGCCTTCTAGGCTTAAAAACAAATTCTAAAACCTGATCATCAAATTGTATCTTTTTAGAGGATTTCATCTTTTTTGGCTTGCCCTCACCTACTTCAATGAAGTTTGCTTGGACCAGAGGGGACTCTTTTATATCAATAGCCTAAAGCAGATCATTCAAGTTGCCCTTTGAGACTGGGCTTTCATCAATGACCACTATTTTACCCTTTTCTTTGGCTATCTGACTTCTAGTTACCCTTCTCTGAACTGTTTCACCAATGGACTGCTCTTGTGCTACTTCCTTAATTTGAACTTTCTTCTTCTGTGACTGCTGAGGAGTATCTTGAACAATCAATGGTGTCACTGGCTCCTTAACTTGCTTTCTAGCCTTTAGTTTAACAAACCTGCTTGACCTTGTTTCTGCATGGTGACTTGTCACTGGAGATGATATTTCCTTAGCCCTAGGGCTAAGTCCTGTTTCAGCTCTAAAACCAGACATAAATAGAAATGCAGACCATTCTCTATCTACCTTCTGAAGTTCATGCAAGACAATTAATTTAACTAAGCCATGATGGAACAATGATGTTTCACAAGCTTCTTTCTTCAACTGTATTTTATCAGACATCTCGCCTAAACTCCGAAACAGAAAGAAAGGTAGTGCTATAGATATTATCCTAGTGAAATGCAATAGGAGTTTGAAATGATAAGAATACACCTTGTGGTATCTTCCTTCATAGGTGAAGTACCTTTGTATGCATGAGAGTAGGTTGGCATATGAATCTTTGACATAACCCCTTGGCACTACTTTAGTTAAATCTATGTCTACAAACTCTGGCTTCAAGAATATCTTGCAGGGTGCCATTTCAAACTTGAAATTCTTAAACCACTTTTCTTGACCTCTAGGAATCTTTGTGACTAAATATATAACTTCAAGAGAAATTGGCAATTCTAACACTCCAATCCTTGTATGTAAACCTGTGAAATTGAGAGCAAAATCCTTGGTCACTTGTCTATGTCCTCCCTGTAGTTTCTCACAGAACCTCTAGAAACCTACTTTTTTGAAGGCTTCTTCAACTGTTTTATCCTTTGTGAGAGCATCTAAGCCTTCAGGCTCAGTTCTCAGACATCGGCCTGACCTGTGATTCTTTCTTTCTTCCGACATTTCTCCTTTGAAATCCCTGTAAAAAGAAGACCTGGAAGAAACTGCCTTGTTTAATTGAGGAACTGCCTCACTTGAATTTGATGAAGAGCTGCCTCGCTTGAAGCCTGCGGAAGAATTCTGGTCTCTGCTCACTCTGGGCTTGTTTACTCAAACTAAGAACAACATCAAATGTCTATTGCATGAATACGACCAAGATCAACATGAATATGACCAAGATCAACTAACCCTTTCCTTTTTTTGAAATTTGAAATGACTGCAGACAAGTGACCCCTCACGAATCTAATGATGGGTATGAATGGTTGCATGTGAGAGGTAAGGTTCATGGACTAACACCTGATGATGAAAATCTAACAGATTATAGTAGATTTGACAGATAGACATGATGGTTCACCAATCGCCGATTTCATAGCGTGCCCAGTGTAATTTCGGGGTTTTTCTCTACGAAAATGCCTAAATACGAATCCCCGATTTCGTAGCACATGTAGTGTAATTTCAGGACTTTGTGCTACGAAAACACCTAGACAGTTTCGTAGCGCGTTCAAATTTTTGAAATGACCAGACACATGAGACTTAAAGCATAATATGGGATCCATAAAGGGAAAAACAAGGTTTTTGATCTTTATTTGATGATGGAAATGAGACTCTAACCCTATGACTTAGAAAAAACATAAAAATGACTTGACCATGTCTAACACAAAAAATTAGGAACCATGCGGGTTGTCCAGATAGTTTTTTTTTTTTAACTTTTTCAGTGATAACAACATCTACACAATGTTCCCTATGTTATGCTGATTTTGGACTAAGAGATCACTGGAACACTTACATAGGTATCATGCATGTCACCCTTTTTAACTTTCTCATCCTTTCTCCCCAAACCAAAATGAAACAATAACACCAACCTCCACGACAAATGCAGCGATCGTTCATTGGAGGAGGAGATGGATATTTTTGTATGACAAAAGCTATCGAGGTTTACTAATTGACCCTGATGCTGCTCTATTGCAAGCTTGTCCCGATATCTGTGCGCCCTAAGAGAGCTAAAAATGTCATACTCAAATAGTTATAAGTGGCCTTTAACAAAATCCATTTTGGGATAACAACATCGTAAGCATGTATGCCAAGTATGGCAGTCCAGGAGATGACCGACTGTTTTATGATAAAATTCTAGGAAAAATATTAACCCATGGAATGTAATTATGAGAGTTTGCCACGAGCTGACTGAGCGAGAAAACACCTACACTGTAGTACCAAATGTAAAATGAAGGCATATTCCAATTGACTTTACATTCCCATTGGTACTAGGATTGTAGTGACATATCAGCTCTACAATAGGGAAAGAATTTCATTATCATATAGGCATAAATGGGTTCAATTCCAACGTTTTGTGGTGGATGCAATCATTTCTATCCTAAATTTGGATCTGTCGAGGTTCATGCCAAATGTTTGAAAAAACATCTAAATTGAGTGTGGTTTAATGCTCTACAATGCTTCTCAATTATGCACTGAGAGATCATAGATCATATAAGGAGGTATTCGTGTTCTTTCATCAGTTGTAGCTGGTGGGTGTGATTCTGAACTCAGTTACAATGGTAGGTGTGCTCTAAGCTTGTGATCATTTAGAAACTCTAGAAGAAGGTAAATTGATTCATAGTTATGTAACTAGGAATGGATTTCAGTCAGATGCTTTTGTAAAGGTTGCTCTTATGGATATGTAGTGTGGTGTTTTGGAATGCTATGATCTTTGTGTACGTTGTTGAGGTTTTAGGACTATGCGCCAAATGGAGCTAGGAGTGAAACCTAACTGGAACACAATCGTGATTTTGCTCTTGGCATGTGCCCATTTAGGAGCTTTGCTAAAAAGGGAAGTGGTTTCATGATTGCATAACTGGGAGAAGAGTAATTTCCATCCATTGGATAGAGTGATAGTTGAGTCAATGTCTTTGATGACACTAAGGTTCCTAGACTTGAGATTAACCTATCCACCACTAACATCTACTATAGATACAATTCCCAAGAGCTTCAAGGGATTATGAGCAGGGCTATAGAGAAGTTTCATCTAATACAAGGAGTAAATCAGCAATGCAAATATTAATGTCATGTTGTTTTTTTTCCATTCAAGGATCACATTCCTCATGAGTAGCATATGTAATGTCATTGCACTTGAATTTGATCTCTGCAGATTTCATGATTAGACAATGGCACATTAATATCTTAGATAAGACAATTTGTAAGCGAACTATATAAAAACCATTACATGCCCTGTGGAGCACCACACATCGATAGAACCTATGTGTGAGTAGGAATGCCAAGTAACTGTACAACAACCACTTCAGAGTTTTAACTTTCCTTTACTTCCGTAAATACACATATGTATAAGAAAACTTAACAGCTGCGCAACATCTATCCTTAAAACTTGGTACAAAGGTATAGTAAAAATCTAACAACCATGTGGCATACTTATTGAAAATTCCATGCAATGTTTAGTCAATATGTCACTGAACCTCAGTTATCAAGCTTAGAGTAAGGAATCTAGAAGTATAGTAGGGTCATTAGTCATTGCCTTGGGAAAGTTAATGATGGTGGCACATACATGAGACATTTGCACATGACAGTTATGCATGTATGATAAATCTCATAACAAGTTATACATGTATTAGCCTATACAAGTTTACTGTTGTCTTATGTGATGGAATGGCACATTAGTGCACTAGGAATTGCTAAGCACAGTAACAAATTGCTTGCCACTGTTATCACATTTAAAAATTATATATTTGGAGTATGTTGCTGATTTTTCCTGTTAGATGCCAATAAATAAATAAAAAAATCTGCCCAAACTCTATGGATGGATGATTTTTCCAAAATACTTCATGATCACATGTTGCCACTGGTTCTGAAATGTTTCGATACAACAAACTTATTGAGCTTGGTGCTATGTCATCTCTGGTATGGGTGGTCATGTTTGAACAATATGTTAGTAACTCACTGCTTTATGTGCAGATATTATGCAAATAAATATGTGTCCTTCATCAGCCCAACCATAACATCCAACATAGAAAAAGTCTCTTCAGTTTGTGGATGTGATGTGTCGCTTACAACAAAAGAATGCACTTTGTTACTCACCTCTATCTGGCTACATCCTGTTTTTTATTTTATTTTTTAATTTTTTTATAACTTTGTATTTAATCATTTTTATTACCTTTACTGCATTATCCAATATACCAGCTGCAGTATACATGCCATAGAGTGCGACATATGTTTTGTTGTTTTGGGGATTTCACAAACATTGATGTTGGGCAACAAGGTTTCCTAGTTTGATTTTGTTGTGGACTCTACAAGGACTGAGCAAAGCTCCCCACACATCTGTGCCTAGTTCTATTCCTGCCAATAGTTTATTGATAAAGGCATTTGCCTCCTCCAAGTTGCAGAGCCTCTTTTGCTTGCTCATGCTTTCCAAATTCATCGATCATTGTAGACCCAGAAATGACATTCCTTTCCAGCATTTTCTCAAACATTCTTCGTGCATCCTCTGTGTTCCCACATTTTCCATACATGTTAATAAGTCTGCTACCCAAAACCACATCTTCCTCGTATAAACAACATTTAACCATGTGGGCATGTACCAATTTGCATTGTTCTAGTGCTGCTATACCACAAACATACACTAAGAATGGTGGCAAATATGGAGCAACTGAGTTTCATGCTGGATTGCTGCAGTTGCCAGAAAAGGACTAGAGCTTGATCCCCAAGACCATGCTCTTCATATCCTCCTAAAATCTGTTGATTAATTGTCAAGCTTCATGTTGGCCCTTTATAGTCCAAACCTTTTATACATTTATAATTCAGTTAAACAATCAAAGCATTAACCTTTCCCTTTTCTTATCAAAGAGACATATAGAGATACTTCTTGTTTTTTTTGTTCCTGCTACTTAATTCCATCTTCTATTGGGTCAGATTGACTCTCACTCTTCAAGATCATCGACAGGCATGCTTCCATCCTTTCTTGCTCTAATCCAATGTTTTGTTTTGCTTATACCCCCTTTGAAGGTGGGGGATATTAATACATCCTACTTTGGGGAGGTAATTGTAGGTTAAATTTTCATAGTCCAATTTTTGCTTCCATTTGAGGCTAGTAATCTTCAAAGAGAGTACTCAAGACCCTCTATGACATCCATTTTTTACAAATAACCTTGCATAGGTTGTAATATTAGTTCTTGGGGAGCAGAAATCAATTTTCCATAGAGTGTTTTCATTGGTTGTTAGGGAGTTGGGACCTCAAATACAGCGGCAGTTGGGAAGATAGAGATTTAGAAGAGAACTCAAATGATGGGGCTTAGGGTTTCATGCATAAGATAAAATCCCGATGACCAAGGTTTGGCTCCTATGTAGAGTCGAACTCTACCATGAAATGCCATGAGCAAAAGATGGATATAAGCTTCTCTTTTGAGGAGTTTCTAGGATTCGAAATTCCATTTAACCAATATATTAAGTCAAGGTCCAAATACAATTCCATTTGTTCTAGGGCCTCTTGACAGAGGGAAATAATAGGGATTGAGGTTGTTTTCTCAAATGATAAAACATCCATTAGAAAGAAATTGAGAGGTTTCACTAGAACCTATAGGCACCACAACCTCCTTAAGGTTTGTGGGCTTTTTATGAGTGATTCTGTGCACAAATATTTTCCTGCAAGATTTTCCCTGGGAAAAGAAGAGTGCCAATGTGAGTGGAAAATCACTTCCTACAAATACCACATGCTAGAAAAACCACACAACCTTACTGTAAATTGCTTCCAATAGCTCTAGCTTTAAGCATAGAATGCAATGTAAAGGTAGAAAATCTCAAGCAGTTCCTTTTATGATCAAACTCCCATGTTTGGAGGGTGCGTTTGGTTGTAAATGTGTTTTTCTTCCTTTTTTCAAAACATGCTAGTCTCCATTTTTATTTATGAAACATTAAACTGTTTTAGGTGGGCTTGAATTGGGTCCAGTTTGCAATTGAGGTAAGTTGTATTGGGGGTTTGTAGTACCTTGGCAAAAATGAGGGTTATTGTAGCTGGATGTTATGTTGTTGGGACCATAATTGATGATATCAAGTTATGTTACTGTTAGGTTTTTAGTATTTACTTTTACCACATTCCTTGTCTTTGTTTTGCCTAAACAGTGTGCAATGTTGAACATGGGTGTTGCAATATGATTCCTACTAGACTTGGCTCATTTCCAAATTGATAAAAGCGAGTGCCAATCACCACTTTGATCATTTACAAGTTACAAATTTGTAAACGCAACTATTGGGATTAATTACAGGGAAGATGGAAAGCTGAATTGGGTAATTGCTGCAGTTAGTAATAAGTATCAAGACATATGGTATACTTGCAATGTTCTCTCTTAGCTTTTTCGTTATAACTCCTATAGTTGTGTGCCTCCTCTTGTTCTTAAAGTAGTGTGCCCTAGCACAATTTTGTTTCTGGAGTTTCATTATTGAATATCTTGTTTATTATATATTTTATTTTCTTTCACTTTATATTTTATTGTGCTTAAACCTCTAAATGCTTAGGATAGGCTCCATTTGGTTGGCATTGGTTTGGGCTTGGCTAGACTTTGAGTAAAAGTAAGAATCCCCAAGCCAGATGTTGAAAGGATGAGTTTCACCTACTATATTCAAATGCACATGATTTTCCTCTTCTTCATCTTGCTCATAAGGACTATCTTCTTGAGGCTTTTTAGAAGATTGATCCCAAGGTGACCCTCCTTGCCCTACTAGGTTGGTTTGAGCAAGTGTTTGGAACATTTTGTTGCATGGTATGGTCTCCTTTGATGATCTTCCTAGGGAAGGATTTGTCCTTAAATTGGTTCTTAGGAGGAAAATTAGACATACACCCTCACTCTCTTTCTAATGCAGTCATTTTATTCATAAGAGTCTTTTGACCCTATGTGATTTCAGTGGTAAACTTTTCTATATTTTGGGCAAAAGCTTGAATGACAAGGTTAGTTTGAGAGCTTGGCTTTGCCTTAGGTTCAATTCTAATCCTAGGGTAATTGAACATGTTAATTTGTTCAACAATCAAATTTTATTCAACTTCGGCCACTACCTTCTTGGCCTTAGCCAGGTTATTAGGGTTTTTTTCCTTGTGGACATAAGTTAAATGTCCTTTACATGCCTTGATATACCTAGCAAGGATGGTAGTCTTAGAGGGATTAAACCTATAAGGAATTTCCCTAAGAAGGCTATCAAACCCTTGAGTGAACTCTTGAAATTCTATTTATCGGTTTTTACTATAGCTAGGAATCTATCTAGGTCTCGGACATGGGAACCGTAATGGTCGAACCATTACGCATATTAGATTGTGGGGTTCGATAGCTCAGACGTCGCACGGTGGACCAAGTTAAGGTCTAGTGGGACAATTATAGTCGAGGATTTGCTGTCTGGGAGGATGCAGAGACTATGCGTCGTGACTACCCCTCACTTTTGAGCATCTGTGATGCCCATTTTGACTTAGACAACTACCTATGTTAAGGTTCTATTTTGCAGTTCCATGTTATTTATTTATGAACATTATGTAATATTGATGCATTTGGTTTGACACGTGAAACTACTTATATAAATCAATTGATAGATTTGATATTGATGATAGAAATGGTTGATGTATGGCCTACATGTATGACTCACTTAGTGATGGATTATCTAGTGCGTGACTTATCAGAATTATTTTGGTTCATATATAGCTCAAGTGGATATGATTATTTAAATGAATGACTTAGTGAATTTATGATTTACTTCTAGTATGAATTGCCAGATTGACACGTGGATACTAGACTTAATAATGTGATGATTATATATCTTGTTGTTATATAAATGCATGAATGAAAGCTAACCCGTAGGGGGAAAGAACTATATGATAGCCTAGATCTACTCTTCTATTGAGGGAAGGTCGAGACATCTCATGAGGAAGGTATAATGTACATTATTCTACTACATTTGGTATCTACTTGATATGCACTCTTATGAAACGAGTAAAATGCAAATGACAGGTGGCAAGACGACCTGACTGCATTATTCAATGAAAAGTCCAACTAGCTCTATAGTGTGGTTCGTATTAGGGTTTTGACCCTAGTTCTGAAGGAGGGGTGGAGGCATTTCCCACCATGTATCCTCTGAAACCTAGAATCATGGGAAGGCAGTGGTGGACACGCTCCCTTAGACGTGTGATGATGATTTCCAGTTGCCTGCTGGGGAAGTTAGGTCGATATAGTCGACGCTTCCACCATGTCGGTTTTATCAGTGGTTAGTATGGCCGTTGCCACTGATAAAGAAACAGAGGACGGATAGGGTGGGAATGGAAGTAGGTCAGCATGGATAGGAGGATATAGATTAGTTGGAGACTCTTGATGGGAAGTAATGTTATTGTCTGACTTATCGAATTACACTGCTATAACTCTCTCTGGTTTGGTATGCTTTCGAACTCATTGTATCTTTTGATTCTAACTTCGGGACAAAGATTTCTGAAGGAGGGGTGTATGTAATTCCCCACTTAAATCTTATCCTGAAAATTTTATTAATGTTTACATTATCTGAAAATATTGACAAATATTGGTTTAATATAAAATTCATGATTTCTATTATTCAAATTCCCAACTTGCCTTCTCAAATTGAATCTTAGGTAGGATATGGTCTCCTTCCATTACTTCAAATAATATATATATTCATCTCACATTCCCCAATGTACCCTCACATTTACTAGGGAGAAGACATGGTCCTCTCCATTTAATTAGATCTCACATTCCCAAATGTACTCTCACATTTACTTGGGAGAAGACATAGTCCTCTCCATTTAACTATCAATATATACATATTCATCTCACATTCTCAAATGTACTTTCATATTTACTTGGGAGAAGACATGGTCCTCTCCCATTAATTTCCCAATTTTATATTCATATCACATTTCCAAATGTACTCCCAGCTTTACTTGGGAGAAGAGAAGTCAACTATAAGGATGGATGAGAAGTTAATGATATTAATGAGAGGTGGTTGAGATGGAGCAGAGAGGGATGGTATAAAAAGGGAAGGGGGAAGGGAGAAATGGGCATGTGGGGTCTTGCTTGATTTTGGGGATTGACTGTGATTTTAGGATTTGCTGTGATTTTTGGAGACCTTAGGAACCTGTGGAGGTTTCTCGGGTTGTTGAGAGGAGGGAATTATTGTTCATCTTGGTCTGGATCAACCATCTTGGACACACACACTACATCTAGTTGGACTTGGGTTCGGAGGGCTAGGGAACTTGTGGAGGTTTCCTGGGCTAGGAATTATTTCCTAGTTGGCTGGGAGGCAAATCCAGTTGGGTCAATCAAGAGGAGCGTTTAGCAGGAGCAACAACTCAAAGGCATCTCCACCAGCCACCGGTACAGGTATTCTTCTATAGACTACTCATGTAAATTTATTAAAATGAAATGTTCACCATAAGTTATAAGGATTAGAATGTAAATGGTAAAATTTATTTGTTTATTAGTCTTCTAAGAAAGTAAACTATTTCCTTTTATTGCATTTAAATTCATCAGAAATAGATCTGTTAGAAGACCCTAGGATAGGGCTCTTACAAACAAGCTCACATGAACAATATTTGGCTTGTTTCTCTTGCAATTCATCACTAGGTCCTACCATCCTCATTCCAAACATTTAACACCTTGTAGTTCTCTTTGGTTCATGCATTTGTTGTAATGACTCCTCAGGCCCCTCTTTCTACAAAATCCACTCCAAAAAAACTTGTGTTCAGTGCCATAACATTTGCATTTGGGTCAACATGTACATATACCTTTGGGGCTTCTAGTATCATCAATAACATTGTTCACGGGTGTAAAAGAAAGAGAAAAAAATGAGCATTTTCCCAATACAGCTTGGCCCATGCATACCATTGCAGATGAGGTCTCTTCACATAATGCTATCTTGGGTCCTGATTCCCTGAACCTTTGGTCCATATCACTTCTCAATTTGAACAAATGCATAAACTTCAGACTTATGCCACCTCCAATAATGTAGGTCAAGTTTTCCTCTTTCAGTCTTATTCTCATCCTTGTGAGCTTTAGGAGGTGATGGTGTTGCTATGAGATTGAGATCCAACTTAAAATTTTGGCTTCTGAGTTTCTCCAAAAATTCAATAATGGCCTTCTCCCGGCTTGATTGAAGAGCATGCTCCTATGCACATAGCTTAGTTTCATTGTTCAATCTAGCCATTTGTCCCAAACTCTTTTCTCTATTTCTTCCAAGAATTTCTTTTGTGAATTCTCTTGGTGTTCCATCCAACATTTTATCATGTTCTCTAGCAAATCCTTAATAGAAATCAGGTTTTGTTTCCTTTTTTCTCCTTTCCCTGTTAATTTGCAGCTCTAATTTTGATTTTCCTAAATCTTCTTCTGTAGAAGTACCATCAGAAGACAAATTTTGTCTTGTGTTGTCAATTATATTTGTGGATCTTGGCAAGGTTGTTTCCTCTTGTAATTGGTTGATGTTGTGCATCAATATTGTTGGGTGTGGGATCCCCCAAGGGAAGTTTTGGGCCTTAGAGCCCAGATTTTGGTCAAAAGTTGTAACCCCAATGTAGAGACTTCACATTTTGTGGGCGTGGAGCGCGTAGTCTGTAAAAGAGTGATAGGGTTGTCCGCCCTCAATTTTGTAATGTAATGTTGACTGTAGAGATCTACCCATGGTCCGCGGACCATGGGATTGTATAAATAGAGCGAGACTCTAAGTAGTTAAATCAAACAAGTCTAAGGATGAAGAGTTGAGTCATATCTGAAGTGTAAAGTCTAGCTTGGGTCGTAGAGAAGGAGAAGGCTCTATAGCTGAATGCACAGAGGCCTAGTAGTCCATCGCTGAGTGCGCAGGGTGAGTCGAGTCTGTAACAGTTGGAAGCATCAATAAAGAGAAGTTTTATATCAATTTTGTGTATTAGTTTCCTATTTTTTACATTGAATATATTGGGTATAAATTGCATTTCTACTATTTATATGATGCGCAAGTATATATGACTGTGTTGATTAAGTGAATGTGAGATAAAATATTTGTTTACATGAAGTTAGCTAGCATCTGTAAGAAGATAAGTAAGATAAATGGTGTAATTTGGGAAAATAGCGTAGATCGCTACCATAGAAGTGCAAAAGTAGCTCAGCCCCTGGTTAGGGTTGCATGAAAGTCAATTAGAGCGGATCATGAAGGTATCACAGGTCAGAACAGTGTGCGAAGTAACTTGCGCGAAGGTAGGAACAGTTGGACTAAATCGACACGTTAGACATCTCAAGGGTGTGGAAACTTGGTTCCAACATCCCCTCATACTGCTTCGGGTGAGAATTCAGTCCACGCTCCGCGGGCTGATGCCGAAAGGGCCAATAGTGTAGGGATTTGTTTGGCTAAATAACTCCGAACCTGAGTTAGGCCCGATCAAGCCAACAAATGGTTCCATTGTCGGGACCGTAATCTGCATAGAGATGTATGATGTCGTATCATTGGAATCCAACTAAGAAGGAAATTGAAGGCTGGTTGGACAGAAGAACCCATGAGTTCGCGGCGCAGGAGAACAAGAACCCACAACTATCAAAAGAAGAGTGGTTAGACTACTACCTGTACACAGAGATCCATGAAATCTTCTTCGTATCCTTCCCTACTGAGCTATACGAGTGGGTCACGAAGCTAGCAGATAGCCAAGGAAGGTGGAAACTGGACGATCCTATTGTGTGGACCCCAGAGTTAGTGCGAAGGTTGAAAGCATCAGAGGATAAGATCGTGCGTATCGTTGATAATTGGCTCAATCGATTAAAGGAGGATTCATTATTGAGTTCGCGGTAGACACTTTAGTCAGCTATAGCGAGGCAGAGCAACACTTTCTCAAAGGATCGTGAGGTAAGTATGTAAGATATTTGAATACTTGGATTAAAATGCTATTGTGCAAAAGGGGGATTATGTAGTTACATTAATGTTTGGGGCTATGTGAAGTGGAAAATCTTACAGAAACGAAGGGAATAAGGGAAAAAGAAATAGCCCCTTGATTTCACCTTCGCGAGGAGACGAGGAAGAGCTTGCGAAGGTCTCTCCACGAAGTGCGATCCATTTGATAAGGCAAAGAATTTTGCGAATACCACCCCCACCCACACTGCCACCAGCTTCACCACCATCACCTCCATCTTCACCCGTACCACCTCTACCACCACCGCGATTCAATATGGCAAGCACAGTGAAGTTGCCTGTGTTCAAGGGATTGGGAAATGAGGATCCAGACCAATTTTGGTTCGTTGTAAGAGCTGTATGGGAAGCGCAAGGAGTTATAGATGAAAATATAAAGAAAGCAACACTAGTTAGTGCCCTGCAGGATTGTGCACTGACCTGGTATATTAAGCACTCCAATGATAATCCAAATGTGGGAATCATAGATATCCAAATTGCACTAAATAAGGAATTTAGTAGGCCGAAGTCTGAAGCATAGTCGATCATTGGATTCAAAGAGATCACGATGCTACCAGGCGAGACTCCTTGGGAGCTGGATCAGAGGCTGAAATGTATGATTTGTGAAGCTAATATGAATTTGACGGATGGACAGCACCACGAGTGATTTGTCGTGTCGCTAATGCCACATTTAAGGACTGCGCTATCACAGCAGAAGCTAACGACTCAGGCAGAGGCCTTACAGATTGTGATGAGGCTGCATGAGACCCCGATGTAGGATCCTAACTTAGGAGTTCAACATATCCATGTGCAGTTGAATAATTTATTCCTTGAGATATAGAGTCTGAAACAAGATAGGACAGTTCGACCAGAAGTGCACGAAGAGGTGTGGTGCATAAAATTCAAGGGTCAGGGTCATGACAAGGACCACTACCCAGTTTTATAAAATTACCTCACGGGAGGAGGACCGATGCCTTTAAGGCCAGAAGCGCAAGAAGGACCTAGCGTGGCGCCTGCTTTGTGGTGTGCGATTTGTCAAATAGCTGGAAAACATGCTACAAACAATTGCCATTTGTTATAAAAGTATACACAAAATTCGCAGCAATTGTTCTGTAACTTTTGTAGGTCAATGGGACATGATGAGCACACTTGTAAAAGCTATGAGTTGATGAAGGATAGAACTCCCACCTACAGAGTTCAGGCCGAAACATGACCCCTTGACCAAAATGCAGGAATGGCGCGAACAAGATTTCAGGGATGCAAACGAGGTCAAGGCGGAGGAGGACCTGGAAGAGGTTGCAGACAATTGATATTCTACAATTGCAGAGGGCCAAGACATTATGTCTGTGATTGTACAAACCCAACACACCCATCGTGTTTATATTGCACCTTGTTTGATCATGAGACAGAAGACTGTCCTACGCTGATAGCTAGGATTCACAACAAAGGAGCGCTACCACCTCCCCCAACTCAGAACCTATAGATGATGAGGTCTGAGGCATGTGAGGAAGATCTGAATGTGAACATCGTGCTTCGAATGTTAACATTGTGCTTCGAAGTGGAATTGCGATGGGAGATGACAAAGGCAAATAGCCAAAAGATAGTACTTGGGTTCGCAAAGCTCTGGCGAAAGAAGCGGAGTTTGATTTGGAGCGCACTCAGGAAAACTTAATGGAAGCTAAGAAGAGCTTTGTTGATGCCTCCACTTCAGGAAGAAAAGATAGACTAGAGTTGGAGATGGACCCATCTATGCTCACGAAGTTCTTGGAAATGTGTATGAAGTTACTGCATGACAGTAAGGCTGTAAAAGGATTACAGGAACTCATTAACAGATGCGCTGGGACGTGCCAGGAGAACTGCGCGTAGTCTGGAAGATTGGAAAGCATAAGACAAGGATGAGAAGAGAAATGAGACTTACCGCGCAGATCGAAGAATATGAGATGGATCAAGTTATCTTGGATTTAGGATCGGACGTGAATGTTCTGCCGAAACAGACATGGGAGCGAACGGGGAGACCTACGCTCCAGTGGTCTCCTATTTAGCTGTGAATGGAGAACCAATAGAAAATAATACCCATGGGGTGATTGCAGGGAATAACTGTTGATATTGAGAGACCGAGCGCACTGGCAGACTTTGAAGCGATAGAGATTATTGATGATAGCAATCCATACCCCGCGCTCTTAGGAATTGATTGGGCCACTGACATGAACGGGGTGATTAATCTGAAGAAGCGCAAGATGATTTTTGAGAAGAAGTCTCTACATGTAATTATACCCTTGGACCTTGCTGAAGGATCGTGTTATACAAAGTCGGTGCATGACTATGAAAGTAATGAAGATTTGGGCCGCATCTACAAGATAATAGTGCGAGAGCAAGACTGGGTAAATCCAACCGCGAATGGGCAGATTTCATGGGAGCGGGAGAGCTCCTGTACTTCGAATTCTGATGAGGAGATAGAGCGATGGAAGAATCGGTTACATGAAGTAACCACGCTGAATTGTAATATGATAACCAGGTCACTGCATTGTGTATCGACAAAAGTAAGAGACCTGCCTACTTATGATGGATTAAGTGAGGTAGATACCTTCTTGGATTAATTTGAAAGAGAGGTGTCGAAACCAAAACGCTTCCAGGCCTTGGAATGGGTACTTTGTGCTACGCCCGCGAGGTGGTGGGGTATGCACAAAGGGAGCTTCGAAGACTGCGTGAATGTAGGATAATGATGCACACATGGTTTGAGAAGCCTAGGGTGTGACTGACAGATAATTACAACGAATGGGATGATACACATGCACATCTGGCCAAGTGGATGCAGGCATGTGGAAAACAACCTACGCGGATGCACATGAACTTCATGCTGAGAGGTATGGTCAATAAGCATGTGTTGGGGGGGCAAATGGGCAAATGGATCTTAATGTTGGGAAGAAATTATGTGGGTAGAAAAATAATGTAGAAGGTTATCCGGGTGGAAGCATTCAACAAGGTATGCAACACGCTGAATAAGGTGTGCAATGTGCAGTGAAGTGATTGGGACCTGCACGTACCTGCAATATTATGGGCTTATAGGACGACATGCAAGAAACTGATGGGACAAACACCTTTTAGGCTTGTCTATGGAGTAGAAGCCATAATGCCTATGGAATACATCATGCCTAGTCTGCGCATAGCGATGCTCATAGGTATGATGGACCGTGGAGCCCTGGAGGAAAGGCTCACGTAGTTGGAGGAGCTCGAAGAAGAATGATTTTTGGCTGGATTCCACTAGCAGGTACAAAAGCAGCACGAAAAGGCCTAGCACGATCGACATATTAAGTTGCGCACCTTTAAGGTGAATGATTTGGTGTTGTTATATGATAGTAAGTTTGATAAATTCCCAGGGAAGCTTAGAATGCATTGGATGGGACCATATGTTATTAAGGAGATCACAGATGGTGGCGTGGTGCAGTTGGTGAAATTAAATGGCAAACTCTTCCCAGGAAAAGTAAATGGTAGCCGTTTGAAGCCATACACAAGTGGCCTGACCATCTGACTAGCCGATGGAAGCACAATATTAGCACTCCAGGCAGCTAAAAGGAGGTGCGGGACTATAAACTACTCTACCTGGGAACTGCGCGATGTCAGGACTGCGTGGAGTAGCGAGGTGTCACAGGGTCCGCGACAACGCGAGGGTAGTTGCACTGCTGCATGGGTTGGCTAGAAAGTGACTGTTACAGTCACTATTCACGATGTGATGCTTGGTTTGAGACCAAATGGAGTGGGCAACAGTTAAGGCAAACTTTATGGGCCAAATTTTTGAAAATTTGCCACCAAGTGGGCATTAATGGACCAAATGTGGGGGGAATGGTCAAATTCGAATTCAAAATGTGCTATAAATTACAAGGGGCTATCCAGAAAACAACACTTGGAAATTTGAGAACTGAGCTATTGCGCATCGAGACATTCATGAACCCATAATTTTTTTATCTTTTGAAGTCGAAGTCGTTGTTTGAGCACTTACTCGAGCCGTTGAGAGAATTATGGAATAGTAGTATGGCAGTGCTTGAGGAAGCCATAGATACCAGAGTAATGACTACTGAGGAGGCCGCGCGGGCCATGATGGAAGTAGAAGCCCCAAAAAGTGCAGAGATAGTCGCAAAATCCCTAAATTGCCGTGCATGTCGAGACCCAAGAAAGACAAGCACGCTATGGTACCAGTGCGAGTATCCCCGAGAAATCTGTTAAGGACTAAGCTTACCATGGAAGAAAAGGGGAAGGATATCAACTTGGAGGTCGACGAGGAGGAAGAATTTGAAGAAATCTTGGTAGAGAAGGAAGAGGATTTAGAAATGGAGGTGGAAACCCAGGGTGCGGACCCTCTAACCAGGATGTCGGCGTATGTTCCTCCATGGAAGGTAAAAGCAAGGGTGCCCAAAGATCTAGATGAGAGAAAAGGTTCTCTGCAGATTCCGCTACTCCCTGACGACATCATTTTTGAAGGAGCGCACTTGGGGCGAGTGCTGGTACTAAAATTTGAAGACTAGGATCTCGCGGACCACGAGAAGTTCCCACATTTGGCAACCGCGAAGCTAATGCACCAGAAGAAAAACACACCGACCAGAGTTATAGAGTTGGAGTCGCTCCAGTGGCTGAGAGGTTTACAAAAGGCAGGACTATTAAACCTACTCTAGGTGCTGCATTACCATCGTAACCCATTAACTATTTTCATCATTAGGCAGCTGCTCTACCTGGTGCATGATGGGTGCTTGTGTTTGGAGGATCCCATCCCCATCACTGACCACTTAATTCACAGAATTACCTGGTTCCCTTGTAAAGGGGAGGATCCAACAAATATCTCGGAGGGTAAGAGTGATGATTTGGCCATCACGGAGGCCATGAAGAAGAGGTTTAAGCTAGAGAAGAAGAAGAGAGGGTATGCAATTTCCAGCATCAACAACCCTGCGGTCAAAGTCATGACATAGATATTGGCTGGAAAAGTTATGGGGAAGTGCCGTGCGGATGAGGTGCCCGCACTGGTGGTGGCGCTAGCAGCACAGTATGTAGAAGGCGTCCAATTCAACTAGGCAAACTACCTGTGCAGAGAGTTCCTGGAGAACTTCCGCGAGGCACAGGAGTAGGGGAAGACTTTTCACTATGCATGGCTTCTGCTATCCATAGTGCTGGTGGCATGGGAATTGCCCGAGGACAGCTAGTTCCCAACGATTACGCAGGACCTTCTGGAGGCAGCAAAGTACGCTTCGCTGTGGGCAACCAGAAATGCGCAGAGAATAAGGGACAACAAAATATTCTGGGCGTTCATGTAGAAGAACATCAGAATGGGGATTAATCGCAAGCCGTGGTTATCGCCCATGGTTTATAATAGTCTACAGAGCTTCATAGAGTTCAAAGCAGACTTCCACTACGTTTACATCAGGGTGCAGAAGGACCCTGCGAAGACGTGGCACGAGCTACCTTATCTAGTGACGAACGATGTCATCTTCACGGTCGTTGATTCGTGGTTGCCAAAGTGGCACACTCCAGCCAGCTCTGCGGTGGAAGCAGAGAAGTCCGCTGCTCAGAGGAAAAAGGATGAGGCAAAACTGTGGATGGTGTAGTTGGCAGAGAAGCGTAGGAACGAAGCAGCAACAACCAAGGCCCAGGTGGCGCGGGACACTGCAAAGGCGGCGGAAGGGCAACAGAAGGCAACTGAGGAAGAGTGTGAGGGAGAAGCATCACCTTTGCCTAAACAGAAGACAAAGATAGAGCAAGGTGGTGCAGACCCGCAGACAACGTCCACCCAACTGAAATGACAATGCCTAAGAGAGCAGGTGGGGCCGCAGAAGAATTCAAAGGCCTCAAAGACTTATTTTGACTCGATCACCCTCACTAAGAGGGATGTGCACAACATTGGGGAAACGATGAGGGACGTCACCGCGGAGGTCCTCCAGTAGTTCACGGAGGAACACTAGATGGTGTTGGGGGCTCTCCGAGTGAAAATACAGGAGTTGTAGATGCGCACTCCACAGGCTGGTACTATGTCAACCAACCTCGCATTAGGCACGACCGCGACTGAGGAAATGCTGTGTGCCCAGGTGACTAACACAATAGTGCTGCCAGAGGGAGCACTGGTTATAAAAAATGAGGCCGACAGGCCTATGGTTAGCGGGCTGAAGGGAGTCGGGATAAATATGGTTGCGCTCCCTCCGGAGATGCTCTATGTTTTGCAGGATGGAGTTACTGCAGAATTGCGAGCCAGGGAGGGTCGCGCGCTCCAGGTAATGAGCAAGCAACGCATCAACATTGAACAGTTGATCCTGCAGCACGATGAGGTAGTGGCGCATAACTGAAAAATCATGCAGGTGGTCTAGGAAGCCTGCCAAATGGTCCCAGAGTTGGCCATCCAAGTAGAAGAATGAGTGGAGGCACGCATCCGGAAACTAGCGGTAGGAGTGCGCGAGGCAAAGGAAGAGATGGCCAAGGTTCAATTGGAGCTGAACCTTCAGACAATCGAACTACAATTGAAGGTGCAACTTTAAACTCCGCCAGATATTAAGGAACAACGCGTTAGCGTGATTACAACAGCCATAGCGCAGGTCAACAATGTAGTGAAAGATTGCACAAAGCTGTTCGAGGAGTCGTTCAAGGTTCTCACCACTCTGCAAGAGGACCCAAACATACAATGCTTAGAAACAGAGGCACGCGATCTACAACATAAGTACGATGAAGTAAAAGGGACCGCGCAGATGGTTTCCCTTACATAGAGGCTCTCACGGATGCAACAGGCAAAAGCGCTCAAGGAGCAGGCAGACACTGCTTGACATAAGGAAACAGTTTTGAAGGCGCACTTACAACTATGGATTGATGAGGCGTATATCATTACAACCTCTATTGAAGCAAATCTCGCGTAGATGCAAGGGACACAGAAACATGTTTAGGGTAGCAGTTCAGCCACAATGGTCTCTGAACAACGCATCCAGCAAGTAAAATAGGCAGCTTTTTAGTGTGCTGTCGATCTTGCAGCGATCCAAGCAGAATTGGGAGGTCTTCGTGCAAATATCTTCGCACTAATAGAGTGACTCAAGGGTGAGTCACAATGTTTGTGTCCGGGGCCTATTGGGCACGGGATACCCCAAGGGAAGTTTTGGGGCTTAGAGCCCAAATTTTGGTCAAAAGTTGTAACCCCGATGTAAAGACTCCACATTTTGTGGGCGTGGAGCGCGTAGTTTGTAAAGGAGTCATAGGGTTGTCCACCCTCAATTCTGTAATGTAATGTCGGCTGTAGAGATCTACCCATGGTTCACGGACCATGAGATTGTATAAATAGAGCGAGGCTCTAAGTAGTTAAATCCAACAAGTCTAAGGATGAAGAGTTGAGTCATATCTGAAGTGTAAAGTCTACTTTGGGTCGTAGAGTAGGAGAAGGCTTTGCAACTGAGTGCACAGACGCCTAGTAGTCCGCAGCTGAGTGTGCGGAACCCTACAGCTGAGTGCACGGAACCCTGCAGTTGAGTGCGCAAGGCGAGTCGAGTCTGTAATAGTTGGAAGCATCAATAAAGAGAAGTTTTATATCAATTATGTGTATTAGTTTCTTGTTTTCTGCATTGAATATATTGGGTATAAACTGCATTTCTACTATTTATATGATGCGCGAGTGTAAATTGGGAAAATAGCATAGATCGATACCATAACAGTGCAAAAGTAGCTCAGCCCTTGGTTAGGGTTGTGCGAAAGGTGATTAGAGAAGATCACGAAGGTATCGCTGGTCAGAATAGTGCATGAAGTAACCTGCGCAAAGGTAGGCACAATTGGACTAAATTGACACCTCAGACATCTCAAGGGTGTGGAAACTTGGTTCCAGCATCCCCTCATACTGCTTCGGGTGAGACTTCATTCCGCGCTCCGCGGGTTGATTCCAAAAGGGCCAGTAGTGTAAGGATTTGTTTGGCTAAATAACTCTGAACCTGGGTCAGGCCCCATCAAGCCAACAAATACAAAACATGGATTTCTCACATCACCTTCATTGCCAATATTTTTATCACTACAAGCTCCACTATTGACACCATTTTCAATACCACCATTCTTCACAAAAACTCCAACATAAAGAGCTTCGATCGTGCTACAGAATCTGTAGCTCTTGCCACCCTTTCTATTCATTTTGACATCCCTGGTTTTCTTGTAGTATTTTCTTCAAGCTACAGAGAACTTGGCTTCTCTGGGTCTCCAATGAAAAAGAGTAATGTAGTAAAATCATCCTAATTGGGTGATCAAACAAATGTTGGGCAACACACATAAACAAAATATATGGCTAGATTAGACTTGGTTACTAGATTGGCCAAGGCAAGATCTAAACGATTTTTGCTTTAAGTTGAAAATGATACTTAGATTCCTCTTCTTGCATGGATGTATCAGTAAAGGGATATAGGATATAGCATATTTACAACGTTGTTTTGTATATAATTGGCCTCCGAGTATGGATGAGGACCCTATAATTTTGTACACATTAAATATGGAATTTTAATTTTCTTGTGCAAACCTTCAAAGTAATAAAGGGAGTATCCTCTTCTCACACAGATATATGAATAAAAGTGTAAAGCATTTTTACACTCTCTTATTTGTACAATGAAGCTTTTTGATACTATTGATATTGTAGAAAGCATATACTAATCTCTATTTTATGTTGGGAATGTGATCTATTTTGCTAATCTGTTTTCATGAACTTTGATCAATTTAATGTATAAATATTTAAAAATAAAAACTCATTACTTAAATATTTTTTTAAAAAACCAAAATTTTAAAATAATGAAATTTGATATAAAATATCAAAATGAAATTGTTATTGTGTCAAGGCGCTATACAACCTAGTATATAGGAGATGCGTAGTTGTAATGTAAGAAAGTATGTAAACCTTTTTACATGTTTTCTCAATATGTTCAATTTATAAGATGTAAAGGATTTGTAAACATTTACATCTCCATTCAATTAAATAATAATAAAATATTAAATATAATATAGAGCAAGGAGATGTTGTAAAAATAATAAAATTCAATTTGTTATATTGTAATTTTGTTTCATTAATAAAATTACGAGAAACTTTTTAGATAATAGAAAATCATAATATACATATCACATAAAAATATATAACATATAAGTAGTAGCTATGAGTTAAGATCCATTTTACATTATAAATTAAAATAATGATTCTGTAACCATATTTAAATTTAATTAATAAGCACATAATAACAATATTTTTAACCATAGATATGTACACCACTTTACCATAGATAATATTAACTTGTAAATAGACTTTGTTACAATACCATGGGCCAATACCATCCATCATCAATACCACATGCCCAAAAACCATTTCTCATTTCACAATAAACTATTTATAAAATATTTTGTTTGAATTTAATTTTATATATTTTTAATTAAATCTAAAGGAAAACAAATTATAATTACTTTTGAGATATATTTAAACCCTCCATCACATTAAAATATATAAAATATAAATAGTAATTATAAATCTAGATCCATTTACCATAAAAATTAAAATAATAATTTTGTAACCATATTTAAATTTTATTAATAGGCACATAAAAAATTAATACTTACAATATAACAAGATTTTTAACCATGGATATTCACTCCCACTTTACAATAGATATTATTAACTTGTAAATAGGCTTTGTTACAATATCATGGGCCAATACCATGGCTCATCAATACTACATGCCCAAAAATCATTTATCCTTCCATAATCAAAATTTACATAAAAATAAAAATAAATAAAATAAAATAATTATTTATAAATATTAATTAAAACATTTTAACTCAACAAAATTACATAAAAATAAAAATTAATTAAAGATAAAACAGAAAAATATAATTAATGTTTTTAATTATTAATTATTAATAATTACACCATTCTAGATCTATGTTTTAACTTAGGATCTATCAAGTTCTAAGAGGGATTAAATCATTTTCTCAAGTTTTTCACCTAGAGAGATTTTATGAGAATTAAAATAGTAAAAATTAATTTTAAAAAATAAAAATAAAACGAAAAAAATATAATTAATGTTAAGTATTGGGAGTTTTTGGGACTCAACTGCATTAAGTAAGTCATTCATCTATGACCATTTCCATGAGAGGTAGTGGTCGCTGACTAATTTCTCATGATTTTGAATAATCCACTGTGAAGAAGTGAGATTGAAACTAGTGATATGAATCACATAGCCTCAATCATCACTTACAGGGCTTGCACCCTAACCAAGACTTCCATAAAAATAAAAATAATAAAAATAAAATAATTATTTATAAGTATTAATTAAAACATTTTAACTCAATGAAATTACTTAAAAATAAAAATTAATTAAAAAAATAAAAATAAAAATAAAACAAAAAATTTAATTAATGTTTTTAATTATTAATTATTAATAATTACACCATTCTAGATCCATGTTTTAACTTAGGACCTATCAAGTTTTAAGAGGGATTAAATCTTTTTTTCAAGTTTTGCCCCTCGAGAGATTTGATGAGAGTTAAAATAGTAAAAATTAATTTGAAAAAATAAAAATAAAATGAAAAAATATAATTAATGTTAAGTATTGGTCATTTTTGGGACTCAATAGCATTAAGTAATTCATTCATCTATGACCATTTCCATGAGAGGTAGTCGTAACTGACTAATTTCTCATGATTTTTGAATAATCCACTGTGAAGAAGTGGGATTGAAACTAGTGATATGAATCACATAGCCTCAATCATCACTTCCCGGGGTTGCACCGGTAACCATGACTTCCATAAAAATAAAAATAAAAATAAATAAATAATTATTTATAAGTATTAATTAGAACATTTTAACTCAACGAAATTACATAAAAATAAAAACTAATTAAAAAAAAATAAAACAAAAAATTTAATTAATGTTTTTAATTATTAATTATTAATAATTACACCATTCTAGATCCATGTTTTAACTTAGCATCTATCAAGTTCTAAGAGGGATTAAATCTTTTTCTCAAGTTTTGCACCTGGAGAGATTTAATGAGAGTTAAAATAGTAAAAATAATTTAAAAAATAAAAATAAAACGAAAAAATATAATTAATGTTAAGTATTGGGGGTTTTTGGGACTCAATTGCATTAAGTCATTCATCTATGACTATTTCCATGAGAGGTAGCCATAACTGATTGAAACTATCTAGTGCCCTTAACTGTGGAGTTTTGCCCACATGCAAGCCATAACTGATTGAAACTATCTAGTGCCCTTAACTGTGGAGTTTTGCCCACATGCAAGCCCACTTAGCTTGCTACCCGATTTGCAAAACCTTAACAAGTATTGTGCCTCATGAACCATTCAAGTAGAGTTCCGTTCACTCTTTTAAAATAGTAATTACAACATTCTACATCCATCTTTTAACTCAAGATCTATCAAATTCTAAAAAGGATTAAATATTTTTCTCAAGTTTTATACTAAAAGTTTGCACCTCTAAATTTAATCGAGAGTTAAAATAAATCTACAAAATTAAAATAGATCTACATTAGTTTAAAACAAAATTTCTATTAAATTATAAAACAAATTCCATAAAATAATTACATCACATAATATAAAAAAAACTAAAAATTAAAATAACCTATTAAAAAAAATTAATTGAATATATATATATATATATATATATATATATATATATAAATATAATAATGATAAAGTTAATGTAAATTTACATTTATTTTACAAACTCAGGCTAGATTTACCCTTTCTGCAAGACTATAATTATCCATGGCGTGACACCTTACAGCTCTCACGCTTTTGAGTACGAACTGAGTTGTTTTTCTTAGAATAGCATGGACGTTTAATTTGACCCTCCTCTGTTTTCTCAAATAAAGGGACGTTGGCACAAATAAAAAATCACATATGTTAAAATCAATAGTGAAATAATGCAATTATTATAGAATTAGCTTTTTTATTCGGATTTTCATATTTATTAATATTATAGAATTAATTTAAAAATAACTTAATAATACAAAAGAGAATAAGTATTTAATGTGGTTTATTTGTACATATTAAACAAAAGGTTGGGTCAGGAACGAAATGAGCAGATCAACATAATATTAGACTCTATACAACGTAGAAGAATGGGCAGTATCCCAAGAGACGGGTGCAGTTGCAGGGCCTACACCGTTGCCATTGGAAAAGAAGGGGTTGAGAAAAATCGGAACAGGGAGAGATAGCTTCTTGGGAAAGCCATAGCTTCGAAGAGGTTATGATGGGGAGACTCCATAACTGATAAGCAAGCCAAGGCATGGATCATTACTGTAATGAATTTCTAGCTAACGAACTTCCAACGTAGTGTTAATTTTAGCCAATTTCCAACCACCGTTCCCATGACTTATGATGATCAATCGGTGGAATTTTTTTTAATCGTCTAACACCTCAAATCTCAACGGCCTAAGACAATATATAGTGGCAGATAGGAAAGTTCTTTCGAGAGGGAAATACCTTATGGCATAATAAAACATTTTTGATGTAAAATATATGTAGAATATTATCAATTTATATTTACATTTTTGGTGTAAATATATGTAGAATATTATTGATTTAGAGGAGAGTGTGATTGAATTTGAATGTAACAATAATAATAATAATAATTATCCAATTTTAAGGTCACAACCAAGTTGGACATCAAATTGGTGTATAAGACCCCCTTGTTTGTGGGACAAGGGACCCACCTCAGTGTAGTTATTAGATTGCTAAATTTACCTAAACAGACATACTCTAACTCTCTCGTTTTCAACCCATGACCTCTTAGACCATTAAACCCACTCAAAGTGTATTAAGAAATTAAATAATAATCACAATATAGTAGATTAATGATCAATTTAATGTTTTTATTTTTTTTAGTATAATAAACCAAATAAAAGAGACAATTATCTTCAAATGAGAGGGAAGGGACTTAGAAGTTGGGACTCGAAGAGATCTGTCCGATATTTGTGTATAAGATTGCAGTTTTTAGTGCTTATAAGTTATAGCATCGAGTACAATCGAGACTGATGATATGTTACAAAGATCTTGCTATAATGGTGACATGATATATTTTTGTTAACATTATTTCGAATCACTTACCAATCAAACAGTTGTTTGAGTTGTTTGATTTAGTTCTTCATTGATAGATACACAATACACTTATGGTTGTTTTCTTACTCATTGATAGATAATACTGAATCTGTTTACCTGACTGTCGGATGTTAGTCCCCTCATTTTCCTATATAAGGAAGGAGTAAGGCTCATTCTGGGGCATTAGGAGTGTGAGTGTGATTTTGGTTATGTTTTGAGTTTTTGAGTCCGAGGAAGAAGTTTTTGCTTCCACCTCTTTAGAGTCGGATCTGAGAAGCCTGCGCATCAGAGTGAGAGCTCTGGTGAGAACCTAAAGTGGCCAGATTCTTAGGTTTTTGAAGTCTGTGTGTTTTCATAAGAATTCAAGTTCTAAGATAGAGTCTGTGAAAGGCCAGGAAGCCTTCAGATAGCTTCTTGCTTGACAAGTCACAACATCTGATAAATGCCTAAACAGTCTATCTCTGGAAAAGAGCTTCAAAATTTCTATCTGAATTTGTTAAAAAAAGAAAACAACTTCTGCATAAATATATGAATATCCATTTTTTGAACATGATACATTCCACTTGAGTATTTTTCATTTCCGCATGTGTTAAAACTGTCTGTTGAGGTAGTATTCGTGTGACAAGAGGTTCACTTGAGGTTCGTCGAGGTCTGAGGAACATCAGTCCGTTAAAGGTAGGAGGCCGTGTGAAGGATGCTAGAGTATGAAAGTCCATAGGTTCGTGTATTGATCACAGAGAAGAGACTCAACAAGAACAAGCTTTGTGTCTGAAGCCCCTGCAACCAATTGGTATCAGAGCCAATAACATCTGGTTCATTACGGTTAATACTCAAAATCTATAAGTCTCTAAAATGGATAATTCTAGAAGATCAATCTCTTTCAGAGAGCTTGAAGCTGAAGAACAAGTTGAAGAAAACCATTAAGAGATATGTTTGCTTCATCATCTAAAAGGGTTATAAATACTGCAAAACTTGAATATTTTGAAAGTCAGCCAGCACCTAAGTGGTGTCTACCCATTATCTGCTTTTCAGAAGTATATGTTGACTTATCTATGTTCGATCTTAAAGCTGTAACTAGAATATATATCAAAGAAAGTATTAGTCAAATACAAGAGAATTAAGATTCTGTACAAACACTTTCTCTTCTTGACACTAAGAAACTTCAGGCTGAAGCCAAAAGACTGGGAACCAAATATTTACATATGGGATGCATAAGGGTAGGGATCAATTTCTTAGTCCATAGAGGACTGAATACTTTTGTTCTTGCCATAGTCAGAGATCTGACACATAACAAGTATTCAGATTCATTAATAGGAGGAATGGTTGCTCCATTATCAAATGGACCATTATACTTTGATTTCTATCCCAACTTTTCTATATACATTTGATGAGCACATCAAGGATATTTTACAACTACAGATTCAAACAATAGGGTTTGATATGAAGAAAAAGAGAAACAATATTGCCATTCAAACTAGTGGTTGTTTTAGACACACAAATACCCTTTATCCTACAGTTCTCCATGCTCCCAACAAAGAATCCAAATCTAGTGTGGTTGTTCTAACAGATACCCAGAATCAAAAGTTAGAACATCCGATTATTAAATGGGAAGCCCTAAGCTTCCCAGAACATTGGCTTGTTGATAACCCAAAACCTCCAACATTGCAAAAGATTACTTCTGCTGATATACAAGAAGGACCATCATTTGATGTAGTGTCCTTTCCTAGAAGATGTACAATAAATTGTAGAAGAATTGATTTAGCTAGCAATGCATCATCCATGCATATTGATTCACAAGTAGTAGATACTTCAAGTTCTTTTACACCATCTGTAAATTGCCCGCATATAGATCTATTTGAATATGCCCAGATTGTAAATTTTTCATCCCTGCAAGTCATTTGCCCAAGCTGCAATCAAAAGATAAATCTTAGTAGCCTTGCTGATTCTGTCATACATCAGAACCACCATCCAAGGATAGGAGTATCTCCTCCTACAACTTCTGTCACTCTGTGTCCAAATCCTAAGTGTTCTGAAATACCACTCCCTCATGATACTGATCATGTATTAATGATTCATGAGCTTCCATCTTTGGAAAATGAAGACCCCAGCCTCAAAGACATGTTTAGAAAAATGTGTCCTGTTGGTATGCCTCACTATGGTCTAGGATATGTGGAACAACTTGATGAGATAATCCCTCAATCCAGATCTGACAACTTTGTGCCTTCTGATTGTAGGAAGCCGTCAAAACCAAAAATGCACAAATTCTTTTTGGTTATGGAAGGATGTAGGAAGCCTACAATTGATCATCAATGGATGAAAAATATGCTTAATTGGGATTTATACACTCATCCTGAGGCTGAAAGTTTTGACCTTACCACTCCATACCCAGGAAAAATCAGATTATCTAATGAATGGAAAACATACATTCAAAAGAACAATGTTTGGTTGTCTTTTTATGAATGGAATAGGAAGAAAGAAAATAAAGATGTACAAATGGCAGATGTTGAATCATCCTCAACAAAACATTCTTTGACTGCTATAGATGGCAGTGAAATTGAAACTCCTACCACCTTCCCTCCTTACAAAGGCATTGTATTAGGAGAAGCATAGAACAATGCTAAAGCCATTCCGTTGGTCTTAAAAGATGACAATGCCAGTGGCATTGATGGTAGGATACAAAAATCCAATGAACAGATTAATTGGGCAAATACAACAGTTAAAGGGCTAGAAATGAATTGTACAAAGTCTATTGAAGTTAAAAAAAGGTTTTGACAGTATATAAGTCTCTGTAAATAGTATTAACAAAACTCTGAATGATGTGAACTATTCCACTACTGTATTGAAAGGTTTTGTTAAAGAATCATTAAGAATGATATAAGGTGTTGAAAGGAAAGTAGATATGGGAAAAAAATCTACTCAGGAATCTATTGAAGAACTCCCTGAAAAATTTGATAAACTTCATATAGCCCCCAAAGACAAACCGATTCTTGTTTCTTCTTTATTCAAGAGATCTATAAATACTCAACATCTTGTTAATCCTGTTGATAGATTTCCTTCTCTCTTCCCTAAAGAAATGGCTGAAGAAAAATCTGAGCCAATGACTATCTCCTCACTATTTAAAGAAGTAAAACAACCTGAAAGCTCAGAACCACATCTATTCCCTGTCTATGAGCCTATCCAAAGTCAATATACCAGGTATCTAGCACTTGATCTTAGTGGAAAGGGGAAACTTCTAGAAACACATAACTTCCATCCTGCATCACACAGAGAATGCAATATTGACAATTTGAGTGTTTCTCAGATTCGAAAATGATTATGTTTATAGAATACAAGCTCATGTGACTAATGGGAAAAAATGAATAGAAGCTTGTAAATCTATTGTTCAGTGCTTTACTGGAACTTTGTTGAGATGGTGGGAAACAGTCATCACCAACAATAGTGGAAAAAATAGAAAATGAGATTTTGAAAGATGAAGCAAGAGATATCATTCATAATTCTGATGGAGCTCCACAAAGCAATATGATTGGGGCACTAACTTCATTTATTTTAGAACATTGGTGTGGAGGAGAACTTGAACTTGCCAATAAGCATGGGATAATTCTCATGAATATTAAATGTAATGAAATGTCTCATTATGAAGATTTTCATAGAGACTGGATTCAAAGAATATATGAGGTCAAAGATAGAAAAACCCTTGTGGAAATAAATCTACTTAGTAGCTTTGCCTGCAAAATTTGTATATTATCTAAGACAACAAGATTCTTTTCAGCTGCCTTTTGAATCCTTTACTTGGGGATAAATATACAACATCATAACAAAAGTTCTGTTAAATTTATGCACTAGTATGAAAGTTAATAAATCTTTGCAGAAGATGTCAAGATTACCAGACAGTAAATCCATCTGTAACAAGTATGGTCTTGCTATAGATGACCCCATAGTAAAAAGAAGAAAAGCTAAAAAGAAGGACAAGAAAGAAAAAAGACAAGAATACAAAAAATATCCACAGAGGAAAAGAAAAGGGACCAAGAAAAGATATTATAAATATGTGCCAAAAACACATGACTATGAACCCAAGGATATTCATCTACAGGCACAAAAGAATGATCAATGGAATAAGTTGATTTGTTGGCTCTGTGGCCAACCTGGACATACCTCCAATTGTTGTCCTTTATCAGAAGAATCTAAGAGAAACATAGGAAATAAATCCTTTGAAGTTGCAAAGAAGAAAAGGACAGTAAAAACAGAAGGCATGGTGCCAATCGTGTGTTATAAATGTGGTTCTAAGAATCAAAAATCAAAAAATTGTCCAAACATCTCATTTAAAGAACAGATACAACAACAAAAACTTTGTAACATCTGAATCCTCTAAAAGTTCTTCTTCAGAATGCTATGATGAAGAATTAAACATGCACATGAATGAATGTGACTACACTGATTTAGACCACTGCCAGTGTGAATCAAGCACTGAATCAGAAATCTCATCTGATGAAGACCATGTTTCTCAGCCAAAGGAGAAAGTTCTCATGGCACAAACCATGGACGATGCAGAAACAAAGCTACTTGCCCAGATCAGAACATTAGGAGAAGGAGAGATGAAGGAAAAGTTACTAGAAACTTTTCTAAGCACAATGCACAAAAATCAGGGGAGCAGTAGCAAGATTGCCTCTAAAACTGAACCAAAGGAATTATTCATCGATGCCTCATTTGAAAGAAATACAAGATCTTTCCAAAGAAGCCAACAGAAATCTAACATGAGAGCCCTCACATTAGGAGAAGTCAGCCAAGAGATTCATCATCTCAAAAAAGAGATTGTCTCTCTAAAAGCACAGGTCTCTGAGTTAGAAAAAGGGAAGAAAACTGAGGATGCATATGATGAATACTACACTAACCCAAATATTGAAATATTTGAAGGAAAAAAGGATGATACTATAGGTTTCACCGACATGAGAGTAATGGCTATCCAGTATCAACAACATCATGTTATCCTAGATATCTGTATAAATGTTGAAATGTTTTCCCTAAGAACACTTATTGACTCCAGGGCAGATGTCAATATTTTGAACTCAAAAATAGTACCTGCAAAGTACTGGGTAAAATCCTTTAGACAAGTGATTGGGTTAGGAAACAAAGATCTACTCTATGAAGTCCCTCAAGCCTCCATTTGCTTTAAAGAGAATTTCATCAAATTAAAATTTGTTGTTGCAGACATTCCTAGTGATTGTATTTTGGGGAATGTATTTTTAGCAGCTGTAGAGCCACATGGATAAGCTAGATTGAAAAATGTCAAGGCTAGTTATTTTATATCTGTACCAAGATCATATGGAAAATTACAAACAATCAAGTTACCCTTTGTCTCTCGTCCCAAAGTGTCTACTATGGTACAAGAAATGAAGTAGATTGAAAAAGAGAAAAATAAAATTGAAGAGCTCAAGGAGCTAAAGATCACCATAAAGATAGGAGACTATCTTTAGACTCCTATAATTAAACAAAGGATCTCAAGTCTGAGATCACAGATAGAAAAAGAATGATGTGCTGAAGAACCAAATGTGTTTTGGCATAGAAAATAACACTGTGTAGAATTTCCCTACAAAGATGAGTATGAAGGGAAACCCTGCAAGAGCAGAACAATCCCTACGAATAAATAATATAGAGATCTTTGTCAAAAAGAGATAGAAAGCCTCCTGGAAAGAAGATTGATTAGAGAATCCAGCAGTCCTTGGAACTACTATGGTTTTTATGTTAATAAACATTCAGAACAGTTAAGAGGTATCCCAAGACTGGTCATAAACTATAAACCTCTGAATATTGTCCTCTCAGACGATACTTACCCAATTCCTCACAAAGGAAACCTTCTAGCAAGAATAGTAGGGGCTAAAGTATTTTCTAAATTTTATATGAAATTAGTATTTTGGCAGGTGGAAATCAATGAAGATGATAAATTTAAGACAACTTTCAGTGTCCCAGCTGGACACTATGAATGGAATGTCATGCCTTTTGGACTAAAGCATGCCCCCTCCAAATTCCAGAAGGTTATGGATAATATTTTCAAGACATATTTTGATTGGTTACCAGTATACATTGATGATATACTTATATTTTCTTCAAATGTCCATGATCACTTTAAACATATCCAAAAATTTGTACAACTTGTCAAAGCCAATGGATTGGTTCTTAGCAAGAAAAAGATTGAATTATTTTAGACAAGTATCAAGCTTCCTGGCCATACAATTAAAGATGGGCAAATCACTTTGCAAAAACATGCTCTCGAATTTGTTGATAAATTTCTAGATATTATCACTAACAAAACTCAATTACAAATATTCTTGGGATGTTTAAACTATGTAAGCAACTTTTACAAAGATTGTGCCAAAGATAGATCATTACTCAACAAAAGAATGAAAAAACATCCAGAACCTTGGTTTCAGGCCCACACTGAAGCTGTCAAAAGAATTAAAATGAAGGAAAAACTCTTCCTATTCTTCATACTGCTGATGAATATTCTTTCAAAATTGTTGAGAGATTCCAGCAATGAAGGGTGGGGAGGAATTTTGAAGCAAAAGAAAGAAGGAGAAGAACAAATAGTTCAATTTGTCTCAGGGACATGGAGCCCACCTGAAAAAAACTATTCTACTATAGAAAAATAGTTCAAAGAAGCATGGAATTGCATTGATAAATTTGATATCCACTTGATACACAAAATTTTTCTCTTAAGATCAGATGCCTCTACACTAAAGAAAGTCCTTAGTAAATCTATAAAGAAAGCAGGAGAAGCTAAGTTTGGAAGGTGGCGGGCTCTATTTGCAAATTTCAACTTTCAAGTCGAACACATCAAAGGTGAAAAGAATTGTTTGCCTGACTTCTTAAGCAAAGAATATTTAAATCAGAAAGACACTTCCATGGTGATAGTAACATAATGTGACCCTTCCAAACATATAGAGACTCTAAGAAGTATTTTTGAAATGCAGAACTGAGAAGAATACTGTTCCAAATGGAAACCAACATGGTAGCTAAGAAACACAAAAGTGCTCGATGCAAACTTGCAACCTCATTAAGATATTCAACACTTAGTACTTGAAAGGAAAGTCTACCCCAAAGGTAGCAAATGGATACACAACATGGTGTATTAGAGGAGTATGATGGCCAGACATTTGGCTGAAGAATCCCTAAGCTAAAAATTTAGAGATATCAATATGATTTGGATAGAAGGGAGCAACCATAGGAGAATCTTCAACAAATATCTTGCCATAAATTGGACCAGATGGCGGGGATGGTACGACATGCCAAAAATGTGGCCATAGGGTAATCCAAGCATTATCTTCCTGGATACCATTTATAGCTTTTTTGACTAAAAAAATTTGTGGTGGAACATCATGAATGTAGATGGAAAAAACGAAACTCACTACACAAGAGTAAAATTCGGGGCCACATGGACCACACAAAGACTACGGCAATGTGAATGGCTTCAACAATGGTGGAACGACTTCGACCTCAACAAGACTGCTATGGATCCTCTTTTCTTCCAGCGTGACTTTCAATATGAATGTGACACTTGTGAATTTTTAACTGAATGTTGGCATTCTCCATGTAAAATTGTTGGAGATGTCAATAATTATCAAGATAGTCAAATTCTTGGTTACTATATGAAAAGACACCATGAATGGTTATTCATGAGTAATATTAAACACCAAATCGTCTTAAGAAAGCATATGATCGTACGAAGAATTTATAAAAAGGCTTGGGATTCTTGTAGATATTCTCAGATAAGATTTCTAGGGGCCACACCCTTGGGGGACTAATGGTTCTCGTGGGCTTGTCCTTAAAGCTTCCACAGTGTAATAATGATGTCTAGTCACAAGACTAAATGTGACTAGTTTTCTCATGGGATTTTCTATTTAAAAACATCCACTATGTAAAAGTTATTTACAGTACAATTTTTTCCGTGGGATTTGTTCAAATCTTCCACAGTGTAACCTAGTACGAATATTCTTCAGTCACGAGACTCGGAGCACTTCTCCGACTTTTGGTGAGATTTGAGCCACATCTCTTCGACTGACGAAATATAGTACTGAATCTGTTGCCTGACTGTCGGATGTTTGTCCCCTCATTTTCCTATATAAGGAAGGAGTAAGGCTCATTCTAGGGCATTTGGAGTGTGAGTGTGATTTTGGTTATGTTTTTGAGTTTTTGAATCTGAGGAAGAAGTTATTGCTTCCACATATTTAGAGTCAGATCTGAGAAGCTTATGCATTAGAGTGAGAGCTCTGGTGAGAACCTAAAGTGGCCATATTGTTAGGTTTTTTGAAGTCTGTGTTCTTTCATAAGAATTCAAGTTCTAAGACAAAGTCTGTGAAAGGCCAGGAAGCCTTGAGATAGCTTCTTGCTTGAAAAGTCACAACATCTGATAAATGCCTAAACAATCTATCTTTGGAAAAGAGCTTCATAATTTCTCTCTGGATTTGTAAAAAAAAAGAAAAAACTTCTGCATAAATATATGAGTATCCATTTTCTGAGCATGATACATTCTGCTTGAGTACATTTTTTTTCGCATGTGTTAAAACTTTCCGTTGAGGTAGTATCTGTGAAACAAGAGGTTCGCTTGAGGTTCATCGAGGTCTGAGGAACACTAGTCAGTTAAAGGAAGGAGGTCGTGTGAAGAACACTAGAGTGTGAAAGTCTAGAGCTTCGTGTACGGGTTCGTGTATTGATCACATAGAAGAGACTCAAAGAGAGCAAGCTTCATGTCTGAAGCCCTTGAGCTCTTCAATTTTATTTTTTGATTTTTCGATTTGCTGCATTGCTTGTACCATAGTAGAAACTCTGGGAGTAGAGGCAAAGGATAACTTGATTGTTTGTAATTTTCCATCTGAGCTTAGTATAGATATAAAATAACTAGCCTTTCCATTTTCCAATCTGGCTGATCCATGTGGCTCTATAGCTACTAAAAATACATTCCCCAAAATACAGTCAATACGAATGTATGCAACAACAAATTTTAATTTGATGCAATTCTCTTTAAAGTGAATGGAGGCCTGAGGGACTTCATAGAGTAGATCTTTGTTTCCTAACCCATTCACTTGTCTAAAGGATTTTACCCAATACTTTGCAGGTACTATTTTTGAGTTTAGAATATTGACATCTGCCCTGGAGTCAATAAGTGTTCTTAGGGAAAACATCTCACCATTTATACAGATATCTAGCATAACATGATGTTGCTGATACTGGATAGCCATTACTCTCATGTCGGTGAAACCTATAGTATCATCCTTTTTTCCTTCAAATATTTCAATATTTGGGTTAGTGTAGAATTCATCATATGCATCCTCAGTTTTCTTCCCTTTTTCTAACTCAGAGACCTGTGCTTTTAGAGAGACAATCTCTTTTTTGATATGATGAATCTCTTGGCTGAATTCTCCTAATGTCAGGGCTCTTGTGTTATATTTCTGTTGGTTTCTTTGTAAAGATCTTGTATTTCTTTCAAATGAGGCATCGCTAAATAATGCCTTTGGTTCAGTTTTAGAGGCAGTATTGCTACTGCTCCCCTAATTTTTGTGCATTGTGCTTAGAAAAGTTTCTAGTAACTTTTCCTTCATCTCTCCTTCTCCTAATTTTCTGATATGGGCAAGTTGCTTTGTTTCTCCATCGCCCATGGTTTGTGCCATGAGAACTTTCTCCTTTGGCTGAGACATGTGGTCTTCATCAGATGAGATTTCTGATTCAGTGATTGATTCACACTGGGATTTGTCTGAATAAGTGTAGTCACATTCATTCATGTGCATGTTTAATTCTTCATCATAGCATTCTGAAGAAGAACTTTTAGAGGATTTAGATGTTGAACAGAGTTGTCGTTGTTGTATCTATTCTTTAAATGAGATGTTTGGACAATTTTCAGATTTGTGATTCTTAGAACCACATTTATAACACAGGATTGGCACCATGCCTTCTATTTTTACTGTCCTTTTCTTCTTTGTAGCTTCAAAGGATTTCTTTCCTCTATTTCTCTTAGATTCTTCTGATAAAGGACAACGATTGGAGGTATGTCTAGGTTGGCCACAGAGCCAACAAATCAATTTATTCCACTGATCTTTCTTCTGTGTCTGCAGATGAATATCCTTGGGTTCATAGTAATGTGTTTTTGGCACATATTTATAGTATCCTTTCTTGGTCTCTTTCCTTTTCCTCTGTCGATATTTTTTGTATTCTTGTCCTTTTTCTTTCTTGGCCTTCTTTTTATTTTTTCTTCTTTTTGCTATGGGGCCATCTATAGCAAGACCATACTTGTTACAGATGGATTTGTTGTTTGGTAATCTTGAAATCTTCTGCAAAGATTTATTAGCTTTCATACTAGTGCATAAATTTACCATAAATTTTGTTACGATGATATATATTTCTCCCCAAGTAAAGGATTCAAAAGGCAAGTAAAAAGCATCTTTTTGTCTTAGATAATCTACAAATTTTGAAGGCAATGCTGCTAAGTAGATTTGTTTCCACAAGAGATTTTTTCTATCTTTAACCTCATATATTATTTGAATCCAGTCTCTATGAAAATCTTCATAATGAGACATTTTATTACATTTAATATTCATGAGAATTATCTCATGCTTATTGGCAAGTTCAAGTTCTCCTCCACAACAATGTTCTAAAATAAATTAAGTTAGTGCCCCAATCATATTGCTTTGTGGAGCTCCATCATAATTATGAATGATCTCCTGCTTCATCTTTCAAGATCTCATTTTCCATTTTTGCCACTACTACTGGAGATGACTCTGTTTCCCACCATCTCAACAAAGTTCTAGTAAAGCACTGAAAAATATATTTACAAGCTTCTATTTCACTTTTTCCCCTTAGGCACATGAGCTTGTATTCTGTAAACATAAGATCTATTATTTATTGAATCTGAGCAACCCTTAGATTGTCAATATTCCATTCTCTGTGTGATTCAGGATGGAATTTATGTGTTTCTGGAAGTTTCCCTTTTCCACTGAGATTAGGTGCTGGATACCTGGTATATTGACTTTGGAGAGGATCATAGATAGGGAACAAATGTGTTTATGAGCTTTCGGGTTGTTCTACTACTTTAAACAGTCAGGAGATAGTCTTTGGCTCAGATTTTTCTTCGGCCATATCTTTAGGGAAGAGAGAAGGAAATCTATCAACATGCTTAATGGGATGCTGAATATTTACAGATCTCTTGAATAGAGAAGAAACAGGAATCAATTTGTTTTTGGGGGCTATATGAAGTTTATCAATTTTTCCAGACAGTTCTTCAATAGATTCCTAAGTAGACTGTTTTCCCATATCTACTTTCCTTCCAACATCTTATATCCTTGTTAAGGATTCTTTAACAAAACCTTTCAATATAGTAGAGGAATAGTTCACACCACTTAGAGTTCTGTTAACACTATTTATAGAGACTTGTATATTGTAAAAATCTTGTTTAACTTCAATAGACTTTGCACAATTAATTTCTATCCCTTTAACTGTTCTATTTGTCTAGTTAATCTGTTCACTGGCTTTCTGTATCCTACCATCAATGCCACTGGCACTATCATATTTTAAACCAACAAAATGGCTTTAGCACTATTCTGTGCTTCTCCTAATACAATTCCTTTATAAGGAGGAAAGGTGGTAGGAGTTTCAATTTTACTGCCATCTATGGTAGTCCAAGAATGTTTTGTTGAGGATGATTCAACATCTGCCATTTGTACATCTATATTTTCTTTCTTTTTCTTCTATTCATAAAAGACAACCAAACATTGTTCTTTTGCATGTATGTTTTCCATTCATGGGATAATCTGATTTTTTCTGGGTATGGAGTGGTAAAGTCAAAACTTTCAGCCTCAGGATGAGTTTATAAATCCCAATTAAGCATATTTTTCATCCATTGATGATCAATTGTATGCTTCCTACATCCTTCCATAACCGAAAAGAACTTGTGCAATTTTGGTTTTGACGGATTCTTACAATCACAAGGCACAAATTTGTCAAATATGGATTGAGGGATTATCTCATCAAGTTGTTCCACATATCCTAGACCATAGTGAGGCATACTAGCAGGAAGAATTTTGCTAAACATGCCTTTGAGGTGGGGTTCTTCTTTTTCCAAAGATGGAAGCTCATTATCATTAATACATGATCAGTATCACGAGGGAACGGTATTTTAGAAGGCTTAGGATTTGGATACGGAGTGACAGAAGTTGTAGGAGGAGATACTCCTATCCTTGGATGCTGGTTTTGATGTATGACATAATCAGCAAGGCTACTGAGATTTATCTTTTGATTGCAACTTGGGGAAATGACTTGCAGGGATGAAAAATTTATAATCTTAGCATATTCAAATATATTTATATGTGGGCAATTTACAGATGGTGTAAAAGAACTGACAATATCTACTACTTGTGGATCAATATACATGGATGATTCTTTGCAATCTAAATCGATTCTTATGAGATCTATTGTAGATATTCTAGGAAAGGACACTACAAAAGATGATGCTCCTTCTTCTATACCAACAGAAGTAATCTTTTGCATTGTTGGAGGTTTTGGGTTATCAACTACCAATGTTTTGGGAAACTTAGGTCTTCCAATTTAATAATCTGATGTTCTAACTTTTGATTATGGGTATCTGTTAGAACAACCACACTATATTTGGATTCTTTGCTGGGAGCATGGAGAACTGTAGGATATAGGGTATTTATGTGTCTAAACAACCACGAGTTTTAATGGCAAGATTATGTCTGTTTTTCTTCATATCAAACACTATTGTTTGAATCTATAGTTGTAAATATTCTTGATGTGCTCATCAAATGTATATATAAAAAAGTTGGGATATCAATCAAAGTATACTGGTCCATTTGATAATGGAGCAACCATTTCTCCTATCAATGAATCTGAATACTTGTTATGTGTTAGATCTCTGACTATGGCAAGAACAAAAGTATTCAGTCCTTTATGGACTAAGGGATTGATCCCTACCCTTATGCACCGCAGATGCAAATATTTGGTTCCCAACCTTTTGGCTTTAGCCTGAAGTTTCTTAGTGTCAAGAAGAGAAAGTGTTCGTACAGAATCTGAGTTCTCTTGCAATTGACTAATACTTTCTTTGATAGATATTCGAGTTACAACTTTAAGATGGAACATAGATAAGTCAACATATACTTTTGACGAGGAGATACTAGGTAGCCACCACTTAGGTGCAGGCTGACTTTCAAAATATTCAAGTTTTGCAGAATTTATAACCCTTTTAGATGATGAAGCAAACATATCTCTTAATGGGTTTTCTTCATCTTGTTCTTCAACTTCAATCTCTCTGAAAGAGACTGATCTTATAGAATTATCCATTTTAGAAACTTATATATTTTGATTACTAATGAACCAGACGTTACTGGATCTGATACCAATTTGCTACTGGGGTTCAAACATGAAGATTTCTCTTGTTGAGTCTCTTCTTTGTGATCAATACATGAACCTTTACATGAACCCATGCATGAACCTCTAGACTTTCACACTCTAGCATCCTTCACACGACCTCCTACCTTTAAGAGACTGGTGTTCCTCAGACCTTGGTGAACCTCTGGTGAACCTCAAGTGAACCTCTTGTGTTATGAAACTAGCTCAAGAAAAGATAGAAAAGATAGATCAACACCTTAGAATTCAGCCTCTTCGAGGGGGCAACCTCCTTTACATTACATAAATGAACAATTCTTGGATGATTCAAATGACAAAACCTCTTTTCTATATATAGGAGTCTAAGGAGTCACAATATAACCCAGCTGACCTAACAATAATAATATAAAGCCACAAAAATAACAATAGAGGGATTCTATGGGGCACAATAATAACAATATGGGGATAATAGGGGCACAACAATATTAATAAGGGATGCAACTACAATAGTAATGGGGTAATCACTAGTATTATAGGGACCCAACATGCCCCTCTCCTTCAAAAAAGTGTTGTCCTCAACGCTTGAGTAGTTCTAGATGCTTCTGCATAAAATTATCATCTTCCCATGTGGAATCTTCAGTGGATAAGTTCTTCCACTTGATAAGATACTCCAAAATTGATCAATTTTGTAGCTGCCGAGTTCTTGTTTATGTGACTGCTTCCGATTCCAATATAATTTTTCCTTCCTCGTTAAGTTCTGGCAATATTGTTTGAACTGGGAGCTTGTCGCCTATAACCTTCTTTAAACATGAAACATGGAAAACTGGGTGCAATCGAGAAGCTGCAGGAAGCTCCAATTTGTATGCTATAGTACCAATCTTTTGCAACACCTTGTACAGACCATAATACTTTGGTGATAACTTATTATCCTTGTTAGCTTGCTTGAGGAACATTTTCTTATATGGTTGTAGCCGTAGGAATACCCAATCACCTACATCAAAAATCCTTTTGCTGCGATGTTGATCTGCTTGTTGTTTCATTATATTCTGTGCCAACACAAGGTTATCCTTTAAGAGTTGGAGGACTTGTTGTTGATGTTCGATGCGATGTTCCACTGCTTGAACCTTAGAATTTTCTCTTAAATATGATGTGGTGGATGGTGGCTGATATCCATAAAGTGCCATATATGGGGTCATTTTTGTTGCTGTATGGAAGGAAGTGTTATACCACCATTCAGCCAGAGGCAACCATTTGACCCATTGTGTCTGTTTATCAGATACAAAGCAATGAAGATATCCTTCCAAACATTTGTTTACTATCTCAGTTTTCCCATCAGATTAAGGATGATAAGATGAGCTATGAGCTAACTGAGTACCAAGACAAGAAAATAATTATGTCCAAAAATTTCCAGTGAAAATGGGATCTCTGTCACTTACAATGATCTTTGGGTTTCCATGTAGCTTTTGAATTGTTTCCATAAATGCAGTAGAAACTGTACTGGCTTGAAATGGATGTGATAATGCACAAAAGTGTGCATACTTGGTAAGTCTGTCAACTACTACCATGATGACGCTCTTTCCCTCAGACTTGGGTAAACCTGTGATAAAATCCATTGAAACCTCCTCCCAACATTGGCTTGGAATGGATAATGGTTGTAATAGACCCAGTGTCTTAATTGTTTCAACTTTATTTTGTTGGCAAACCAAACATTCTGCCACAGATTTTTGAATATCTGATTTAAGGCCATCCCAAAAAAATTCCTTCTTAACCCTGTGGTAGGTTTTTAAAAATCCTGAGTGCCCTCCTAAGGGAAAAGTGTGCAATTCCATAAGAATCTTTTGTTTTAGTTGGGAATTCTTACAGAGGTATAAGTGATCTTTGTACCATAAAGAATCATTTTGCCGGCTAAATGTATCAGACGTACTGGAATCTTGTTGTAACTTTTGAATAAGTGCCCACACTTCTTCATCATTCTTCCATTCCTCCCTTGCTTCGTTTATCCAATCCGGTTGGATAATAGAAATGGTGCACAACAATGCTTCCACATCCTCATCCTTTCTTGAGAGTGCATCTACCACCACATTTTGCTTCCCTTTTTTGTAGATGATTTCAAAGTCATAACCCAACATCTTTGTGACCCACTTTTGTTGCTCTTCAGAGGATAATCTTTGTTCTAAAAAGTATTTAAGGCTATCATGATCCGTTTTTACCTTGAAGTGTCTTCCCATTAGGTAGGGTCGCCATTCTTAAGTTCATGGAGTATTCCCAACATTTCCTTCTCATATATAGCTTTGTGTAAAAACTTTCCCTTGATTGGACGACTTTCAAAAGCAATGAGTCTTTCATCTTGCATTAAAACAACACCAATTCCATTTCCTGAAGCATCACATTCCACAATAAAGGTTTTTGTGAAGTCTGGTGTAGCTAAGACCGGTGCTTGGCACATTGCCTCTTTAAGATGTTCGAAGGCCTTTGTTGCTTCTGGAGTCCATGAAAATTCATCTTTCTTCAATAATGTTGTTAGAAGTGCTACTATTCTCCCATAATTCTTAACAAACTTGCGATAATACCCTGTCAACCCGAGAAATCCTCGCAGATGCTTTATGGATGTGGGGATTTTCCATTCCTTAATGGCTTTAATTTTGCTAGGGTCTACCTTAACTCCTTCATGAGATACAATATGGCCCAGATATTCCACCTCTTGTACTCCAAAGAAACATTTGGATCTTTTTGCATATAATTGTTTCTCCTCTAATAGTTGTAGCACCCTGTCAAGATGTTCAACATGATCCTTCCAAGACTTGTTGTAGATTAGTATATCATCAAAAAATACTAACACAAATTTTCTAAGGAATGGTTTGAAAATGGAATTCATCAAACCTTTAAATGTTGAAGGTGCATTGGTAAGGCCAAAAGGCATGACCAAAAATTCATAATGACCCTCATGAGTTCTAAATGCTATTTTCGGAATGTCTTTAGTCTTCATTCTGATTTGATGATATCCTGAACGAAGATCCAACTTGGTGAAGTAAATTGATCCATGTAATTCATCCAGTGATTCATCAATGACAGGAATGGGAAACTTATCTTTAATAGTGAGTTTGTTGAGCTCCCTATAATCTGGACACATGCACCATGATCCATCCTTCTTGTGCACTAATACTACTGGAGCAGAGAAAGAACTTTGACTCGGTTGAATTATACCAGCCTCTAGCATTTCTGCAACCGTACGTTCAATTTCACTCTTTTGGGCATAGGGATATCTGTATGGCCTGATGTTTGGAGGAACACTTCATGGAATCTGATGAATAGCATGATCATGATCACGAATAGGTGGGAGACCTTTTGGAGTCTCAAATACCTTGGAATGATTGCCAAGACTTTTTGGAGATCTGGAGAAATAGATGATTCCAATGTGGAAACATCTAGCAAACATAATTGTGCAATTACACCCCTTTGTTCCTTTTTTAGAAGCTTTGTCTTACCGTTAGAGCTGAATATCTTTCCCGGTTTCCCTGCAATACCTCTTAATTCAAATTCCTTTCCTTCCACAGAAAATTTCATGAAAAGTTCTTGAAAATTAAAAGCTATTGTACCCAAGGATTGTAGCCATTGGACTCCTAGTACAACATCAGCACCTCCCATTGGAATGGAAAGCATTGGGCTATTCAATACATATTCTCCCATCGATAGCTTGATATTATGGCACTTTCCAGAGAAATTTATTGTTCCTCCATTTGCAACCATCACTTGAAACTCTGGTGTTGGATATAAGAAGAAATTCAATTCTTTTGCTACCTTACAATGAATAAAATTGTGGGTACTTCCTGAATCAATCAACACTATTACCTTTTTCTTCTTGATTTGTCCTTCTATCTTGATGGTTTGAGGAGTGGTAATTCCCACCAATGCATTACAAGATATGGTCGGATTCATTTCTTCTTTATCTAGGCTTTGTTCCTGGAGTATATCCTCTTCTTTTGACCTTTCTTGCTCCTTTTCTTCTTCCTCTTCACAATCTATGTAGAATAATTTCTTCTCAGCACACTTATGACCTTTAGTGTATTTGCTATCACAACTGTAACAAAGCCCTTTTGCTCTTTTTTCTTCCAATTGTTGTGGTGTCAACCTTATAGGTTGTGGAAGACTAGGGGCAACAACACTTCCATCTTTATAGTTGTGAGTGGTATGCTTCCTGGTTGCCATAATTTTGCTTTCCATTTTTCTTGCTAACCTGAATGCCTTCTCTAATGAATCAGGTTCCCAAAGGTGAACATCATGCTGGATATTATCCTTTAAAGTCCCTATGAACAACACATCAATCCTATGCTCCTCTGGAATATTTTTTACCCTTATGTTCAATTTTTGGAACTCCTGAATGTGCTCCATTATTGAACCCTTTTGTTTGAGAATTATCAATTGGCTAAAAAAAGTGTTGCTTTTTGTATTCTCATAATGTGTTGTCAATTCTTCCATAAAAATTGCCCAAGTGATAATTTGTTTACGAGATCAAAGCCATTGATACCATAAAAACTGATTTAGTTCCAAATATAAAGTTGCAATACGTACCTTTTGTGTGTTTTGCACATTATTGAGATCGAAAAATTGCTCCATCTGTAATATCCATGTTGCGGGATCCTTGCCATCAAACTTCCTCATATCAATTTTTGGAATATGGTGGGTCTTCGATCCCACATTAGAGTCTATGAAATCATGATTAATATTTCTTTTGTTCGCATCATGAGTTTCCTTTACTACCTTTTCACCATTAGTAAGTATTTCTTGTAGAAAATTTGTTAAATCCGTCTTCAAATCTGCCATGTTTGTCTTCAAATCTATCTTCAAATCTACCATGTCTCTCTTCAAATATGTCTTCAAATCTATCTTCAAATCGTCCATCTTAGCTTCCATTCCCTTTATCTTAGATTCCACGTTATTTATCTTAGCTTCTGTTAGCTTTTGTGAGAGTGACATTTGTTGCACTTGTTCTTGTAATTTTGACATATCATGTAGCATTTCTTCCTCTTCTTCTTGAGTCATGCTAGAGCTTTCAGGTTGCTTACTAGGTGTTTGAATTTTGTTTCCTCGGGGCATCAGTTACCGATAATAACGCTCTACTATGCCCTTTGAATTCCTTCAAAATAAATTTTCAAACCAATCTTAAGCAAAAATTTAAAAGAATCTACACACCTTTTTTCACTTTTTAGGAGCTCGATATTGCCTCTGAGGTATCTTTGTACTTTCGGATCATCCAATTCTAGAATTGTGACCTGTAATAGCCCTCTGTGTCCTCTTTCCAATTCCACTAGTCTGATCCAAATTGGATTCTCCAAGGAAGAGTTATGTGAAATCTCCCACAGGGACCTGATAATAGACTAGTTCAGTAGAGCGAACTTGTACGACGTGCCATGAGTCATTGTTTCAACCTTTGGATCTGAAAAATATACACAAGAAACTACAGTCCGTCCTCTTTCTATACCTTCTTACAAAATTTCAATCCGATGCTTAGAGAGAAATTTATGACGATTTTTCCCAGGTCACCTGCTTAGAATGTAATTCAGGAGTCTGAAAAAAGACCAACTTCCTCAGATCGTATCTCCGCCAATATAGTGCGAAAAGGTTTGAAATTTGGACCCAAGGTTCAATGCGATTTCTTCTCAAATGGGTATTTTTTTAGCTTTTGAAACGTTGCAGAAAAAATGTTATAGCGAAAATTCCACGATGACCTATTTGGAGCAGCGAAACCTTAGAATCCAAAACTCTGATACCAAATGTTATGAAACCAGCTCAAGAAAAGATAGAAAAGATAGATCAACGCCTTAGAATTCAGCCTTTTCGAGGGGGAAACCTCCTTTACATTACATAAATGAATAATTCTCGGATGATTCAAATGACAAAACCTCTTTTCTATATATAGTAGTCTATGCAGTCACAATATAACCCAGCCAACCTAACAATAATAATATAAAGCCACAAAAATAACAATAGAGGGATTCTATGGGGCACAGTAATAACAATATGGGGATAATAGGGGCACAACAATATTAATAAGGGATGCAACTACAATAGTAATGGGGTAATCACTAGTATTATAGGGACCCAATATTTTGTCTCACAAATACTACCTCAACATATAGTTTTAACACATGCGGAAATGAAAAATGTGCTCAAGAGGAAATGTTTCATGCTCAGAAAATGGATACTCATATATTTATGCAGAGGTTTTTTTTTTTTTTTTTTTTACAAATTCAGAGAGAATTTCTGCAGCTCTTTTCCAGAGATAGGTTGTTTAGGCATTTATCAGATGTTGTGACTTTCCAAGAAATAAGCTATCTGAAGGCTTCCTGGCCTTTCACAGACTCTGTCTTAGAACTTGAATTCTTATGAAAACAAACAAACTTAAAAAAAAACTAAGAATTTGACCACTTTAGGTTCTCACCATAGCTCTTACTCTGATGCAGAGGCTTCTCAGATCCGACTCTAAAGAGGTGGAAGTAAGAACTTATTCCTCAGATTGAAAAACTCAAAAACATAACCAAAATCACACTCACACTTCGAATGCCCCAGAATGAGCCTTATTCCTTCCTTATATAGGAAAATGAGGGGAGAAACATCCGACAGTTAGGCAGACAGATTCAATACTATCTTTCGTCAGTCAAAGAGATGTGGCTCAAAGCTCACCAAAAGTCAGAGAAGTGCTTTGAGTCATGTGACTGAAGAATCTTCGTACTAGGTTACACTGTGGAAGATTTGAACAAATCCCACGGAAAACTTTGTACTGTAAATAACTTTTACATAGTGGATTATTTTAAACACAAAAGCCCACGAGAAAACTGGTCACATTTAGTCTTGTGACTAGACATCATTATTACACTGCGGAAGCTTTAAGGATAAGCCCACGAGAACCATTAGTCCCCCAAGGGTGTGCCCCCTAGAAATCTTATCTGATAATATATACAACAATCCCAAGCCTTTGTATAAATTCTTCATACAATCATAAGCTTTCTTAAGATGTTTTGGTGTTTAATCTTAGTCATGACTAACCATTCATGGTGTATTTTCATAAAGTAATCAAGAATTTGACTGCCTTGATAATTATTGACATCTCCAACAGTTTTACATGGAGAATGCCAACATTCAGTTAAAAATACATAAGTGTCACATTCATATTGAAAGTAACATTGGAAGAAAAGAGGATCCATAGTAGTCTTGTTGAGGCCAAAGTCGTTCCACCATTGTTGAAGCCACTCACATTGCCATAGTCTTTATGACGTCCATGTGGCCTTGAATTTTACTTGTGTAATGAGTTTCATTTTTTCCATCTACATTCATGATGTCCCACCACAAATTTTTGTAGTCAGAAAAATTGTAAATGGTATCTGGGAAGATAATGCTTGGTTTACCATGCGGCCACATTTCTGGCATGTCATACCATCCTGGTCATTTTGTCTGATTTATGGCAAGATATTTGTTGAAGATTCTCCTCTGGTTGCTCCCTTCTGTCCAGATCCTAATGATATCCCTAAAATTTTGGCTTAGGGATTCTTCAGCTAAATGTGTGGCCATCATACTCCTCTGATACACCATGTCATGTATCCATTTGCTACCTTTGGGGTAGACTTTCCTTTCAGGTACAAAGTGCTGAATACCTGAATGAGGTTGCAAGTTTGCATCGAGCACTTTTGTGTTTCTTAGTCGCCATGTTGGTTTCCATTCGGAACAATATTCTTCCCAGTTTTGCATTTCAAAAATACTTCTCTGAGTCTCTGTATGTTGGGAAGGGTCCCATTATGTTACTATCACCATGGAAGTGTCTTTCTGATTTAAATATTCTTTGCTTAGGAAGTCAGACAGTCAATTCTTTTTGCCTCTGATGTGTTCGACTTCAAAGTCGAAATTTGCAAATAGAGCCTGCCACCTTGCGAACTCAGCTTCTACCGCTTTCTTTATAGCTTTACTAAGGACTTTATTTTGTGTAGAGGCATCTACTCTTAAGAGAAACATTTTGTGTATTAGGTGGATATAAAATTTATCAATGCAGTTCCATGCTTCTTTGACCTCTTTTTCTATAGTAGAATATTTTTTCTCATGTGGGCTCCAAGTCCATGAGACAAACTATTTGGTCAATTTAGGATCCTAAATTTCTCTACATAAATTATCAATCCGGGTATCGTAAACTGATGAAGTGTAGTGCACTATATGTGCTAGATGACCCTTCTTACTTCATTGTTTTTGAGTTTTATGTTGTTTTGGGGGTTTTTGGTCCTTTAGTTCCTAATAGATTACAATGTAACTGTTAAAATCCTAAATCTAACTTCTATAAAGACTACTAAGAACCTAAAAAGGAGAAATAAAAGTGCTTTAAGCAAGATTTGGAAGTAAAGTTTAATCAAGAAATGAAAACAGAGTTTCTATTTCTGCTCTTATCATTGTTTCCAAATCATGAACTAAAAGAACTTAAAAGTGAAATTGCAACTACTGTCTAATCAATTATAGAAACAAGACTAAATTAAATACTAAAACTAAAAGTGAAATTGCAACTATTTATTATGGAAACAAAACCAAAATGAAATACTGAAACTGAAAGTGAGATTACAACTACTGCTTAGTCTATTGCAGAAACAAAACTTAATGAAAAACTGAAAATGAAATTACAACGAAACTAAATGAAATACTTAGTTACTCTGCCTCTCAATTTTGGAAGACAAACATCCTTAGGATGAAATTTTGAGGAATTTTGTACTTCATTATTCAAAGAGAAGATAAATGCAAAAACACAGAAAAGACTCACTGCATGAATGAAGTATTCAACCACTTAGTTTAACATGAATTATCAACTAGAAGAGCTTTTTAGAAACATTCATCTACACCATGAGTCACTAAACTAGTAATAAAATGGCAAGAACAATAATGGCACTGATCAATTTAATTGAAAACCTAAATACTAATGAAACAACAAATGAAATAAACTACTCTACACTACTGAATTCAACTTCTAGATTTTGATAAGAAACTAGAAAGAAATTAAGCAAAAAGAAACTATTCTGCACTGAAAGAAACTATTCTGCATTAGTGAAGAAATGATGCATTATAAACAAGGTTAGTATTAATACGATTATGAACACTATGAGAAGGAATGGTAAATTTATAGTTTGAAATAGAAAAGACAAAACAAAATGAAATGAAACCTTAGTCAGCGCAGGGGCCCTTTGCAACTGCTCAGTTATGCATACTCAATCAAAACTCCAAGAAACGCTTTCAGATATCCATAAAACACACGGTCTTCATATTAAAAACATAGGAAATGAGTTTTCAAAATTATAGAGCAATAATCTGAGCTTGATACATCAGGAAATTCGAACTGGTTCTACATTCTTCACACAGGTATTTATAAGAAAATTATGCAACTGTCTATGGAGAAAAATAAGCTACAACCAAAAACACGTAGCAGGCAGGCACACAGAATTCTCTTCCTAGGTTGCTGGAGAGATAAATCTAAGATGATGGCTATTGGATTCAGTTGCATAGATCGCTGTTGGAGTCCTTGGGTTCAGGAAGTTGTTTCGAATCCCATCACTGTGAAACATGTACAAAACAGAGTCATGTTTGCCTTTGGTCTCTACATTTTACTTCTCCTTTGATCGGAGTCTTGTACCATCTTCCTTGCTGACCTAGGCTAGGTGAATAGGACATGATCCATGTCATGATGTTTTCCAAGCTACCCATGTAGCTAGTTTCTCCTTCTGACACCTGGAAGATGTTAAAGCATGGAAGTAGCTGCAGAACAGCCGATTAGCAGCAGAATAGGCTACGTTTCGTAGCTAAAAGATAAAAACTTATTCAAACAGCAAAACATAAAAGCATAACATGTAAATCACTAAAATTTTCTCCTTAAGGCATTATGTACTGGTTATTGATGATAGGGATGCATTTTCTTCATGGAAAAACAAAGAAAAGGGAGGAGAAAAGTTGCTAAGGAAAGGGCAGTTTTGAGGCTCAACACAAACTGGACTATTTTTTCTTCTCCTTATTTCTTTTGCTTCAAAATTCCCCCCCACCCTTCATTACTGGCATTTGCTTCAACAATTTTGAAAGAATATTTATCAACAATATGAAGAATAGGAAGGTTTTTTACCTTCATTTTGATTCTTCTGACAGCTTCAGTGTGGGCCTCAGACCAAGGTTTTGGATGTTTTTGCAGTCTTCTGTTGAGTAATGATCTATATTTGGTGCAATCTTTGTAAAAGCTGCTTACATAGTTTAAACATCCCAAGAATCTCTGTAATTGAGTTTTGTCAGTGATAATATCTAGAAATTTATCAACGAATTCGAGAGCATGTTTTTGCAGAGTGATCTACCCATCTTTAATTGTATGGCCAAGAAACTTGATACTTGTCTGAAATAATTCAATCTTTTTCTTGCTAAGAACCAATCCATTGGTTTTGACAAGTTGTACAAATTTCTGGATATGTTTAAAGTGATCATGGACATTTTTAGAAAATATAAGTATATCATCAATGTATACTAGTAACCAATCAAAATATGGCTTGAAAATATTATCCATAACCTTATGGAATTTGTAGGGGGCATGATTTAGTCCAAAAGACATGACTTTCCATCCATAGTGTCTTGCTAGGACTCTAAAAGCTGTCTTAAATTTATCATCTTCATTGATTGCCACCTGCCAAAATCCTGATTTCATATCAAATTTAGAAAATCCTTTAGCCCCTAAATTTACAGATGGTGTAAAAGAACTAGCAATATCTACTACTTGTGGATCAATATACATGGATGATGCTTTGCAAGCTAAATCGATTCTTCTGTGATCTATTGTATATCTTCTTGGAAAGGACACTACAGAAGATGATGGTCCTTCTTGTATATCAACAGAAGTAATCCTTTGCATTTTTGGAGGTTTTGGGTTATCAACAACCCAATGTTCTGGGAAACTTAGGTCTTCCCACTTAATAATTTGATGTTCTAACTTTTGATTATGGGTATCTGTTAGAACAACCACACTAGATTTGGATTCTTTGTTGGGAGCATGGAGAGCTATAGGATAGGGGGTATTTGCGTGTCTAAAAAAACCACGAGTTTGAATGGCATTATTATTTCTCTCTTTCTTCATATCAAACACTATTGTTTGAATTTGTAGTTGTAAAATATCCTTGATGTGCTCATAAAATTGATATATAGAAAAGTTGGGATAATAATTAACGTATACTGGTCCATTTGATGATGCAGCAACCATTCATCCTATTAATGAATCTGCATACTTGTTATGTGTCAGATATCTAACTGCGGCAAGAACAAAATTATCCAGTCCTCTATGGACTAAGGGATTGATCCCTACCATTATGCACCCTAGATGCAAATATTTGGTTCCCAGTCTTTTGGCTTTAGCATAAAGTTTCTTAGTGTAAAGAAGAGAAAGTGTTTGTATAGAATCTGAATTCTCTTGTATTTGACTAATACTTTCTTTGGTAGATATTCTAGTTACAACTTTAAGATGTAACATAGATGAGTCAGCATATACTTTTGACGAGGAGATACTGGGAAAACACCACTTAGGTGTAGGATGGATTTCAAAATATTCAAGTTTTGCAGAATTTATAACCCTTTTAGATGATGAAGCAAACATATCTCTTAATGGGTTTTCTTTAGCTTCAAGCTCTCTGAAAGAGACTAATCTTCTAGAATTATCCATTTTAGAGACTTATAGATTTTGAGTACTAACCGTAATGAACCAGACGTTATTGGCTCTGATACCAATTTGTTGCAGGGGCTTTAGACACTAAGCTTTCTCTCATTGAGTCTCTTCTCTGTGATCAGTACACGAACCTTTACACGAATCCGTACACAAACCTCTAGACATTCACACTCTAGCGTCGTTCACACGGCCTCCTACCTTTAACGAACTGGTGTTCCTCAGACCTCGGTGAACCTATAACGAACCTTAAGTGAACCTCTTGTCTCACATAAAATTTTAACACATGCGGAAATGGAAATTGCACTCAAGCATAATGTATCATGCTTAGAAAATGGATACTCATATATTTATGCAGAAGAGTTTTTTTTTACAAATTCAAAGAGAAATCCTAAAGCTCTTTTCTAGAGATAGATTGTTTAGGCATTTATCAGATGTTGCGAATTGTCAAGCAAGAAGCTATCTGAAGGCTTCCAGGCCTTTCAGAAACTATGTCTTAGAACTTGAATTCTTATGAAAACAAACAGACTTAAAAAAAACTAGGAATTTGGCCACTTTAGGTGCTCACCAAAGCTCTCACTCTGATACGTAGGCTTTTGAGATCCAGCTTTAAAGAGGTGGAAGAAAGAACTTCTTCCTCAGACTCAAAAACTCAAAAGCATAACCAAAATCACACTCACACTCTGAATGCCCCAGAATGAGACTGACTCCTCCCTTATATAGGAAAATGAGGGGACAAACATCCGATAGTCAGGTAGACAGATTCAATTCTATCTTTTGTCAGTCGAAGAGATGTGGCTCAAAGCTCACCAAAAGTTGGAGAAGTGCTCCGAGTCTCGTGACTGAAGAATCTTCATACTAGGTTACACTATGGAATATTTGAACAAATCCCATGGAAAAATTTGTACTGTAAATAACTTTTACATAGTGGATGCTTTTAAACAGAAAAGCCCATGAGAAAACTAGTCACATTTAGTCTTGTGACTAGACATCATTATTACAATGTGGAAGCTTTAAGGAAAATCTCACAAGAACCATTAGTCCCCAAAGGGTGTGGCCCCTGGAAATCTTATCCGAGAATATCTACAAGAATCCCAAGTCTTTGTATAAATTCTTTGTGCAATCATAGAATTTCTTAAGATGATTTAGTCATGACTAACCATTCATGGCGTTTTTTCATAAAGTAACCAAGAATTTTACTGTCTTGATAATTATTGACATTTCCAATAGTTTTAGATGGAGAATGCCATCATTTAGTTAAAATCCCACAAGTGTCACATTCATATTGAAAGTCACGCTGGAAGAAAAGAGGATCCATAGCAGTCTTATTGAGGCCGAAGTCATTCCATAATTGATGAAGCCATTCACATTGTTGTAGTATTTGTGTGGTCCATGTGGCCCTGAATTTTACTCTTGTGTTGTGAGTTTAATTTTTTCCATCTACATTCATGATGTCCCACCACAACCTTTTGTAGTCTGAAAAGTTGTAAATGGTATCCGAGAAGATAATGCTTGGATTACCCTGTGACCACATTTCTGGCATGTCATACCATCCCGACCATCTAGTCCAATTTATGGCAAGATATTTGTTTAAGGTTCTCCTCTGGTTGCTCCCTTCTATCCAGATCATATTGATATCTCTAAAATTTTGGCTTAGGGATTCTTCAGCCAAATGTGCAGCCATCATACTCCTCTAATACACCATGTCATGTATCCATTTGCTACCTTTGGGGTAGAATTCCCTTTCAGGTGCTAAATGTTGAATATCTAAATGAGGTTGCAATTTTACATCGAGCACTTTTGTGTTTCTTAGCTGCCAAGTTGGTTTCCATTTGGAACATTATTCTTCCTAGTTCTGCGTTTCAGAAATACTTCTTAGAGTCTTTGTATGTTGGGAAGGGTCCCATTCCGTTACTATCACCATGGCAATGTCTTTTTTATTTAAATATTCTCTACTTAGGAAGTCAGGCAGACAATTCTTTTTGCCTCTGATGTGTTCCACTTCAAAGTCAAAATTTGCAAATAGAGCCTGCCACCTTGTGAACTTAGCTTCTCCCGCTTTCTTTATAGCTTTACTAAGGACTTTCTTTAGTGTAGAGGCATCTATTCTTAAGAGAAACTTTTTGTGTATCAGGTGGATATCAAATTTATCAATGTAGTTCCATGCTGCTTTGACGTCTTTTTCTATAGTAGAATAGTTTTTCTCAGGTGGGCTCCAAGTCCCTAAGACAAACTGAACTATTTGTTCTTCTCCTTCTTTCTTTTGCTTCAAAATTTCTCCCCACCCTTCATTGCTGGCATCTGTTTCAACAATTTTGAAAGAATCTTCATCAACAATATGAAGAATAGGAAGAGTTTTTACCTTCATTTTAATTCTTTTGACAGCTTCAGTGTGGGTCTAAGACCAAGGTTCTGGATGTTTTTGTAGTATTCTATTAAGTAATGATCTATCTTTGGTGCAATCTTTGTAAAATAGTTTAAACATCCCAAGAATCTCTGTAATTGAGTTTTGTTAGTGATAATATCTGGAAATTTATCTGCAAATTCTAGAGCATATTTTTTCAGAGTGATCAGCCCATCTTGAATTGTATGGCCAAGAAATTTGATACTTGTATGAAATATTTCAATCCCTTTCTTGCTAAGAACCAATCAATTGGTTTTGACAAGTTGTACAAATTTTTGGATATGTTTAAAGTGATCATGGACGTTTTTAGAAAATATAAGCATATCGTCAATGTATACTAGTAAGCAATTGAAATATGGCTTGAAAATATTATCCATAACCTTCTGGAATTTGGAGGGGGAATGCTTTAGTTCAAAAGACATGACATTCCATTCATAGTGTCCTATCGGGACACTGAAATCCATCTTAAAATTTATCATCTTCATTGATTGCCACCTGCCAAAATCCTGATTTCATATCAAATTTAGAAAATACTTTAGCCTCTGAATTTACAGATGGTGTAAAATAACTGGCAGTATCTACTACTTGTGGATCAATATACATGGATGATGCTTTGCAAGCTAAATCGATTCTTCTGTGATTTATTGTAGATCTTCTAGGAAAGGACACTACAATAGATGATGGTCCTTCTTGTATATCAACATAAGTAATCCTTTGCATTGTTGGAGGTTTTGGGTTATCAACAACCCAATGTTCGGGGAAACTTAGGTCTTCCCATTTAATAATCTGATGTTCTAACTTTTGATTCTGGTTATATGTTAAAACAACCACACTAGATTTGGATTCTTTTCTAGGAGCATGGAGAAATGCAGGATAGAGGGTATTTGTGTCTCTAAAAAAACCACGAGTTTGAATGGAAATATTATTTCTCTTTTTCTTCATATCAAACCCTATTGTTTGAATCTGTAATTCTAAAATATTCTTGATGTGCTCATCAAATGTTTATATAGAAAAGTTGGGATAGCAATTAAAGTATACTGGTCCATTTGATAATGGAGCAACCATTCCTCCTATCAATGAATCTGAATACTTGTTATGTGTCAGATCTCTGACTGCGGTAAGAACAAAATTATTCAGTCCTTTATGGACTAAGGGATTGATCCCTACCCTTATGCACCCTAGATGCAAATATCTGGTTCCCAGTATTTTGGCTTCAGCCTAAAGTTTCTTAGTTTCAAGAAGAGAAAGTGTTTGTAAAAAATCTGGGTTCTCTTGTATTTGACTAATACTTTGATAGATATTCTAGTTACAACTTTAATATGGAACATAGATAAGTCAACATATACTTCCTATGAGGAGATACTAGGCAAACACCACTTAGGTCTAGGCTGACTTTCAAAATATTCAAGTTCTGCAGAATATATAACCCTTTTAGACGATGAAGCAAACATATCTCTTAATAGGTTTTCTTCAACTTGTTCTTCAGCTTCAAGCTCTCTGAAAGAGATTGATCTTCTAGAATTATCCAATTTAGATACTTATAGATTTTGAGTAGTAATCGTAATGAACCAGACGTTATTGGCTCTAATGCCAATTTTTTGCAGGGGCTTTAGATGCAAAGCTTGTCCTTGTTGAGCCTCTTCTCTGTGATCAATACACGAATCCTTACACAAACCCATACACGAACCTCTAGACTTTCACCCTCTAGCATCCTTCACACAACCTCCTGCCTTTAATGGATTAGTGTTCCTCAGACCTTTGCGAACCTCCAATGAACCTCAAGTGAACCTCTTGTCTCAAAGATCCTACCTCAACGGACAGTATTAACACATGTGGAAATGGAAAATATACTCAAGCTGAATGTATCATGCTCATAAAATGGATACTCATATATTTATGGAATTTTATTTTTTTTACAATTTCAGAGAGAAATTCTGAAGCTCTTTTCCAAAGATACACTGTTTAGGCATTTATCAGATGTTGCGACTAGTCAAGAAAGAAGCTATCTAAAGGCTTCCTGACATTTCAGAGACTCTGTCTTAGAACTTGAATTCTTATGAAAACACACAGACTTAAAAAAAAACTAAGAATCTAGCCACTTTATGTTCTCACCAGAGCTCTCACTCTGATCACAGGTTTCTGAGATCTAACTCTAAAGAGGTGGAAGCAAGAACTTCTTCCTCAGACTCAAAAACATAACCAAAATCACACTCACACTCCGAATGCCCCAGAATGAGCTTTACTCCTTCCTTATATAGGAAAATGAGGGGAAAAACATCCAACAATCAGGCAGACAGATTCAGTACTATCTTTTGTCAGTCGAAGAGATGTGGCTCAAAGATCACCAAAAGTCAGAGAAGTGCTTTGAGTCTCGTGACTAAAAAATCTTCGTACTAGGTTACATTGTGGAAGATTTGAACAAATCCCATGGAAACATTTGTACTGTAAATAAATTTTACATAGTGGATTCTTTTAAGCAGAAAAGCCTACGAGAAAACTGGCCACATTTTGTCTTAAGACTAGACATCATTATTACACTATGAAATATTTAAGGAAAAGCCCACGAGAACCATTAGTCCCCCAAGGGTGTGGCCCCTGGAAATCTTATCTGAGAATATCTACAAGAATCCCAAGACATTGTATAAATTCTTTGTACAATCATAGGCTTTCTTAAGACGATCTAGTCATGACTAACCATTCATGGTGTTTTTCCATAAAGTAACCAAGAATTTGATTGTCTTGATAATTATTGACATCTCCAACATTTTTACATGGAGAATGCCAACATTCAGTTAAAAATCCACAAGTGTCACATTCATATTTAAAGTCACACTGGAAGAAAAGAGGATCCATAGCAGTCTTGTTGAGGCTGAAGTCGTTCCACCATTTTTGAATCCATTCACATTGCCATAGTCTTTGTGTGGTCCATGTGGCCTCGAATTTTACTCTTGTGTAGTGAGTTTTTTTTTTTCCATCTACATTCATGATGTCCCACCACAACGTTTTGTAGCCTGAAAAGTTGTAAATGGTATCCGGGAAGATAATGCTTGGATTACCCTGTGACCACATTTCTAGCATGTTGTACCATCCCGACCATCTAGTCCAATTTATGGCAAGATATTTGTTGAAGATTCTCCTCTGGTTTCTCCCATCTGTCCAAATCATATTGATATCTCTAAAATTTTGGCTTAGGGATTCTTCAGCCAAATGTGTAGCCATCATACTCCTATGATACATCATGTCGTGTATCCATTTGCTACCTTTGGGGTAGATTTTCCTTTCAGGTAGTAAGTGCTAAATATTTGAATGAGGTTGCAAGTTTACATTGAGCACTTTTGTGTTTCTTAGATGCCATGTTGGTTTCCATTTGGAACAACATTATTCCGAGTTCTTCATTTTAGAAATACTTCTTAGAGTCTCTATATGTTGGGAAGGGTCCCATTCTGTTACTATCACCATGGTAGTGTCTTTCTGATTTAAATATTCTCTACCTAGGAAGTCAGGCAGACAACTCTTTTTTCCTCTGATGTGTTCCACTTCAAAGTTGAAATTTACAAATAGAGCCTGCCACCTTGCGAACTTAGCTTCTCCTGATTTATTTATAGCTTTACTAAGGACTTTGTTTAGTGTAGAGGCATCTGTTCTTAAGAGAAACTTTTTGTGTATCAGGTCGATATAAAATTTATCAATGCAGTTCCATGCTACTTTGACCTCTTTTTCTATAGTAGAATAGTTTTTCTCAGGTGGGCTTCAAGTCCCTGAGACAAACTGAACTATTTGTTCTTCTCCTTCTTTCTTTTGCTTCAAAATTTTCCCCACCCTTCATTGTTGGCATCTATTTCAACAATTTTGAAATAATCTTCATCAATGATATGAAGAATAGGAAGGGTTTTTACCTTCATTTTAATTCTTCTGGCAGCTTCAGTGTGGGTCTGAGACCAAGGTTCTAGATGTTTTTACAGTCTTCTGTTGAGTAATGATCTATCTCTGGCGCAATCTTTGTAAAAGCCGCTTACATAGTTTAAACATCCCAAGAATCTCTGTAATTGAGTTTTGTCAGTCATAGTATCTGGAAATTTATCAACAAATTCCAGAGCATGTTTTTTCATAGTGATCTTCCCATGTTTAATTGTATGGCCAAGAAAATTGATACTTGTCTGAAATAATTCAATCTTTTTCTTGGTAAGAACCAATCCATTGGTTGACAAGTTGTACAAATTTTTGGATATGTTTAAAGTGATCTTGGACGTTTTTAGAAAATATAAGTATATCATCAATGTATACTAGTAAGCAATCAAAATATGGTTTGAAAATATTATCCATAACCTTTGTAATTTGGAAGGGGCAGGCTTTAGTTCGAAAGGCATGACGTTCCATTCATAGTGTCCTACTGGGACACTGAAATCTGTCTTAAATTTATCTTCTTCATTGATTTCCACCTGCCAAAATCCCGATTTCATATCAAATTTAGAAAATAATTTAGCCCTTGCTATTCTTGCTAGAAGATTTCCTTTGTAAGGAATGGGGTAAGTATCATATGAGAGGAAAATATTAAGAGGTTTATAGTTTATGACCAGTCTTGGGATACCTCTTAACTGTTCTGAATGTTTATTAACATAAAAACCATAGTAGTTCAAAGGACTATTGGATTCTATAATAAATCTTCTTTCCAGGAGGATTTCTATCTCTTTTTGACAAAATTCTCTATATTCTTTGTTCATAGGGATTGCTCTGCTCTTGTAGGGTTTCCCCCTTCATACTCATCTTTGTAGGAAATTCTACATAGTTTTGTTTTCTATACCAAAACGCATTTGGTTCTTCAGCACAAAATTATTTTTCTATCTATGATCTCAAACTTCAGATCCTTTGTTTAATTATAGGAGTCTGAAGATAGTCTCCTATCTTTATGGTGGTATTTACCTCCTTGAGCTCTTTAATTTATTTTTTTTTCTTTTTCAATCTGCTACATTGCTTGTATCATAGTAGACACTCTAGGAGTAGTGACAAAGGGTAGCTTGATTGTTTGTAATTTTCCATCTGAGCTTGGTACATATATAAAATAACTAGCCTTCCCATTTTTCAATCTGGCTGATCCATGTGGCTCTACAACTGCTAAAAATACATTCCCCAAAATACAATCAATAGGAATGTTTGCAACAGTAAATTTTAATTTGATGCATTGCTCTTTAAAGCAAATGGATGCCTGAGGGACTTCTTACAATAGACATTTGTTTCCTAACTCAATCACTTATCTAAATTATTTTACCCAATACTTTGCAGGTACTATTTTTGAGTTTAGAATATTGACATCTGCCCTGGAGTCAATAAATGTTCTCAGGGAAAACATTTCACCATTTATACAAATATCTAACATAACATGATGTTGCTGATACTGGATAGCCATTACTCTCATGTCGGTGAAACCTATAGTATCATCCTTTTTTCCTTCAAATATTTCAATATTTGGGTTAGTGTAGTATTCATCATATGCATCGTCAGTTTTCTTCCCTTTTTCTAACTCAGAGACCTGTGCTTTTAGAGAGACAATCTCTTTTTTGAGATGATGAGTCTCTTGGCTAAATTCTCCTAATGTGAGGGCTCTGGTATTAGATTTCTGTTGGCTTATTTGGAAAGCTCTTGTATTTATTTCAAATGAGGAATCAACGAATAATGCCTTTGCTTCAGTTTTAAAGGCAGTCTTACTACTGTTCCCCTGATTTTTGTGCATTGTGCTTAGAAAAGTTTCTAGTAACTTTTCCTTCATCTCTCCTTCTCGTAATGTTCTGATCTAGGAAAGTAGCTTTGTTTCTACATTGTCCATGGTTTGTGCCATGAGAAATTTCTCCTTTGCCTAAGAAACATGGTCTTCATCAGATGAGATTTCTAATTCAGTGCTTGATTCATACTGGCAGTTGCCTGAATCAGTGCAGTCACATTAATTCATGTGCATGTTTAATTCTTCATCAGAGCATTCTAAAGAAGAACTTTCAAAGGATTCAGATGTTGAACAGAGTTTTCGTTGTTGTATATGTTCTTTAAATGACATGTTTGGATAATTTTCAAATTTGTGATTCTTAGAACCAAATTTATAAGATAGGATTGGCACCATGCCTTCTGTTTTTACTGTCCTTTTCTTCTTTGTAGCTTCAAAGGATTTATTTTCTCTGTTTCTCTTAGATTCTTCTCATAAAGGGCAACTATTGGAGGTATGTATAGGTTGGCCACATAACCAACAAATCAATTTATTCCACTGATCTTCCTTCTGTGTCTGCAAATGAATATCCTTGGGTTCATAGTAATGTGTTTTTGGTACATATTTATAGTATCCTTTCTTGGTCCCTTTTCTTTTCCTTTGTGGATATTTTCTGTATTCTTGTTTTTTTCTTTCTTGGCCTTCTTTTTAGCTTTTCTTCTTTTTACTATGGGGTCATCTATAGAAAGACCATACTTGTTACAAATGGATTTGTTGTCTGGTAATCTTGACATCTTCTGCAGAGATTTATTAACTTTCATACTAGTGCATAAATTTACGAGAAATTTTGTTATGATGTTGTATATTTCTCCCTAAGTAAAGGATTCAAAAGGTAACTGAAAAGCATCTTGTTGTCTTAGATAATCTACAAAATTTGAAGGAAATGCTGCTAAGTATATTTGTTTCCACAAGATATTTTTCTATCTTTAACCTCATATATTCTTTGAAACCAGTCTCTATGAAAATCTTCAAAATGAGACATTTTATTATATTTAATATTCATGAGAATTATGTCATGCTTTTTGGAAAGTTCAAGTTATCCTCCAAACTAATGTTCTAAAATGAATGAAGATGGTGCCCCAATCATATTGCTTTGTGGAGCTCCATCAGAATTATGAATGATATCTCATGCTTCATCTTTCAAGATATCATTTTTCATGTTTGCCACTATTGCTAGTGATGACTTTGTTTCCCACCATCTCAAAAAAGTTCCAGTAAATCATTGAACAATAGATTTACAAGCTTCTATTTCATTTTTTCCCCTTAGGCACATGAGCTTGTATTCTGTAAACATAAGATCTATCATTTGTCAAATCTGAGCAACACTCAGATTGTCAATATTCCATTCTATGTGTGATTCAGGATGGAAGTTATGTGTTTCTGGAGGTTTCCATTTTCCACTAAGATTAGGTGCTGGATACTTGGTATATTGACTTTGGAGAGGCTCATAGATAGGGAACAGATGTGGTTCTGAGCTTTCAGGTTTTTCTACTTCTTTAAACAATGAGGAGATATTCATTGGCTGAGATTTTTCTTCGGCCATTTCCTTAGGGAAGAGAGATGTAAATATATCAACAGGTTTAATAGGATGTTGAATATTTACATATCTCTTGAATAGAGAAGAAACATGAATCAGTTTGTCTTTGGGGGCTATATGAAGTTTATCAATTTTTCAGACAGTTCTGCAATAGATTCCTGAGTAGATTGTTTTCCCATATCTACTTTCCTTTCAACATATTCTGTCCTTGTCAAGGATTCTTTAACAAAACCTTTCAGTGCAGTAGTGGAATAGTTCACATCATTCAGAGTTTTGTTAATACTATTGACAGAGACTTGTATATTTTCAAAATCCTTTTTAACTTCAATAGACTTTGAACAATTCATTTCTATCCCTTTAAATATTGTATTTGTCTATTTAATCTATTCACTGGCTTTCTGTATCCTACCATCAATGCCACTGGCACTGTCATCTTTTAAGACCAACGAAATGTCTTTAGCACTGTTCTGTGCTTCTCCGAATACAATGGCTTTGTAAGGAGGGAAGGTGGTAGGAGTTTCAATTTTACTGCCATCTATGGCAGTCCATGAATGTTTTGTTGAGGATGATCAACATCTGCCACTTGTACATCTGTATTTTCTTGCTTCCTCTTCCATTCATAAAAAGACAACCAAACATTGTTCTTTTGCATGTATGTTTTCCATTCATGGGATAATCTTATTTTTTCTGGGTATGGAGTGGTAAGGTCAAAACTTTCAACCTTAGGATGAGTATATAAATATAAAGTCTTATAGCTATTTGCATTTATTATAAAGTCTTAATTATTAATATATATTAAAGGAAAATGATTTTAGATAATATTCATTACTTTATTACCAAATGTGATTAATATTTTATTTTTTTCATAATACAACACTCCACATAGAAAAAAAAACTATGTAATGAGACTGAGCATTCAAATTTTAATGCAATGTGTATCTTCTACTACATTTCAGTACCACAATTTTATTGTATTTACAACATGATTTTCCATGTTGGTGAGCAAGGTGGTTGAGAGATGACGATATTATTAATGGTAGAGTAAAGAATTAATTCCATCCTCCATATCACCTTTGTGAGAAGAATTAATGAGAAGGTCATGTCAATAGTAAATGCTAAAATTATGCACATAGTTATATGTTCATATTAGCAGATTTTTGGCTTTGAATTTTAGTTTGGAGAATATCCTCAAGTATGAGTTTGAAAAGACTTTTATGTAATTAATTTTAAAAATGGAATGATGTCAAAATTACAATAAAAAGTTATATATATTAATTAGAAGTTTTATATATATATATATATATATATATATATATATATATATATAAACAAATCACATTTTAGAAAATAAAATTTATAGTACAACCATATTAATAAATGTGATTAATATAGATAGTAGTTCTTAATTTAATATACACTATATTATAAATTTAATATTATAAACCATAATATTAAATCAAATATTATAAACCCTAGTATCAAATATTAAAATACTAATTATATATTAAGTATTATATTAATAAATATTAATATATTAATTAATTTAAATATTAATATTAATATATTAAAATATGTATTAAGTTAATATTATATTAATAAATTAATATCTTAATTAATATATTAATATAATAATTGATATTCCAATTTATTGAAATATTATATATAACATTTATCTAATAATAAAATTAAAATTCTAAAACACTATTTATAAATTAAATTACAATTAAAGCTAGTAAAATTAAGTTCAAAATAATAAAATAAAATAAATAAAATAATATTTTTTTTATTAATTTAATGATAACCAATTCTATAGTGCAGGAGAATGATGGTACAAGCACCTTTCATAATTTTTTTTTAATAAATTAAAGCTAGGAAGAGATTTAGGAAATTGAAAAATGCTTCGCACACCTTCCATATTGTTCATTGGATCATGTATTAAACAGAAAATATTCCTTGATTATGCAATTTGGACCATTCATAATTTAAATATTTGAAAATCCTCGAGCCTTATTACAATATAGGCCACACCTACTACTTAATTACACATTAAATTCAACCCATAAATTTATCAAAAAAAAATTCATCACGATAATCCTCAAAGAACTAATAAAATTTTTATCATGAAAGTGCTAATTGCAGTCACGATAATCCTCAAAGAATTAATAACGACTTTATCATGAAAATGCTAATTGCAATCATGATAATCCTCAAAGAACTAATAATGACTTTAGCATGAAAGTGCTAATTGCAATCGGTTCTTATGTAGAATAACATTGATGATTAAATGAAATAATAACATGGTCGGGTGAGTGAAAGTGGTGAAAATGATGAAAGAAATTATGCATCAAAAATATTAAAGGGAATGTGAAATTGATCTACAATCTTGACTGAGCTTACTGGACATTTTCCAAACATGAAGGAAGAGAAAATTAGAGAGTGGAGAAAGATTGTGTACACAACAAATCACACACTATGTTCTTATTGAACACATAATACATATATAGTTGTAGATCACCAACTTCTAGATGATAATATCCGAAGAAGGTGGATCTATCACTCATAGACAAGTCACACATATAGGTAAATAACTACTTCTAGAATCACACCTAGGGACTCACAATGATAACTCACAACAACCTATAACACATACTTGTAACAAATATAGAAAACACACATTACAACAATAAATGAATCTATGTCATATTTGTCTGATATGGTCATTAGTAGCATTCATATCCACTTTGAAATATCATAGTTTTCACTCTTTTCTTCACCATACTTTTGAGCTTCTCACTTGATCCATTTAAGACATAACCGCTTCAGTCCATGGTTGACATACTTGGCAAAATTGACACTTCTCAACCTCCCATATCATAATGGTTTAGTCTCGATACTGAACCGTCATATGGAATTGCCACCATTTGTTGAATCCACGGCCCTTCGCAGTCTTCATAAGTTATCTAGGATAACATTATGGGTACAAAATGTCTTCAACAGACAATTCTACAACTTGACCTTATAAAATAACTAATATTAATGCTCTCAGAGCATGACAGGTCACACCGGCTTGACCTTATTAAGAACGACTAATGCTCCTAGAGCATGACGAGTCACATTAGTCTATTGAATAGTTGTCCTATTCTTTGTGATTCTGCATTTGATTTTTAAATACAAATCCTTTTTACCATTAAAATTTCTACGAACAACCCTTTTTTTTAATTAACAAAACTCCCCTCACCAATCAAGTATGTCTCGGGCCAATTATTAAAATAACCTTAAAATCATGCTCAAACAAACAACAATGTATTTTATCTCTTTCTTTCACCATTGGTGTCCTTAATGCTTTCAACCAATCCACCATTCAAAATTACCATTGCCTCATAACACCATGGAAAAGACTTTCAATTTTATTTAATTATTTTCTCAAGAAAGTATTTCATATAAAAACTTGATATAAGGAGAGTAGTCCCTTTTTTTCTCATCAGCCATGAAAGAGTAAAATTTGTGATCATGTTGCCAGATTTATATCTCTTCAGCGATTTGTTTTTAACAATTCACCGTAGATTCTTGAATATTGGAGCTTCTATAGTATACCTAGGGGGGATAATATAGGGTATAGAAGGAGGTACCCAAGGGAATAATATAATAATGGGATGGGTCATAGTAATAAATAAGGTGGTTAACCCATATCATGTAAGGGACCACAAGTAGTTAGCAATAATGTAATAAGCCCATGGTATTAGATAGATGGTATTGAGGGAACCATGGTAATGACCCATGGTATTGTATGTATGAGGCCTATATAGATGCTAGAGACTCCCCATTGAGAGATGTCAATAATTATTGTATGAACAGACATATGGCTTGTGGAGTGTTCTCCTTCCTTAAGAAGTGAATGTATGGTGTTGCCCTACCTTAAGGGTTTGATCAATAAAGTGAAGCATTTCTGTCTATATTCAAATCTTGTTATTTCTTGGGTATATTTCTATTATCTTATATTTTTGGATCAGATCTATAACAAGTGGTATCAGAGCACTTTCTTGGGCAGAACGAAGTATTTTTTTAATTTTTTGCAGAAATTTTTTGGGTGACGAGTTTGTAGATTCAATCTGTATGTTCTAGTGCAAAATATATAGAATGTAATTGCATATCTCAGTTTTTGGTGAAAAAATACCCAATTAAAAAAAAAAAATAGCCGAATCGAAGTCCGGATAAGGGAGATATCGCTGATTTAAATATCAGCTGTGTTGTAGACATTTTTCGGGGCGACGAGTTTGCAGATCAGATCTGTACGTTCTAGTGCAAAATTTGTAGAATCTAATTGTAGATCTGAGTTGTTGGTGAAAAAATACCCAAGTTCAAAGAAAAACTTAGTCGAATCGGAGTCCGGATGAGGGAGATATCATTGATTTAAAATCAGTTCTTTTTCAGAATTGTTTTGTGACAGCGGGACAGTTGCAGCGCGAATCGGAAATTTTAGTGCCTAGATCGGGATTTCTATCACATGAGAAGATGCATAATGGTTGTTCCATTTTCGAAAACAGGTCATAATAGGGATTCTTAGCAATATTGACTAAATTGTGACAATTTCAAATTTTCGCCATGTAAGTGAATTTTTTTTCCCAAACACTCTTCATGGCGATTCTATATTTTGCAAGAAAAGATAATGGTCCTACTATTAAAGAATACATAAAAGAAAAAAAGTCATTATGGGAAAAACATTGGAGATTTTGGGTAGTGGCTAATTTTACAGATGAGGCAGCCACATGATGGGAATTACTTAACAAAAAGAAGTGTTCCAACCTTCCAATGAAGAATTCGAAAAATTCCTTTTAGACAGATGGTCTCATGCTAGAAAACAAGATAATGAGAAACATGTGGGGTTATTTTCTACTAGTATCTGCTTAATATAGATTCATGGATATATTCAAAAGGAGAAGATCATTGTGTCTATAAATCCTAGTTGCAAGCAAAATCTTATAAATGTGAAATTGGCAAAAAAATTGTAAGTTCCAGCAAAACAAATGGAGCACACATAGGTTAATAATGAGGAGGTGCAAGTTTATAAAGATTTGAAGATTTCTATGAATAAGTATGTATTGCATTCTGATTTTTATGCTTCAGATATGGTTAATGTGGATGTTGTTTTGGGATACCCTTGGATAAAATCGGTGGGTACTATCAATATTAATATGCAGAAGAAATTCCTGAAGCTTTGGTATAAAAAGAAGAAAATTACATTACAGGATATTTCCATCAATAAACAGATAGAGTCCAAGGAGGTTGAAGCAGAAGACGTTCCAGGGACTGACACATCAAATGATGAGCCCTTGATGGTTGACAACCAAACACAAACATCAAAATAGGTACTAGAAAAATAGGTAGGGCTGAAGCAGAAAATGTTACAAGTACTGATACATCAGATGAGGACTCACTGGTTGAAGTAATATTGGAAGATAAGAAACAACAACAGGCACCACAACATGTACCAAATACCAATCAGGCTCCCTCAGGTGGTGAATTAAAGAAAGTTACACTATTCGCTAACGCTTCAGTATATCACCACCCACATCACCCCGCAAGAAAACAACCAACAAGATGGCAACGAATTAGCCACAAGAACAACAACCCCAGCATGACAGACAAAGAGGGGCACCGATCCACCTACTACACATCAACACAGAAGAGTTTCCAGGGTCAACTTCCATCTCAAGCGAGCGAGGCACCAGCGACATCGAGGGTTCACCTTTCTCTAGGATGGCTAGATGCATGTGCATGGCACCAGTGGACTACTCTTTTGAGTAGATCTTATTATTTGTGTTCTTCTTATGTTTCGGGGCGAAACATGTTAAGGGGGGTGGAATGTGGTATACCTAGGGGGGATAATATGGGGTACAGAGGGAGGTACCCAAGGGAATAATGTAATAATGGGAGGGCCATAGTAATAAATAAGGTGGTTAACCCATACCATGTAAGGGACCACAAGTAGTTAGCAATAATGTAATAAGCCCATGGTATTAGATAGATGGTATTGAGGGAACCATGGTAATGACCCATGGTATTGTATGTATGAGGCCTATATAGAGGCTAGAGACTCCCCATTGAGAGATGTCAAGAATTATTGTATGAACATGCATATGGCTTATGGAGTGTTCTCCTTCCTTAAGGAGTGAATGTATGGTGTTGCCCTACATTAAGGGTTTTATCAATAAAGTGAAGCATTTCTATCTATATTCAGATCTTGTTATTTCTTTGGTATATTTCTATTATCTTATATTTTTGGATCAGATCTAACAAATTCCTTCAACCGCTTGTTCCAACAACCTTCGATATAGATATGTGGGAACCACATTCACGTTTATGTTTATCTTGACACATATCTACACTCCTCTGATTTGACTGTAGATATTACACCTCACACTTATGCCCATGTTGATATACACTCGTCTTCTTCTATACAACGATCTGTGATCTACAACAATCACCAATCTCAATGATTCTCCCATGAAATGATTTCTTTCGAACATTCGCTCCTTCGAGAGACATCAAAATCATCCTCACAACAACAATTTTCACAGTGCCCACATCTTCTCTATCAAAGCAATAATGATATGATCACCACAATTCTCCAAACACTCAAAATCTAGTTGGACGCTACCCCTCCTTTATCTCCATTGGGGCCCAACTTGCGTTGACATGAAATGAAACCCGAAATTCTCTGTGTTGGGTCTGTGTTATATTCTTTCCACAACTAGCCCCACGCACGGGGGCGTCATAAGGGGGGTGACAGCTCCCCCCTGTCAGGGGGTTTGAGGGGGGTGGTAGCTCCCCTCTACGGGGTCTCAGACAACGCCCGTGGAATTTCTTTTTGGACCATATATTAGGTGGGCGAACCTACCTATGGTTTTGTGAACGGTTTTCGCGCTTGTTTTTTGGCATGATGATTTTATGTCCATGGTATTTTTGTAGATCTGGTCAAGGGAACTACAATTATGTTCTAATCTAGGGTTAATGGATGCTTTGACAAGTATATATATGTATTGTAATATTGAAAGGAATAGAATGAAATATCAATTTAGTAGTCCTGGTTTCAGGATCCAAGGGAAGATATTTGTGTATATATGTTTTATGTTTTATGCCCCCACTATTGTTATTTTATGATTTTATAATTCATAAGCATGTAATTTCTATATGGGGTTAAAACCTACCTTTGGTATCAAAAATGTTTTAGCTTCAAGGGGACGCCTTTTCTGCTGAGGGGTTTTGCTTAAGCATGTGGTAGCCTTGTTCAGTGGGAGGTCTACGGGATCGATTCTTGTGGTGAAATAAGATGGAAAGTAGTGGAAAGATAGAGATCAATAAATTTAATGGTCAGAGATTTTAGTTGTGGAAACTCAAGATGGAGGATCTGCTAGTGGATAAAGATCATTGGATCATGTAGATCTAGGTACTAAACCAACGATAATGTTAGCTAAAGACTGGGAGAAGTTAGATCAGAAGGAAAAGAGCACAATACAGTTGTGTATCTCAGATTCAATATTGTTTAATGTATCAGGGGAAGCTTCGGCGAAGGATTTGTGGGACACTTTAGGGACTTTGTACCAATCTAAGTCTCTGGTGAATAAACTGTTCCTATGGAAAAAGCTGTATAACTCGAGGATGAAGGATGGAGACTCGGTGACAGAGCATCTGAACACTTTTAATACTATGGTAAGTTAGTTGTTATCTGTTGATATAAAATTTAATATGAGGATAAGTGCATCAGTTTGTTGCGTTCTCTACCAGATTCGTGGGATAGTCAGGTTGTTGCAATAGGTATCAATGCGAATACCTTGAAATTTGATGAAATAATCTCATCCTTGCTATCAGAGGAGATGAGAAGGAAAAATATAAAGGGCCAAAATGGTGATGCCTTGTATATATGAGGATGGTTCGAGGATAGAAAAAAAAATAATCCACGAGTGGGAGATCTAAATCTCCAAGAAAAACTGTAAAGGTGTGTTGGAAATGTGGAAAGGAAGGGCCCTTCAAAAAGGACTGTAGATCTAAAGCTCCTAAGAAAGGAAATGGATCTGATGATGCTCCTTCTACATAGGTGAAAAACGCCTCAGATGAAGGTGCAAATGTGTATTTGGATTCCTCTTCAAGTACACATGTAGATCATGAGGGATTGGTTTTATGAGTATGATAAATATGTTGGTGGTGATGTCTTCTTAGGAGATGAGAAAAGGCTAAAATCATCGATCACGGAAAATTAAAGTTGAAGTTGCAAGGTGGAAGGGTTAGGACACTTCCGGGTGTTCTGCATATCACTGCATTGGACAGAAATATGATTTTTGTAAGCAAGATGGATGATGTAGGTGTAAAAACAATGTTTGAGAAAGATACCTATAATATGGTTCATGGAGAATTGGTATTGATGTGGGGAGTTCATATTGGAACTATGTACAAGCTTCAAGGTGGCATTGTTATTGATGGGTGCAACAATTTTGTGGTTCCTGAAAGTGGAGCAGAAAATCTAGTGGTATCTGGAGAAAATACCATGCTATGGCATCAGAGGCTTGGCCATATTGGAGAGAAGGGCCTTTGAATACTTTGTGGTAATGGTATGGAGGAAGATATGTCTAATTTCTCTATAGATTTTGATTTCTGTGAAAATTGTGTATATGGGAAGCAGAATTGGCTGAGTTTCCCCTCTAGTGTCAAGAGGGCGAAACAAATATTAGAGCTTGTGCACAATGATTTGTTTAGACCTGTGTTGGTTCTATCACTGGGTAAGTATGTGTACTATGTATCATTTACATATGGATTCTCAAGGAATACATGGATGTATTTCCACAAGAAGAAATCTGAAATATTTGATAGGTTTTAAGAATTTAAGGCTCTAGTGGAAAACTAAACAGAGAATAAGATAAATGTGCTGAGGATAGATAACGGTGGATAGTTTTACAAGAAAGAAATTGAAGAGTTATGTAAGAAGTGTGGTATAGCACAGCAGGAGACTACTCCATACACACCTTAGCAAAATGAAGTTGCATAAATAATGAATAGGACGTTGATGGAAAAGGAAAGAAGCATGCTTAGTGGTGCCGAGTTAGGATAGTAATTCTGGGCAGAGGTGGTGGAGACTGCATGTTACTTGGTCACCTTCATCAGCATTGGAGGATAAGACTCCACAAGAGTTATGGACTGGTAAGAAACCTTCTCTTTCAAATCTAAGGGTATTTAGATGTGATGCATATGTACATGTTTCAAAGCAGAAAAGAACAAAGTTGGATAGTAAATATGAAAGGTGCATATTTATTGGGTATAAGGATGGTTTAAAAGGTTATAAGCTTTGGAACCCAAAAACAAGGAAGGTTGTGTACAGTCGCGATGCGGTTTTTAGAGAGGTGAAATATGTTATTAAACAAGAAGTCCTACCAAAGGAACCTGAGAAGATAGAGTTTGAGCTAAAGGAGGAGGAATCAGACTCTACAGTAGAAGTGGAATCAAAAGATGAAGAGCCACAAACTCCATCTGTGAGAATATCAATTCGAGAAAGAAGGAAACTAGAAAGGTATAGTCCAACTACTTTCTGTTCAAAATTTTCTTTATCTATTACTGATGATGATCCAAGAACTATCAAGGAAGCAATAGATTCAGAGGATGGAAAAATATGCAAAGAGGCCATGGTTGATGAAATGACATATTTACACAAAAATAAGGCTTAGGATCTGGTCGAGTTACTGGATAGAAGGAAACCCATTGGAAAAAAGTGGGTGTTTAAGAAGAAAATAAATGCAGAAGGAAAAGTGGAGAAATACAAAACTTGGTTGCTAGCAAAAGGTTATTCCTAGGTGCTGAGAATTGATTTTGGTGATATTTTTTCTCCTGTTGCGAAGGTAGCTTCTATAAGATTACTTTTATTTGTTGCTGTTGGTTTTGATTTTGAGGTAGAATACATGGATGTGATGACAACATTTCTTCACGGTGATCTGGAAGAAGAGATCTACATGAAGCAATTTGAAGGATTTGTGGTGAAGGGTAATAAAGAACTGGTATGTAGGCTAAAAAATTCTATGTATGGGTTAAAACAATCACCAAGGATGTGGTATTAGAAATTTGATACATTTATATGGGGACTTGGCTTCACCAGAAGCAAAGCAGATCACTGTGTGTATTTTAAATTAATTGATGACCGTGTTATTTATCTGGTCTTGTATGTGGTTGATATGTTGTTGGTTGGAAATGACAAAGAAATTATCCAGTATTTGAAGACCCAATTGTCCTCCAAATTTGACATGAAATATCTCAGTGTTGCAAGCTATATTTTGGGCATGGAAATTAAATGAGATTGGGAAAAAATGAAGTTTTGGTTAAACCAGAAGAAGTATTCGAGACAATATTGCAGAGGTTTTATATGTAAGATAGTAAACTGGTGAAGGTTCCTATTCCTGTCGGTGTAAAGTTATGTGCTGAATAGTGTCGCAAGACAGAAGAAGAAGAAGAGGACATGTCATGTGTTTCATATGCTAGTGCAGTCAGTAGCCCGATGTATGAAATGGTTTGTATTAGACTAGACATTGCACATGCAGTGGGAGTATTGAGTAGGTTTATGTCAAAACCAGGGAAGGAGCATTGGATAATAGTGAAGCGGGTTTTTAGGTATTTTTGTGGCACTAGTGATTATGGTATGTGCTACCAAGGAAGACCAGGATTGGATAGAGTTTTGGAAATCTGTGGCTTTGTTGATGTAGACTAGGCTGGAGATCTGGATCAGGGAAGATCTACAAGTGGGTATGTGTTTAACCTATTTGGAGGTGTAGTCAGTTGGATGAGCAAGAGATAGTTTGTAGTGGCACTTTCAACTACAAAGGTAGAATACATGGTAGCCACTCATGTAAGTAAGGAATCAGTTTGGTTGCAGAGATTGTGTTTATGGGGTTGGTACAAAGAACTATAAGGATAGACTGTGACAACCAAAGTGCAATTTTCTTGGAAAATAACCTTGCTTATCATTCAAAGACAAAGCACATTGATTTTTAATATCACTTTGTAAGGATTATGGTTGAGGACAAAAAGGTGTTGCTGGAAAAGGTGGACACTTTGAAGAATACTGTAGATGCATTTGTGCATTGTAGGGCTAGACCAATGACTAAGCTCTCCTGTGGCTCCCTGTGGAAATAAAACAACAAGTAGGAGAATGTTGGGTCTGTGTTATATTCTTTCCACAACTATCGCCACATGTCGGGGGGGGGGGGGGGGGTGGGTCGGGTGGGGGGCGGGGGTGCGGGTCACACCGAAGGTGGTAGCCCTCCCCTGTTGGGGGGTTTGACGCTGCCCCGGGGAATTTTTTTTTCACCCTATATTAGGTGGGTGAACCTACCTATGGTTTTGTGCATGGTTTTATCACATGGTTTTGGGCATGATGTTTTTTTGTCCATGGTATGTTTGTAGATACGATCAAGGAAACTACGATTATGTTCTATTCCAGGGTTAATGGATTAGGGTTTATGGATGCTTCGACATGTATATATATATGTATTGTATCATTAAAAGGAATATAATGAAATATCAATCTGGTAGTCCCAATTTTTGGATCCGAGGAAAATATTTGTCTATATCTCTTTTATGTTTTGTTCTCTTGCCATTGTTTATTTTCTGTTTTTAGAACTCGTCAGCAACTAATTTCTGTATAGGGTTAAAACATACACTCTGATTACAACAACTACAGATCTTCAGGTCAACGCTCATTCAACGACCAACAATCAAGATAATTGAGCCTCCAAGAATGATAACATCGATATTAAGGGATTCAAGAAAACAACAAACAACCACACATAGGTTTGCATTAATAGTACAAAAGACATGAGTTATACAATATTTTGTCACACTCCCCATCTTATATCCTGAAGTGTTTTATTTTGTGTCATTAAAGCCAAAAATGTCATAAAATGATGAAAGATGTCAGTGTATTCACCATGAAACATGTTTAGAAGCATCCCTGAAGAAAAGAAGAAGACTTGCCTTGAAAGAATTATGAAGAAACTTGTCAAAAACCTTGTTTTTCAACAATTGCATAACTAGTGACCCATGTTGGTCACTTGTTGCATCATACTCTCCTAGCGCTGCCAGCATGACTTTTATCAGGAAAATATGCACTAGTCCTCTTCAAGCAGTTTATCCAAAAATGGAGGAGAAGCTTCTCTTCTAGGAGTCTCGAGAACAACGAGATGGTTACAGGTGAATGAATATTGGAATGAGACATCCCGTTCCTAGTCCTTGATCCTACTTTTTGTTCGGTTGTGTTATGTTCTTTCCACGACTAGCCCATGTAGTTAACAGGGGGTTAGAGGGGGGGTCATAGGGGGTTTGAGGGGTACCCGTAACCCAACTCTATGGGGTCTAGGGAAATGACTCGGAAAATTTTGGTTTTGGACCCTATGTTAGGTTGGGTGGACCCACCTATGGTTTTGTGCATGATTTTCACACAAGGTTTTGGACGCAATGGTTTTTAGGTCCAAGGTTTTGGACGTGATGGTTTCTCGGTCCATGGTATTGAATGCTTCGGCATGTATAAATATGAATTGTAACATTGAAAGAAATGTAATGAAAAATCAAGCTGGTAGTCCCAGTTTTGGGATCCAGGGGAAATCTCTGTGTATATGTGTTTTATGTGTTATGCTCTCGCATTGTTTATTTTCTGTGTTTTAGAATTCGTATGTAGGTAATTTCTGTACGGGGTTAAAACCTACATTTGGTATCAGATCTGTTTTGGCTTCAAGGGGATGCCTTGGTTGCTAAGGGGTTTCGCTTGGGCCTGTGGTATACCCTGTTTAGTGGGAGATCTGTGAGATCAATTCTGGTGGTGAAAGAAGATGGCAAGCAGTGGAAAGATAGAGATCGAGAAATTTAATGGTCAAAGTTTTGAGTTGTGGAAACTCAAGATGGAGGATCTGTTGGTGGATAAAGATCAGTGGATCACGGTAGATTCGGGTACTAAACCAACGAGAGTGTCCGATGAAGAATGGAAGAAGTTGGATCGAAAGGCAAAGAGCACAATACGATTATGTGTCTTAGATTCAGTATTGCTGAATGTATTAAGGGAAGCTATGACGAAGGCTTTGTGGGACAAGTTAGGGACTTTGTACCAATCTAAGTCTCTAGTGAATAAATTGTTCCTGCGGAAAAAGCTGTATAACCTGAGGATGAAAGATGGAGACTTGGTGACAGAGCATCTAAATGCATTTAATACTGTGGTAAGTCAATTAGCATCTGTTGATATTAAAATTTCAGATGAAGATAAGTGCATCAGTTTGTTGTGTTCTCTACTAGATTCATGGGAAAGTCTAGTTATTGCAATAGGTAACAATGCAACTGCCTTGTAGTTTGATGAAATAGTCTCATCCTTGCTGACTGAGGAGATGAGACGGAAAAATATGGAGAGATAGAATGGTGATGCCTTGTATGTACGAGGATGGTCTTAGAATAGAAACAAAAATAAGTCTTCGAGTGGGAGATCTAAATCTAGAGGGAGATCCAAATCTTCAGGAAAACCTGTAAAGGTGGTGTGCTGGAAATGTGGAAAGGAAGGGCACTACAAAAGGGCTGTAAATCTAAAGCTCCTAATAAAGGAAAGGGATCTGATGATGCTCCTTCTACAGAGGTGAAAACCACCTCATATGAAGGTGGGGATGTGTACTTGGCTTCTTCAAGTACACATGTAGATCATGAGGCATGGTTGATTGACTCAGGTGCATCCTTTCACTTCACTCCCCATAGAGAGTGGTTCTGCGAGTATGAGAAAAATGATGGTGGTGATGTCTTCTTGGGGGATGACAGGAAGGCTAGAATCGTTGGTCGCGAAAAAGTAAAGTTGAAGTTTCAAGGTGGAAGGGTTAGAACACTTCCAGGTGTTCTGCATATTCCTGCATTAGCCAGAAATCTGATTCTTGTAAGCAAGTTGGATGATGCAGGTGTAAAAAAAATGTTCGAGAAGGATACCTGCAAAATGGTTCGGGAAGCACTGGTATTGATGCGGGGAGTTCAAATTGGAACTCTGTACAAGCTGCAAGGTGGCACTGTTATTGATGGGTGCAACACTTCTGTGGTTCCTGAAAGTGGAGCATAAAATCTAGTGGTCTCTAGAGAGAAGACCATGCTGTGGCATCGAAGGCTTGGACATATTGAAGAGAAGGGCCTTTGAATACTTCATGGTAAAGGTATGGTAGAAGGTATGAGTCATAGCTCTCTGGATTTTGATTTCTGTGAAAATTGTGTATATGGGAAGCAGAATCTGGTGAGTTTACCCTCTGGAGGTAAGAGGGCGAAACAAATATTAGATCTTGTGCACAGTGATGTGTTTGGACCTGTGAAGGTTCCATCACTCGGTAACTCTATGTACTATGTATCATTTATATATGACTTCTCAAGGAATACATGGATATATTTCCTTAAGAAGAAATCTAAAGTCTTTGACAGGTTTAAATAATTTAAGGCTCTCGTGGAAAATCAGATAGAGAAGAAGATAAAGGTGTTGAGGACAGATAATGGTGGAGAGTTTTGCAGCAAGGAATTTGAAGAATTCTGTAAGAAGTGTGGTATATCACGGCAGAAGACTACTCCATATACATCTCAGCAAAATGGAGTTGCAGAAAGAATGAAAAAGATGTTGATGGAAAGGGCAAGAAGCATGCTCAGTGGTGTCAGGTTAGGACAGGAATTCTGGGCAGAGGCGGTGGATACTGCATGTTACCTGGTTAACAGGTCACTTTCATCAGCATTGGAGGATAAGACTCCACAAGAGGTATGGATTGGTAAGAAACCCTCTCTTTCACATCTAAGGATATTTGGATGTGATGCATATGTACATGTTCCAAAGGAGAAATGAACCAAGTTGGACAGTAAATCTGAAAAGTGCATATTTATTGGGTATAAGGATGGTTTAAAGGGTTATAAGCTTTGGAACCCAGTAACAAGGAAGGTTGTGTACAACTGAGATGTGGTGTTTAGAGAGGTGAAAGATGTTATTAAACATGAAGTCCAACCAAAGGAACCTGAGAAGATAGAGTTTGAGCTAAAGGAGAAAGAATCAAACTCTACAGCAGAGGAGGAATTAGAAGATGAAGAGCTACAAACTCCGGCTGTGAGAAGATCAGTTCGAGAAAGAAGGCAGCCAAAAAGGTATAGTCCATTTTATTTCTGTTCAAATTTTTCTTTTTCTGTTACTGATGATGATCCCAGAACTCTGAAGGAACCAGTGGATTTAGAGGATGGAAAACTTTGGAAAGAGGCCATGGTTGATGAAATGGCATCTTTGGACAAAAATGAGGCTTGGGATCTGGTGGAGTTGCCGGCTAGAAGGAAACCCACTGGCAACAAATGGGTGTTCAAGAAGAAGACAAATGAAAAAGGAAAAGTGTAGAAATACAAAGCTTGATTGGTAGAAAAAGGTTATTCCCAGGTGTTGAGAATTTATTTTGGTGATATTTTTTCTCCCGTTGCCAAAGTAACTTCTATTAGATTACTTTTATATGTTACTGCTGCTTTTGATTATGAGGTAGAACAGATGGATGTGAAGACACCATTTCTTCACGGGGATCTGGAAGAGGAAATATACATGAAGCAACCTGAAGGCTTTGCGGTGAAGGGTAAGAAAGAACTGGTATGCAAGTTAAAGAAGTCTCTGTATGGGTTAAAACAGTCACCGAGGATGTGGTATCAGAAATTTGATACATTTATACGGGGACTTGGCTTCACCAGAAGCAAAGCAGATCACTGTGTGTATTTCAAATTAATTGGTGACCATGTTATTTATCTAGTCTTGTATGTGGATGATATGTTGCTGGTTGGAAATGACAAAGAAATTATCTAGGATTTGAAGACCCATTTGTCCTCCAAATTCGACATGAAAGATATTGGTGCTGCAAGCTATATTTTGGGCATGGAAATTAAAAGAGATCCTACAAAGAGGAAGCTCTGGTTAAACCAGAGGTAGTATGTCGAGACAATATTGCAGAGGTTTAATATGAAAGATAGTAAACTGGTGAAGGTTCCTATTCTTGTAGGTGTGAGGTTATCTGCTGTAACAGTGTCCCAAGACACAAGAAGAGGAAGAGGACATGTCCTTTGTTCCATATGCAAGTGCAATCGGTAGCTTGATGTATGCAATGGTCTGTACTAGACCAGACATTGCACATGCAATGGGAGTATTGAGCATGTTTATGTCAAAACCAGGGAAGGAGCACTAGACAGCAATGAAGCAGGTTTTCAGGTATTTGTGTGGCACTAGTGATTATGGTTTGTGCTACCAAGGAAGATTAGGATTGGAAAAAATCTTGGATATTCGTGGCTTTGTTGATGCAGACTGGGCTGGAGATTTGGATCAGAGAAGATCTACAAGTGGGTATGTGTTTAACCTATTTGGAGGTGCAGTCAGTTGGATGAGTAAGAAACAATCTGTAGTGGCACTATCAACTACAGAGACAGAATACATGGCAGCCACTCATGCAAGCAAGGAAGTAGTTTGGTTCCAGAGATTGTGTTGAAGTATGGGGTTAGTACAGGAAGCTATAAGGATAGATTGTGACAGCCAAAGTGCAATTTTCTTGGCAAAGAACCCTACATATCATTCAAAGACAAAGCACATTGATGTTCAGTATCACTTTGTGAGGGATATGATAGAAGACAAAAAGGTGTTGCTGATAAAGGTGGACACTTTCAAGAATACTGCAGATGCATTGACAAAATTTGTTAGCTTTGAGAAGTTCCCTTGGTGTAGAGAAATAATGGGCATTGCAGGGCTAGATAAATGACCAAGCTCTCTTATGGCCCCCTATGAAAATAAAACAACAAGTGGGAGAATGTTGGGCTGTGTTATGTTCTTTCCACGCTAGCCCACATAGTTAATAGGGGGTTAGAGGGGGGCTCATAGGGGGTTTGAGGGGTACCAGTAACCCCACTCTATGGGGCCGAGAAAATTTTGGTTTTGGACCATATGTTAGGTTGGGCAGACCCACCTCTGGTTTAAACTGTGCATTATTTTTGTATAAGGTTTTGGATGCGATGGTCTTTCGGTCCATGGTATTGGATGCTTCGGCATGTATAAATATGTATTGTAACATTGAAAGGAATGTAATGAAAAATCAAGTTGGTAGTCCCGGTTTTGGGATCCAGGGGAAATCTCTATGTATATGTGTTTTATGTCTTATTCTCTCGCATTGTTTATTTTCTATGTTTTAGAATTTGTATGTAGGTAATTTCTGTACGGGGTTAAAACCTACACTTTTATGGATCTTTCCCTTGAGATATGGAACTTATCCCTCCTTTCATGGATCCTCAACTTCGTCTCCTTCTCTATAAATGAGATCCCTACTATCCACTAATGGTTGGCTAATGACTGGTTGCCTTCATAGTGCTGTAATATGCCTAATTGATGCCCATTTTGCTAAGGATAAAGGAGTGCTTGAAGGTTAAGAGTAGGACTTGGAAACTCACCTAAAGGAGGCTTCCAACATCAAGGCTTAAGTGGTTGTAATTCTCCCTTTGCCATCTATTAATAATATATTATGTGTTTGCTTTCCATAAATGTGCCAATAATTTCTCATTTAGTGTAATACTCCTTGATATGTTAGATGGTTTATATTGGAATGAATTTTTCTATGTATGCGTTTGTTGTCTCCATGTGATCTTCCTTGTAGGTATTCATCCATAATGATGAAGAGGAGATTGAGATTTGAAATGAAAGAATCAAGGACGAAACCAACGTATGTTAGCATCAGAGTGAGGTAGGTCATCTATTCTCCTTTGTGTTTTTTGGTATAAACAAGGAAATTTTACATATATTTGTCTTTGTTTGTTGCTAGATACTCCCATAGGACTAGAGGGATCATTTCTATCCACAGAAAGGATTGCCTGCACAACAAAATGGTGACTCCACCAGGGAACTCATAACCCTTCAAACCTCCTTTTATGTTTGGTCTTTTTGATTAGTTTGATCAACCTCCTAGTGATCTATAACTTAAGTTCATTATGGGTCCGCATTTAGAGTAGTATGCACTTTAGAGTGTCAATATTGGATCTCTCTTTGAATTACATTTCATTTTCCTAAGTCTTTCTCGCCCAACACGTTTTCTTCAGAAGCAGCCACATTGTCAACGCTGATTTTACCTAGTACATTCACGCTTGTACTTCCGTCTCACAATGTACGCCTGCGTTGATCCATAAAAATCGAGATTTTCTTAGGGTTTCTACCACAAAGGTCTAGTGTGTCGTGGTCTGTGAAGTGTCCTCCTACTCTATGTGCATAGAATTGTCCATTATTTTTGTTGATTTATTATTGGTTTGCAAAAGTCAATCCCATTGTTTGAAGTAATGAAAGTGAATTTTGGTTGAGTCTTTAGTTCTTTAGGTCAATTGAATTTACTGTTTTCTGCTTGTATGTGTGGAAAGAATACTAGTTTGTTATTGGTTAAATCATTATTAGTTCTTTTGAAAACCATAAAAAAATGGAATTTGCATTTGCTAAGATTTCATCTCAAAGTTTACTTTTCAGAATTGCATTAGATTACATTGCATTGAAAAGTTGTTTTTGGGATTATCATTGAGCATAAATTACATTTCTTAGTGTTGAAAATTGAGAAGTGCATTCTCATTCATTGAAAAGGAAAAGAAAATCATGCAGGTGAAATTTAGTGAATTAAAATTCAATTACTTTTTTATCGTTGCATTGGAATTGTGGAATTGGAAGATCTCATTAGGAAGCTATTGTTGGTTGGATCTTTGATTGTTGCATCAATGTTTTTACTTCTTCCCTACACTAGATAGCTTTCATTGAAATGAAAAGAATCATTTTTTCATATTATTTGTGTCATAGGTGTGTTCATGTGAAATCGATTTTTGAGCCTTGAAACCAAAACATAATTCAAGATCAATTGTAAAATTATCTCAATTAACCTAAGGAGAATTTAGAACATTAACGAAAACATCTAAAGGTATATGCTAGAGACATGTCCTGATGTCGTTAAATGTAGGAGTTATCATTGTTTACTAGCATTGCATCCTGGGGGTGAAATCCCATTCCACGTATGTAAGTGTATAGGATCGTTCTCCACGTACCTTCGTGTATATTGGATGACACTCCACGCATGAAAAGTATAAAGGAACACTCTCATCGAATGGTTACACATTAGACAACACTACTACAGACTGCACTCCCATGTACCATTGAGTATATTTTGGGAGTCCCCTATAGGTTTCTATCCATCCATAGGTAACCGAGTCTGCCGCCTTGTATACTATGATACCCCGAACACAACATTCGAGGAGATTGGCTACCGTACGTTAAGTCCTTGGTTCACCAAGGTGTATATTATAGTTCATGGTTGCTTGGTAATCTTTTATGCCTAGATTCCCTTGTTTGATTGATTTTTGTTGTTAATTTCTAAAATTGATTAATTGATGGGAAACAACATCCTTCCTGGGGAAATACTCTTTAGTAGATCTTAAGTTGAGACTAACGGAAACAGTTCCTGAGTCCATCAATCAAGGAAACCCCTCTGAAGGGAATCCTGGTCCTTTTCCTTCTTTTTGAAATATTGGTACTCCTTATATGGCAATGTTTTTCTTTCCTGGATTTACCATTGTTTTTCCAGTTTAGTTATTTTCGACCCCTATGGTTTTGAATTTCCAAACTACTCAACGGGGTTCTCCTCCCCTTAAAAAATATCAACCTTTAGTTGATCCTAAAGTTGACTCTTCACCTTCTTCGCATGTTCAGTAATATTCCTCTTATTCCTCTTCATTTGCAGAAAACCTGTAAGTTAATAACCAGGTGGATAAGAAGAAGAAGAAAGGGAAGACTAAGAAGAAGAAAAAATAAGCAAGGTGGAAACCCATTAACCATTGCTACAAATGAAATTAATGTGGAGAAACCTTCCAATCAATCTTGTAAAGTTAAATTCCCTTGCATGTTATGTAAGGGCGACCACCTTCTTAGAGATTATCCTGGTATTCCCAAGGTATTAGAGGTGTGCTCCATTGGCTCAAAGTAGCCTTTGGCATCAACTTCTGGAGATTATGCTGGTGACAAACCCTCAACTAGTAATCATAAGGTCCATGGGAAAAAGGGTAAAAGAAAATTTCCTTGTAAGTTATGTGAAGGGAATCATCCTTTTCACCTTTTCCCTTATATGGATGAAGCCTCAAAAGTGTTAGACAACTTTACAACTTCTCAGCCTCATCTTCCGACTAGTTATCGAAATATTTCCCCTGATCCTTTGCTAGTTTACCAAGTGATTGATCAAAATTCATCCCTAGTCAATCCCACTCTCTTTGAATGTGAATCCTATGAGCCCATTCCCAACTAGCCCATTGGTTGAAAAAATGGTTGACTCGATTCCACCTTTAGTTGATTGTACCTTTCCCATAGAGAGTGAACTTCATACTACTTAGCTTCTCCTTGTTTCTTCAGATTCCAATGAATTGGGGGGTAGTCCTCCTATTCCCACGATACTCGGGGTTGATCCTCCCATTCCCATAAAGAAAGCGGGAATTTATCCCATTCCCATGTCACCCCGTCCAGGTAGTATGGTCAATTCCTTTGATTGGAGTCGACTGGCAGGATATCGTCTTCCTTCTTACGTGCCCTTTCAGATCACAATATAGGCTTATAATATACCCATACCTATCACAATCATAGAAGAAGGTGCATCTGTTAGTATTTTTTCCTCAACTACTTGGCTAGTTTTAGGTTCTTTGCAACTAGTGCTCATTACCCAGAATCTGTTGGATTTTAATAGAGGAACCAATCAGCTGTTAGGGATCCTTTCTATGTTTCCTATTACTTTGGGAGGAAAAATCAACTATATCGATGTGATGGTTGTCCAAGGTCCTTTGGATTTTAATTTACTCCTCGAACATGACTGTGTTTATGTCATGGGAGCTCTTGTCTCTTCTCTCTTTCATGCCATATGTTTCCCGCATGAAGGAATAATTGTGGCCATTGATCAACTTTCATTCGTTGGTCCTAATTTGACTCCAAATCAACCATCTTCCCTAAATGGTCCTTGCATGCAAGTGGTATCATACCCACCATAGGTTAATTATGTGGCCACCTGTTCTGTGCCCACGTCTACTGATGATCTAGTAAGTGGAATAGATCATCATGTACTGGGGGAATTGGAGCTTGATCCTTCCATTAGATCCCTTGATATGTATCCCTTCCAAAGCATTGTTCTCCCATCTAATGAGAACCTCTTGGAAGCCATGGCCTCTTAAGGGACTTGATCAAGGTCATGGAGTACAATTCCTTTTCTTGTGTCAAGCTCATTAAAAAATGAATCAAGGTTCTCAGAGAAGAGTTACTTGTCTTGTGTCAAACTCTTGAAACATGAAACAAGGTGTTAGAGCCGAGTTCCTTGTCTTGTGTCAAGCTCGTTAAAAAAAAATGAAAACAAGGTGCTAGAGTAGAGTTCCTTGTCTTGTGTCAAGCTCCTTAAAAAATAAAACAAGGTGTCAGAGCATAGTTCCTTTACTTGTGTCAAGATTGTTAAAAAATTAAATAAGGTGTCATGAGCATGGTTTTTTTCATGTGTCAAGCTCGTTAAAAAATGAAGCAAATCCCCTTCCAATTTGAGTGTTTGACTAGATCTCATAAATTCCCAGTTGAGTCTTTCACGTGATCTTGTAAATATCCACATGTTAGTAACTAGTAGTCTACTTAGGTGAATGAAATGAAGTTTTGGGGGCATGTACCTCGAAGTGAGTCATTATGTTGGGGGCATGCGAACCCATCTTCAAGTATAGTTTGTCTTTGTTTCAAAATTGTGTACAAATGAAACCAAATCCAAGCATAGTTTTTTTCTCATGTTTCAAGCTTGTGAAAAAATGAAACCATCTTCAAGCATAGTTTTTCTCCATTTCAAGATTGTGTAAATATGAAACCAAATTCAAGTATAGTTTCCCACGTTTCAATTTTGTGTAAAAATGAAACCATTTCCATTTTACCTCTCGTGATTGTCATTTTTATTAGTATGTTTTTGCTAGATGAGCCTTGGTTTTTCATTCCATCGTCACCATCTCTTTGGTCAATCATACACTTTCACTTTCCAATCATCTCGTGGTAGAGCTCCATTTCCAAATACCAATTCATAGGGATTATATCCAGAGTGTGACAGAATAAATGCACCCATTCTAGCTACAGCTCTGTTCCATAAACCTTAGTCCATTTAGCCAAGTGATCACACAGATCATTCCTCCCGTCATACTTCTCTGTTACCCATACCTTAGGCTGACCAAACCGCATTCTCATCATCCTTCTGTAGTCGTGCCACTCATCAAAGTTGTCTTTGTGCGTACCCCACCACCGAGTGGGCATAGCGCACAGTGCCCAGTCCAACGCCTGAAAGCGGTAATCCTCTAGAACTTCTCTTTCAAAAGCATCCAAAAATTTATCCACGTTAGTTAAACCATCATAATAAGGAAAATTTCTTACCTCTGATGACACACAACGCAACGATTTGGTCATCATGTTGTAGTGCAGTGTGGATACTTCATGCAACCTATTCTGCCAATGCTCCAAATCTTCATCTGAATCTGATGTACAAGAACTTTTGCGGTCCCATGCAATTTGTCCATCAGCTGTTGGATTAACCAAATCATGGTCTTGCACTATTATTTTATAGATATGGTCCAAATCATCATCGCTTTCTTCATAATCGCAGACTGGTTCAGTATAGCACGGTCCTTCTGCAGGCTCCAATGGTACTACAATGTGGAGCAATTTCCTTTCAAATGACATTGCCCACTTCTTCAAATTGATTACCCTGTCCATGTCGATAGCCCCATCGATGCCCAGAAGCACAGGATATGGATTGTTGTCATCAACAATATCTATCACTTGAAAATTGGCCACCGCGTTCACTCCTTCTATATCTACGGTCACTCCATGCAATCGCCCAGTAGGGATAATATTTTGTTGGTTTTCCATCCTCAATTGAATCGGAGACCACTGTAGTGCATGCCTCCCCATTCTTTCCCATGTCTGTTTAGGAAAAACGTTCGCATTCGACCCCAGATCCAAAATAACTTGGTCCATCTCATAGTCTCCTATTTGCGCGGTGAGCCTCATCTCGTGCCCCATTCTTGTCTTATGTTTGCCTATCTTTCTGATTGCGTGGCTTCGTTCACGAGCACCTTCCTTACTAACACACTTATTTATCAGTTCTTGTAGCCCTTTTATAGCCTTGCTATTGTGCAGCAGCTTCATACAAGTATCCAAGAAAGTAGTAAGTATGGAGAGGTCAACTTATTCATATAGTTTGTCCTAACTTCTTGAGGTAGAGGCCTCAACGAATATTTTCTTTGCTTCCATAAACGTTTCCTTCACGCACTCCAGGTCAAACCCAACTTATTTTTCTGGAGCTTTGTGGACCCATTCACTTTCTTCAGGTTGTTTCCCTTTATCATCACCAATCATCATTCCTCTTCACAACACAATATTCACATTGGGATCCTCCTCGCAGGGCTAAACCTTGATCATCTGTAAATTCTAGGTAGGTTGTTGAGGCTGTTCCTTCTTCTCCTGCAACTTAGCTATCAATATGGGGCATTCTTCTACCGCGTGGTCAAAATGAGTACAATACTGGCAAGATTGGCATGTCTGGCTTGTACACTCCCATGCGTAGTGTCGTGACACTACAAAATTATAGAAAATAACTTTCCCTCAACCTCTACTAGGTCCTACTCCTCCTCAACCTCGTCCACGCCCCTGATATCCTCCATGCACTCCCCCAGCGCCTTGATCCAGAGGCCGAGTTTATGTTTGCATTCGATACGCGAACGTTTCTTTTTTTGGTTGAACAGATTGGCATGAGGATCATAGTTGCAAATCATTGTAGAAGACACTTGTTTGTTTATGGATCATAGGTAGGTTTCTCCTTCTCTCCATATTTTTAAACATAAGCTAGGAAAGTCTACATTAATTTGTCCAGTTTGTTGCTGGACCCACTCATTGGGCTATATATATCCCCTCTATCTGCAGAGGGGATTTATGTTCATAACAAAATGGAAACTCCACTAGGGAAGCTATAGGCTCTTCAATATATTTTTCAATCTGATCTCAGGATTAGTTTGACCAACAATTTAGTTCTTAGTTAGTTTGAGCCTGCATAGGCGTGTACATTCACTAATTACTACCTTAGAGTGCTGAGTCTGGATTGTTTTTTAAAATCTTTCTTATTTTTCCCATATTCCTTGCCAACGTGTTTTTGACTTGGATAGTCACATTGCCAAGGCGCATTTCATTAAAAAAACCGCGTTGAATGTCCTTCTAGCACGGGTTTCGCTATGACAGCCGTGCTGATCTCAGAGATGTGAGAAAAAAAAGGTTTCTCTATCAAAATCCTGTGTGCCTTGGCCCTTGAGGTTTTTTCCTATCCTTTGTGATTGGATTTACCAATATTTTTCTTGGTTAACTTCTTTAATTAGAAATTTTTGTCTCTTTGGCTTTCAAGTGCTTAGAGTGAAATTGGATTGATTCTAGGGTTTTTAGGTCATTTGATTGTCACTTGTTGCTTGTGAGTGTCACTAAGATCTTGATTTTTTAGTTGATTAGATCTTGTTTTATGTGGAAATCATTCAAAAACATCAATATGCATTGGTTTTAGCTTGTCTTTTATGAGGTTTCTTTTCGATTGAATTAGGTCATCTTACATTTGAAAAATCATCTTTGTTTTCCATCAAGCATAGATTACATTGTTTGATTTACAAGCTGAAAAGAGTGCATCCTTTATTTGTTCAAAAGAGAAAAAGTGAAAGGTATTTTCATTTAGGTTCTTTTGAATTCGATTTGGTGTTTCTTTGGTTGGTGCATTAGTTGCATTAAAGAATTTGAATCAAAATATTCATTTTGTTTTAGTTAATTCTTTAGTTGCATTAGAGCATTCAAAAATCAAAGAAACACATAATTTATATAAGTGCATCTTAGTAAAGTGAAGATAATTTTTCGTTTGAAAAGGTTGCGTTTAGGATAGTGAAAAGTGAAGATCATTTTTATTTCTAAGCATTTAATTTGGAAAGCGAAAGTGAAAGTTAGTGGAAGGCATGTTGTTTGATGCATAATTGACTGAAATTTCTTCCCTTGATTAGTCTATCTTTCATCGAAGTGGAAAGTTTTCTTTTTCTCATATAGTTGCATCTTAGGGATTCAAGCAACATATTTTTTGTTGACCTAGGTTGTCATTGATGTCAATATGGCAATATTCTAGACACTAGATGATGATATGAAGCCAAGGGGAAGCAGAGCAGATCCATGAAGAGACGGGAGCAAGGCCATCACGATAGCCAAGCCATAAGCAAGAGTCTATTAATGGAGGAGTTAACAAAGGAGGCATATCAAAGCTATTGTAGAATATGAGAGCAAGCAAGGCATATCAGAAGAGGCAAAAGCCATCAAGGTATGAAGGTATCAAGAGGAGGTCATTGAAAGACATTCTAATGCCAAAGGAAGACATTGGAGCAAGAGGAGCCACATCGGAGGAGCATTGCATGTAAGTATGCAAATACACTATCGGAGGCAGAAGAATCATATATATATATATATATATATATATATATATATATATATATATAGATAGATATAGATATAGATATATCGGTGACAGTGTAATCGGTGGGTTCTACTATTAGCCACCACTCGAAACCCCTGACTACGATATACACGTCATATATATATATCTATCTATCTATCTATCTATATATATATATATATATATATATATATATATATATAGATATATATATATATATATATATATATATATATATATATATATATATATATAAGTGTTCCGAAGCATGTTTTTTCAGTGTATGGGCTCTAAGCCTTGGCGCATTCAAACTCGTGAATCTACAACACACACACACACACATATATATAATTGCGATACATGCGGACCCATTGAAACACTGAAATATGATTTAATATCATATCGCATCCGCCTTATCGGTACTCGCATATCGCAATACACAAAGGGTTGTCACTCCCCCAAGTGCCGATTGCGATGTATGTTGCGGACCCGATGCAACATTGCGTTTTGTTTTAATATCATATCGCATCCGCAGGTGAATCGGCCATCGGCCATCGGGAAGCTGCGACTGCCGATTGCGATATATGTAGCGGACCCGATACAGGAATAGATGCGGGTGTAATGTTTTTTGAAGTCCGCCCTTTAGCGTTTCGGCCAGTTTTTCTCATATATTCCTGTGTATTTGAATATTTGCATTGCACAGGGTTTGAAGGAAAAAATGCATTAAGAAACGCTCTCGATAGTTCAGGAGGCCTGAACAAAAGCCGATTGCGATTGCGATTGTGATGTGGCGTGTGGATCCGTCCTGCTAGTACAGTCTCTTCGTAAAACGATAAAGTCCTATGTATGAACATTATTAAAGGAAAAAAAAGGGCTCTCTCTGATATTGGTTAATAAGCATCATTTCCTTTGTAAGACAGCCTGCTCTTTTGTATTATCGTGTCTGTGAAGCAATGGCTAATCTGAATAGGCAGAGGAAACTATAATGCCCAAGGAGGGAGGCTGAAGGATCAAGCAAGGCAAAGGAAACTACAGCAACTGAGGAGGAAGTCAAAGAGCCAATGGAAAGAGGAAATTGACGGTCAGAGGCATAAGGAAGATACAAAAACAGAAAACAAGCAGTGTTGAACATTGTTGAAACAGTTGGAGGAAATAGAAGTAGCTGGAGGGTCTAGCAAAATAGAAAAGGACAGAAGGACCAATAGGACATGAGGTATTCGAAGGGGAGAAGTAGTTAGCAGAGAAGCAGTCATGCTGAAGCAAAAACTGTGGCCGTAAGGACAGATGCTTGAACAAAAAGCTGGTTCTTATGTGGAGCTTAGTGCAGCAAATAGTAAACTCACTAAAGCTATGTGGAGACATTATCAGAGGTCATGAAGGCTATTGGAGACTCTGTGTGGACAGTATGAAGAGTTGTAAAGACTCATCCATAAGAATATTGGTTTCCATTGATGCTGTAGCATGGAGACTATAATGAAGCTATAAACAGATAGAACTCAGTAAAGAAGAGTTCTGAGAGCAGAACATTGCTATTAAACATGCCTTGACAAGATTGGGTTGGAACCCTTGGGGTTGATGCCTCAGAAGTAAGAAGGATTGAAGTACTTGGGGTTGATGCCTTAGAAGTAGGAAGGATTGGTGTCCTTGGGATTGGTGTCTCAGGAACTGGAAGGATTAAAGTCCTTGGGAGTTGGTGCTCCTAACTCCAAGATTGTTGCCTTGGTGAAACATAGTTGGTGCTCTGGAGGTTGGAGCCTCACAAAAGTCCAAGTTGGTGCTTGGCAACTAATTGCAACCATTTATATATTGTATTTATTTCATTGCACTGAGAGCATTTATTCCAGCTATCTATTTCTGTGTTCCATATATATATATATATATATATATATATATATATATATATATATATATATATATATATGTATATATATATATATATATATATATATGTATATATATCTATATATATATATATATATATATATATATATATATATATATATATATATATATATATATATATATATATATGTTTATGTTTTGGTGATAAAAAGAACAATTAAAAAGGAATACTGATTCACCCCCCGAGTAATTCCAACATTTTTGAGCCCAAAATTGAAACATAATTCAAGATAAATGTTAAAATTTACTCAATCAACCTAAGGAGAATTTGGAACCTAATGCAAATATTTAGAGGTCTAGGCTAGAGAAATGTTCTGACGTCTATAAACCTAGCATCTATCATTATTTTCCAGCATTGTATCTCAGTGGTGAAATCCTGTTCCATGTATGGAAGTATATAGGATCGTTCTCTTATACTTTCGTGTATATCAGAGGCACTCCAGGTATGGAAAGTATATGAGAATTCTCTCATCCAACGATTATGCATTAGAAAACACTAAGATGGACTTCTGCTCCTCGCACTGTCACGTATACATTGGGAGACCCCAGTAGGTTGTTATATTTTAGCCATAGGTGATCGAGTCAGTTGCCTTGTAAACTTGATACACCAAACATAGAATTTAGGGAGATTCACTGATGTACGTTAAGTCCTTGGTTTCAGCTAAGGTTTATATAGTGGTTCATGGATACTTGGTAAACGCTCTTGCCTAGATTACCCTTTTTTCTTTGCGTTTTGATTTAAGTTCTAAAATTTATTTCCCACAAAAAATAAGTCTTAGCCACGTAGTTCTCGTTGGCCTCATTATGCCTTATTAATGGTAAATTTTAATTCAAACTCAAATAAATCACCTCCTCTCTTTTTCTTTTTGGGAAAATGTCATTTTGGTAGAACCACCGAGTTCGCCTTATCTATCCCCTTTATAGTATGACACTGAAGAGTCATCATAGGGAGTCCACCCTAAGATTCTACAGTCACTTGAAAGTCAAGGTTTTGAACTTGGAATTGTCCTGAGTATTCAACCCCTTGCTTCTCGTCCTCCACCTCGAGAGTCGTTGTCATCATCTCAGGAATCTGACCCAGAAAGTCCTGAGGTTCCTCAATGGTTTTTTTTGTTTCCCTCGAATCCACTTTATGATCCTTTGATAATATCTCCTCAACGTCAATATAGTCCATTTGAAAATCCCAACGTACATTTGTAACTTTCTCCTCACTCATCACAGATTCCTCCTCGCCAACTATTTCCACCCATGGCATCAGAAGGTGAGATTTCAACATCTCCTCGAGATCCTCCTCCAGAAATCTCAGTCACTCATACTCCAAGCCTTGGTGATGAATCTAAATATCACTTTCCTCCTTAAGGCTTTCCATATGTGTCCTCTCCTTATATGCAGAGCGGGCCAACCCTACCATCTGAAATTAGTGAACCTTTATTCCTGCCAAGTTATACCTCTCTTAGTCATTTAGTTTCAGATAATCTAAGCACATCTTCACTTTATCATCATCTGAAATGGGCATTTGTCATTACGCCTACCTCTGGCCCATTCGTTCCGAATGTGGCTTCCAAAATTATTGTTCAAACTATAGTTTCTTCGATTCCTGTTCAACCTACAATAATGATTGGGACAATTATGTCCCCATAGGTCCTTCAATTCCTCTTTTGACCACTACAATGGTTACACCTCATCTATTGAGTGGGAAATAAGTACCACCCCCTATCCCACGGCATGGGGTGCAACCACCTCCTCCATATGTACCTCCTGTTTCTGGTGGAACCTATGTGAGTTGATCTCAAACTCACTTTATGGGAGGAGGTCAAACTATTGCTAGTATTCCTTCTAGATCTAGTCAAATTCCTTATCAGTAGCCTATTTTGGCTCAGATACCTTACCATCAGCCATGCCCTCCTTATGGTTCACAACAACCTCAAAATCTAGCTTTCAATCAATGGGAAGGATCCCAAATGCAGTCTAGTCCCAATCCCTCCTTTGGGTCATCTGGTTAGTTTGAGTATGCTTCTGGAACTTATCCTTTAGGAGAAGGAAATCCTTTGTAGCAAGGACCATTACAACAACAAGGAACCTATCAATATCAATAAGGAACCTATGAAATTCCATAAGGAACCCATCAACAATAAGGACCTTTTGTACAAGAAGGACCTTACATGCAAAAAGGGTCTTATCAACAACCTTTGCAGCAACATGGGCTACTATTGCAGTAGCAAGGACTACCATCGCAAAAGCAAGGCCAACCATTACAGCAACAAGGTAAACCCTTGTATCAATAGGATCAACCATTACAACAACATGGTCAACCATTGCATCAACAACCCTATGCTTAATACTCCTCACAGATGGTTTATCCCCCCCATGGTTCTCAATTGTCTGTTTTGGGTCAATATCAAACTTTTCCTGGTAAGAACCCACGTTTTTGGGGACAAACTCAACCTTTATATAGTCAAAATGCCTCCCAGTGGGGGCAGTATCAAAATCCACCACTATGGGGGAAAAATTAGTACCAACAAGGATGGAATTCCCAATATGGACCTTATCAAAGGACTTTCATGCCTTTTAATCCTCAATTTCCATTCTTAGAAACTTTGGAGTTACCAGATGTGTCGAGGCTCACAAACGACCCAATACTTGATTCAACGTATTGGCCTCTAGTTCATCCTAGTTGTCATCATCTGAAGAAGAAATATTTTTAGAAGTAGAAGAGAGAGGTGACACATACACTGCACTAGGCTTGTAGGCTGGTATATTTTCAGCAAACTTTACATCTCTTCTAATGATAACATTTTTGGACTTAAGTGGAATAAGTCTATAACCTTTGACATCTTCAGAATATCCAACAAAAATACATTTTTCACTCTTAGGTTCTAAAGCTTTATGTTTCTCATCTGGAATATGGGCCCATGATTCACCTCCAAAAACATGAAAGTGACTTACATCTGGTTTAATTGAGCTCCATGCTTCTTCTAGAGTGATATTCTTTAAAACCTTAGTAGGACTGCGATTTACTATGTAATTTGCACAATTAATTTCTTCTACCCAAAAATTAAGACTAAGTCCTTTAGGTTGAAGCATACAATTAGCCATTTCCTTTAAGGTGTGATTCTTCCTTTCAGCTACACCATTTTGTTGTGTAGCATATGGAGCAGTATGTTGCATTTGAATTCCATGCTCAGTGCAAAAGTTGATGAATTTGTTGTTAACATATTCTCTGTCATTATCAGATCTTAGCTTAAGAATTTTATGTCTAGATTGTTTCTCAACAAAGGCCTTAAAGGCCAAGAACATGTTAAATACTTCACGCTTGAGTTTTAAGAAGTATACCCAAGTGCGTTTGGAGAAATCATCAATGAAAGTTAATAAATACTTGTAGCCAGAGAATGAAACAACTAGAAGTGGACCATATAAATCACTATGCACAAGCTGTAAAGGGGATGAGGCATGCCAAGAGGCACGTTTTTTAAAACTATCCTGATGATGTTTTCCGAGTACACATCGAAACAAACACCATCTCTGTAAGATACCATAGGAAGACCTGTCACCATATTTTTTACATAGATTTTGAAGGGAGCGATAGTTTAAGTGACCAAATCGCTCATGCCAAAGTTTGCTCACTTCATCATTATGAGCAACAAATACCGAGGGAAGAGTTGATGACCCAAATTTTTTAAAATTATACAACCTTGTAGAATCATCAGCAATGCCAATAGCTAAAATCTGTCTAGCATCTCTTAGGTCCTTAATTAGAACATCGTGAGGTGAATATTCAATGGTTTTACCTTCACCTGAATGAGTTATCTGATATATAGATAGAAGGTTGCAGGATAAAGTTCGAACACATAATACATCATTAAATTGGCCATTGTCTAGATGAACAGTTCCAATCCTTACAACACTAAGAGATCTATAATCACCAACATATATATTTTTGGTGTTACAATCATTTAAAGAAGAAAACATGGCTTTGTTTTTGGCTATGTGATAAGAAGTTCCAGAATCGATGAGCCACTCATGAGAATAAGAAGAAGAAGATACATTTAGTGCATAGCCAGACCGAGATGCTTGACAACCACATGAGAAAGTGCTATTCCTGAAGATGAAGTTGAAGTTGAAGAGTGCTCCAAATGGATGTTATGTTTCTTCATTGCTGCTTCCAAGGCTTCCATCTTCTTAAAGCATTTGGATTCTAAGTGGCCATATCGATTACAAAAGTTGCAATGTCTATCAGTCTTCTTCCCTTTGTTTATATTTCCCTTATCATTTTGTTGAATTGATTTTTCATTTTGAGACTGAAATTTCTTGGGACACTTGTTTGGTTTAGGACCATTCTTTTTAGGATATTTCTTCACAGGATTCTTTGAATTTGGTTGTTATTGTGTGGCTAAGGCTTTCTTAGAAGAGTTTCCAATATTAAGAAGACCAATATCTAAGAGTTTTTCTTGTTCTCTTATTAAAGAATCACAAAAGGAATCAAAAGAGGGGGACTTGTAGTCTTGTCCTTGAGAAATAAAGGCTTCTCTAGTAGAATGGAAGGTGGAAACAAACACAGAGTAGGCTAGTCCCAACTTAGTAAGAATGGAATAGATAAAGTTACCATCTTCTTTATTAACCTTAACACCTTCCAAGAGAAGTCTAAGGGTCTTGAACTTGGACAAAAAATATTCAATAGAAGAAAAATTATTGGGGTCCAACGTAAGCAACTCATTTTCGAGTTGATGGGCTCTAATTTCATTTTTAATTCCAAAAACTTTAGTGAGCTGTTTCATTGCTTCATTAGGGGTATCAAGTTCTGCGATATGGAATCTAAGGTCTGGAGAAATAGACATCCCTATCAACCCACATGCTTGATATTTCCTATTTTCCCATTTCGCTATCTTATCTTCATCTTTAGGTTTAGTTTCTTGGCATGAGGCTATTCTGTAAAGACCTTTACTTCTAAGTAAATCCACAATGTAGGACCACCATTGGAAGTAGTTGGTGTTGTCAAGAATAAATTGGCATAGAATTTCTGTTTGAACAGAAACTTAAGATATAGATGCTGAAACTAAGTGTTCCAATGGAAATATCTCGAAAAATTAGGCCTATTAAAAAACAATGGCTCTGAAAACGACTTCTGGATGAAGAAGTTATGGCCTTTTGAGGAAAAGTTGTTGAAGATGCCGACGAAGTGCGTGAATGTGTTAGAGTGAATGATAATGTTATATTTTAAACCCCCCTCTCTCCCTCCCCCCTCCCCCGCCCCAAACTTAATCTAATTAGCTCACTTTAGAAAAAAACTGATGTGACCCACTTTTATAAATAAGTGAAAGTCATTTTTACAATGGTACTTTATGAGCTACCCACTAAATTGTAACTTAAATAAAATATAAAGAGACTTTAGAATTATAAGTGTCTCACTTTTTATAATAGGTGAGAACACTTTTACATAAAGTAACTTTAAAACATAAGTTACATGTTCTTTTTGAAAAAGTAACTCAAAAAAGAAAGAAAGACTTGAACTTAAGACCTCTATTCTCATAAAGTAACATTGGACCAAGTGAGCTAGTTTAAAAGGTTAGTAATTTTTGGAAAACATGAAGTTTTTTTTTGTTTTTAGTCACTGAAGCTTTGGGGTGCGTGTTTACTTGAAAAATATATTTTTTCCTACAAAAAAAACCACACAACCCAACACGGACATACAAAAAAAACCAAACCTTATAGCTTGAAGTTAGCTTTCACCAGAAATTAAATATTTTCCTCAATGTTTCTGATTTTCTGTGATCACACTAAGGCCTAGTGGAAAAGAGCATACACATGAGAAAAATCCTTCATTTCTATTTGTGATTTTCCCAGATCGCATAGAGTCACAGGGAAAAGAGCATACCCAAAAATGAAAGGTATAGATCTGGTAATATAAAAAACAAAGAGCTAAATAAACTGAAATAAACAGAGAGATGAATAACTAAAACTACAAATAAAGACTGTATACCTCTAGATCTTACAAATGACATAGCTAGGGCTACTAGAAACATTTTCGCATGAAACAAATGAGGTTACTCACTGTAACAAATGCTAATAACACAATAGAGCAGCCCTCTTGGCCTAAAAGCGGTCAAAAACAATAGATCTAGGAAACGACATTCAAATGCAGTTGTACCTGCTTTCGATTTGGATCACCAACGGATGCAACCCTCAAACAGGGTAAGTTCCTCAAATAGAACACCAAAAGACACCACTCGCAAACCGATCATAGATCAATACACCAGTATTCTTGACGTGGTTAAAACCCTCAAAGAGGGAAATAGTCCACGACATGAGCCAACGCGACCACTTTAGGAAATTCATTAATAAATGAAAGAAAATTTACATAAGCTTCTCTCATGAATGGTCACCCTACAAATGACCCTCCATGCTCTTTAAATGGAGATCATGGACCAATCGGGTGTTAAGCCACAGATCAAGTGTTGGTAATACCGAGGAGAGAATGAACCGTTGGATCACTTCATGTCTAGAACATATTGTGACCATCAGATTGTAAGTTACAAAAGCACATAGTAAAGAAACTCACTTTACCTAACTCTACACTAGACCAAGTTATACTTAACTATTTCTTATGTGTCAGAATATCCTAACATAATTTCGCAATAATGCTTTCAAAAAAGGACTTGGAATAGGTCACAAGTTGCAGTGGTCAGATGATAAGTTGAGGTTATAGTTAAACATTGTAGTGTTCAGGGAGTATTAATTTGTTTATAGCAAGATGCAGCTTCACGCCACAAGTTGATGGCATGAATCTATTGCCCAACAATAAGGCTGTTGGTCTACTAGATCTCTGCATCCCACAGGGGGAAACGGTCTCCAGTTGGAGCCAATTTTGTAACTTATTTTGACACCCTTGAAAGTTAAATGAATTTTAGCTAGTCTACCTCCTGGCTAAATCCTCGGGCTTATATAAATTTTCTTTGGAAATCTAAATAAATAATATAGGGATGTTTGAGGTAATTTTTCAAGAATTGGAAGGACTCAAATCTTCATTGGACCTTTTCCAGTGGAAACGAATTTGACATATCTTTCCAACAGTATATAGAACTCCCCAAATGGACTCCTAGATCAAAAGATAGAACAAGTTGAAGTTCACTCTTCAAAATCCAAAAAACAAAGGAAAAAGGCTAAGTGTTGAGTCCCGGATCCTGACGATCGGAGGTCCCACAGTATCAGAAATCAATGATTAGAGGTCCAAAGGGGCATCACATATTGCATTATCAAATAAATGTTGTGTTGAAGTGTTAAATCGCTGGGAAATAGGCCTCCAGTGTTAAAGTCCCGGGAAATGTCGAAAGCAAATTATAAAGGAAATTCATTGCAAAACAGAGCAAGGTTGGGCCTTTTCTCTCTCCTCCCAAAGGGACGTGTGGTAGTCAACGATTGGATCTGATAAGGGCCACGTGGAGGATGACGTCAAAAATGACGTGGTCATACAATGGACAAGTTGCAGGTGGATTCAGTGTTTTCAAGGGTCATAAGGGGCGAAAAATGGGTGACATGTGTCACCACTCACAGGTTGAAACATGGCAGTGATGACATTAGCAATCGCATATCAGTGATCAGAGGTTGAGGCTTGTTGTGCATCAGAGTGAAACCTCCAATTGAAAACCTCCAAGAGAGGGGCTCTGATAAGAGGGCTGGACGTGGGCACATGAAGAGTCATAGGACCAAGTGCCACATGCAAAAGGTGATTGATGATCACAATCAGAGTTTTGCAACTTGTGACACTTTAAAAGTTCTAATTGCGAATTGCCGAGAAAAGGAGCTCCAATATGAGGGCTTAATTGCGGTCACGTGAAGAGCCAAAGGACCAGGGCTAAACATGGAAGGTGATCGGTGATCGCAAGTCCTAGAGGGTGAAACCAAGTGCTACATTATAAAATCGTCGATTGCGAAGTCCCGATATTATAAAGGCCCAAGCGCATATTATGTGGTCCCATGTAGCATAATATTTCTAAAGAATCAGCCCCATTTTCCGCTAAGTCTTGAAGTATTATTTCAAAGGACTATCATAATGCTATACTTCAAAGAATTGGCCCCCTTTTTTAGCCTAAGGGCTTAAGCCCCAAAAAGGTTTTTGTCCGATGTCCCCTGACCTTGATTATACAGTTTCTACCTAAGCCCTGGGGTTAAGGCTCATAGATCAATGACCATCATTCATTTCGGACCCCTCATGTTTTCCAAAGTTTAACAAAGAGGGGGGGATCTGAAAAGTGGTTTTGATAAAACCATCTTTGTATATGTGGCAATCTATGGTGAATTTCACACCCCCCTGACTTGAAACCACATACCACCAATCCCCCCCCCCCTCCCCCCCCACAAATCCATTAGTGGTTTTAGGAGTAAATTATCAAGATGATGGAACAATTGGAAAACACTACCCCTCATTTCATTCGGTGTATCAAAAAAAATAGATTAGAATATCTAGGTGTCTTTGAGAGAGGAATTGTATTGCAACAATTGTGTTGTTGTGGAGTGTTGAAAGTAGTTCAGATATCTCAATCGAGCTATCCCACTTGGATTTCTCGTTAGCAGTTTGCAAAACACTGAGGGAGAAAGAACAAGTGAGTATTCAACAACTTCAAAGTACCAAGGCAGAAAATCAGTAGGCATAGGATTACATTCTCTATTCTTAAGACCTAAGACAAGTGGTAGAGCATTCCAAATTCAATTCCAAGGAATTTGACTCAAACTTCTCAACAATTCGAGGCAACAAACAACATATTTCAAGTAATCAAAGACACGCTACTACAAAAATTCAACGCATGGAATAAGATGAGTGTATTTTGGGTATCAACAAACAAAGGAAGAACATGAGCACTAGTGAATCAATTCTAGATTTCAAGGCAACATACTTGCAAGCAGTTCAAAGTTTCCAGTAGATAAATTAGAGAGGTTCCTTTATTTTAGATTATTGTTAGGATTTTATCCCTAAAATCTTGTAATAACAGATGAAGGTTCAACTTAAGGTTTTCCTATATATTCTTTTATTTGTAATAAACAAGGGTTGGATTTTGATGCCAAGGCTCTTGAATCTGTAATAGCTTCTATTATAGGATTTCTAATGAAAGCCTTCTAGCTTTAGTTTATGATAGAGTTTGTGTTTCTATTATGTCTTTTTAATGTTTCCATAACCTATTTTCTACACATGTTCAAAGTATTATATAAGATTTGGGTAAGAATAGATTGAATTTCAATCTCTCTAAAATCCATTGCAAATTAATAATCATTTAAAGAGATTAATGTATTGGACTGTCTGTCTGAGTTAGCTCTTCTTGAACTGATTATTGTTTGTCCTTCTATCTTCTCCTAAATATGTTTTGTTGGGTTGTAGAAATCTTCTACACACATCCAAATTTTCCTATTTGTTAAGTAATCAGGTTAACTCCTCAATTATTAGGAATCTCCTTACATTATTCTATCATAATCCTTGAAAAGCTAAGTCATTCTGTCAGGCTAGAAGTTGAGACTTTCAGAAGGGACCCTATGAGAGAGGCCTTTAATCATGAATAGGGATTGTCATTGATCGCAAACCACCTCCAACTAAAACCATAATTCTGGCCATTGTTCTTTAAAGGTTGTTGTTCAGTGACAGGTAAACAACATTAAACAAAGCCTCATAACAACTGAGGGATCCCCCTCTAGTTCAAGGGCCATCTTAAACCTAAAGGTTGGATGAGTTGGTTTCCTGGCATAGTTTTTGAAGCCAATGGTTGCCTTCGGGAAACACGTACAACAAATCCAAGGCCTATTTATTATTGAGAATCAATGGAAAACCCTAAAAATCCAAAAACCTAACCCTAGGAGAAGAAGCTCCAAAACTGTGGGCCCCGTTTAGGTAAATTGCTACATCAATTTCCCGGGATCATAACTTTGGCATACGATCTTTGTATGGCTATCATAATACTTCATTTCGAAGATCTCAAAGAGATAATTTAAACAATTCTTCATGCCTTCTTGAGACCTTTTGGTTTGCTCCGTTTTCCCTAAAAACGTTGTTTGGGGCCTCAAAGTGGCTCTAGACTTTTAGGAGCCGAAAAAATACAAAAAATAGTAAATTGTGCTATAATTAAGGAAACTAAAAAACTAAAAGAGAGTTTTGGGGGTCCAAGTGGAATAGGATGGTGGCCACCAATATCCACCTGGATCAGTCCTCCCCCCTTAGGAAGCAATGGTCCCCATTGTGTTGAGTTCTTCCATAAGATGGGGAAACTTCTACTGAATTTCGTCCCTCGTGAGCCACTTGCCTTGGTGTAGGAGTTGGCTAGCTTTGACAAACCAATATAGCTATATCTTCTACTGGTGTGTGTTCTTGATTTATGGGTCCATGATCCGATCGATGTTGGTGTGTTCCATGCAGTCTAGGTTTGGCTCTATTGGTTTGAGTTGTTCTGTAATGTCAGATGTGTCCAACAATGGTGGAAAGTATGGTCGAAGGTGGTATACATGGAACACTGGGTGAAGACCAAGGAACAGTGGAATGGTGATCTTGAAGGCATTGCTCCATACAACCTTAATGATGGTGTATGGCCCATATCAAAGTGGGCAAAGCTTGCAATGGGGTCCAGTGAGGTGCTCCTTCTGCAAATGTAGCCAAACTTTGTCGTCCACCTGGAACTTGTGTGGCACGCGATGCTGATTATAGTGCTACTTGTACTTAGCATTGGCTCTGTCCAATATATCATGGAATTACTTGCAGATGTGTTGAATGTGCTCAATGAAGTTTTTATCCCTGTCAGCTTCAAATTGGACATGAGTCGAATCTTCCTGAGTAGTTGCAAATGTTATGGCTACATCAATGGGACATAATGGCTAAAATCCTAGCCCTACCTAAAAGGGGTTGTGGCCCGTTGAGCTGTGGATAGTTTTGTTGTAGCTATGTTGGACATAGGGAAGGCTTTCATCCCATATGTGTGGATGCTTTAGCTTGTACTTGTGTAGGATGTCTATGATCATCCTATTGACAACTTCTGTTTAGCCATTAGTTAGGGGATGGAAAGCCATGGAATTAGTGGGTTTGGTATCCAACATCGATTAGAGACTTGACCAAAATGCACATAGGAATCTGTTGTCCCGATCAAAAACAATGGACTGTAGGATCCCAAAGTGTACCCATGCTTGGTCAAAGAAGAGCTTAGCAGTGTCCACTATTGTGATACTCTTCTTGCAGGCCACCACAATGGCCATCTTAGAGAATTTGTCAACGACCATGAAAACACAGTTGTTTCCATGCTTAGTTGAAGGAAGGCGCGACATGTGATCAACACCATGACTGGTGGTTAGCTGAGGCAGTCTGTAACATTATTGGTGTTTCCCTTCTTGCAGTTAATGCTCAAATGGAATTGTTGCAGATATGTGGACCATTTCTACTGGCGATCATTCTATGACTTCACTTATGTCTATATGAACTGTAGGGGTTGGTGGTCTGTGTGGATGATTGTTTCCTTCCTCATAATGTAATGCTTCCATTGACGAGAGGCTTGCACAATGTAATACATTTCTTTGTCATAAGTTGGATACTTTCAAATTGTGTCTGAAAGTGTCTCACTGTGGTAAACCACTCGATGCCCCTATTGAGTAAGAACTACACCAATAGCATAGTCGGAGGCTTCTGCCTCAATCTCAAATGGTTGCTTCAGGTTTGGTAATGTGAGCATTGGTGCAAAGCATAGGTGATGCTTCAACTCAAAAAACGCCTTACGTTTGGTTTCAGGCCAAAAAACATTGATTTCACTCTGCCCTTGGTGACTTGAATTAATGGCCAAGTGATATGAGAGAACCCCAACACGACCCTGTGGTAGAAATTGGTAAGACCCAGAAAGTTACAGAGCTCTATTAGAGTGATTGGGGTTTTCCAATCTTGAATGACTTGTGTCGTGGCTGGGTCCACATGCACACCCTACTCATTAATGATGTACCCCAATTATTGAAACTAGGTCATGCCAAAAGTGCATTTCTCCAAATTGGCACACAGATTGTGTTTTCACAGGGTTTGAAGGCCCTATCGAATATGGTGGAGGTGCTCTTCCCAACTCTGGCTGAAGATCAAGATGTCATCTAAATACACCACCACGAATGCATTGGTGAAGGGTTGCAAGATGTTGTCCATCAATCTCATGAAGGTTGTGTGGGAATTCGTCAACACGAAAGGCATGACCAACCATTCGAAAAGGTCCTCCTTGGATTTGAATGAAGTATTCCATACATTGGAGGGTTCAATAGGCACCTGGTGATAAGCGGAATTCAAGTCCATATTGCTGAAATATTTGGCCCCCTTGAACTGGTGCAGAAGGTCATCAATTCGTGGGATTGGGTACCTATTCCTGACAGTGATCTTTTTTAGAACTCGATAGTCAATACAAAGTCTCTAGGTAACGTTCTTTTTCTATACCAATACAATTGTGCTCCCACAAGGTGATGACCTCAGCTTGATGTAACCTTTTGGCAACATATCCTAAATCTGCCTCTTGATCTCATCATTCTCCAAAACAGAGTGTCGATAGAATGGTCCATTGGGTAGCAACATGCCTGGGGTCAGATTGATGGAGTGCTTGACTTGATAGTCTAGAGGTGCCCATGTAGGTGAGGTGAAAATGTCCCTATACTCCACAACCTTATCGATCTATTGTTGTTGTGTGGAGGAGCCCTCATTGGAAGCCATTGCCACAACCTTCTTCTTTCTCTGAGGGCGAATAATAAAGAAAACAAATTTCCTTGCCTGGGAAATGATCTTACTACATTGTTTTGCTATGATCAAAGATATGACGGTAGTCGGGGCTACCTCTGATATCCTATACAAATTATTTCCCAAAGTAATAATCATAGAGCAAGGTCTAGACTCATATAGAGCATTTCACTTCCACAAGTATGGTTTTCCTAATAATATATCACAAATTTCAAGAGGAGAAACATCACAAAATACCACATCCATGAAGGTCTTGATGTTGTAGGGAAGGTGGCACTGCTAGCTGACACAGAGATCTCGTCCTTGGTGAAGCCACCCGATTGTGTACGGCTGTAAATATGTTGTCATTGGCAAGCCTAGCCGCTTCATGACCTCCACTGAAATGAGGCTATTTTGGCTCCCGTTGTTGACAATGAACTTCAGCAAAGAACCTTTCACCCACATCTGTGAGTGGAATAGGCGTTCCCCCTCCTCTAAACCTTTAGGTTCATTCTTCTAGATTTTGGTGGTGGCCATGGTGGGACTGGGCTCTACGTCAATGATCTACTTCCCTTTGTCATTCCTCTTGTCGGGTTCGGACTTAGAGTCAGAACCTATATTTGATTCAAAATCCTTCTTCTCGGCTACCAGTGACTGCTTGGCCTGATAGGCACTTGTGTTGTGAGTGGAGCTCTTATGGAACTCATACCATTTACATATGTCCTTCTTTGTATTTGTGGTGTTGTTCTTCGCTTACGGCTTTAGTGGGTGTTGTCTAGGTAAATCCTCTCTGTAGACAAAGATGATCCCTCTAGCCCAATGAGTGGGTCTAGCAACCTAAGTGACAATCTACTTGACACTTTCCCAAGTTGCAATTGAAAAGAGAGACGAAGAAGATGGCCTAACTCGTTCTGACTCTATCTCGATCTCCTTTGTTAAAGACCTTGAATCACTTGCGTCACGAGCTCATTCATGCTGCTCTCAACGTTTATGATCCTACACAAGAGATTAAGACACAACAAGGCATGTAAATACAAATAGCATATTCAAAAGCAACCTACTTAATTGATCAAGGAATGTTAAGATATATGATACATGAGCATACACATCAATGGAAAATGAACTAGCAGTTATACATTAATAGAAAATAAGGGGACGCTTACAACCAAGCCTTGATGTTGATAGGCTCTCCTTGAATTAATATCCAAGTCCAAGCTAAGCTCTGTAAGCACTCCTTATCAAAGCCAAATGAGTAGTATATAGGCACAATCTTAGCATACAGGTGCAAATAGACATAGACCAAACATTTGGGGATGGGAGAGGATGAATATATAGGCTAGGAAAGGGAGTTAAGATCTCTCCAAATATAGGAATATGCCCTTATCTTAAGGAGGGAGCTCATAGGGATAAGACCAAGAGGCCAAGTTGGGAGAATTTGACCTCATCTATGTCGAACAACCTCCAATTCGCTGCTCTAGAAGCTTCTAGATCTCGAAGCTTCTCATCCTCTTTGGGAAAATTTCCTTTTTGGGATCATTGTAGGTATACAAGTGAAAAGAGAAATGCCATCATGGGTCAAGTGCACTGTAACAAGTGATCATCGTTGTTTTTAGTCTCATAAGGGTGATTATTCTCAAATTACGGTTTTAGAGCTATTTCCTTCAAGGGAATTTCAAGGCATTTTCCAATCAAATTCCTAGGAAGGATCTGAACTGCATATATGAATGAGTACACTGCATGATGTTCATGTTTCAGGCACTTTGGAGCATGTCACATGGAAGTGCAGGATGTGTGATAAAAGACTGTGTAAAAGATTTCCCCTAAAGCATGAAGGAAGAACGAGGATTGATGGCTGAGATGCTTTACAAGCTTTTGCAAGGGCGAGGACAAACACTGTCAAGAGACCTGCAAATCAATAATGCATATACATATAGATATCTGATATCAAAACATGAATCCATGGTATGGATGCAGCCATCTAGATGATAAGGACTATATGAAAGGATCCATGGTATGGGCGCAACCATCCAAATGAGAAGGATCATATGTGAATCTAAGATCCAAGGTATGGTCACAACCATCCGATATAAAAGGATCATCATAAATGTAAAGTCCCATGGTATGGTCACAACCATCCGTATAGCAGAAACATGTGTACAATCATGAATAACATATAACTCCACGTAGCCTGAGTCATATCAGACAAGACTCAGGGTCTTGTGCTCCATCCCAACCCGATCAAAGTACGAATTCTAACATGTGAATGAACTTGTCGAAGTCAAACGTGCTATAAAACCACCTGATTACCAACCAATAATGTGGACCCTTAATATGCATGAGAGGAACCACCAATAATAACAATGGTCCTCAAGGTACGACAGTACAATCCATAAACGTGAAAAAAAAGCTGATGTTGAACATTCGTGGAATCACCCGATGGAAGGTCAATAGTGAAAACCTATCATTAGATGTGAATGACTTCCCATTCAAGAATGCAAGTTGTAAGGTACTGAAAGGGAGTTTCTAAGTCATCTTCTTGGATAATGAGCTAAATTCGATAGGAAGTGACCCATCGAAGGAGGGTCATAATGATTCCATCATCATCGAAATTAAACAAGGAATAAAGTGGAATAAATGAGTATGATCCAAGACTATGACAAAAGGTCAGGAAATGTATAGGTAGTAAATTGCAGATAAGATTTATCTTGAACATATTGGCGACATGACTCCACAGTGTGGCAACATTTTACTCAACATAGGACCAAGGGTCATAATGACGAAGTGGAATAGTTAGATGACAAGCAAAATGGATCACCCAAACCCGGAAGGACAAGTGACTAAGTGAGGATATCCCAAGCCCAACACAAGAAATGGATGAGTGTCATGTTCAAGAGTGACATGCTACCTATACAAGAGATGTTTCACTTCACTTTTTCCCCCATTATTTCTAGTGAGTACCTCTTTATTTTTACACAAGCTTGAAGAGGGCACCATATGCTTATCATATAAGTTCACCCTTCGGATGAATCCATCCTAGTAAGTTTTATGAGTCCTAGGAAGGAGAAACTCAGTCTCGTCATGGTGACAAGTCTTTCATCATTTAATTTTTACAAGTCTGATGGAAGAGTAACTCGGTGTCTTTTTCATATTTAAAGAGTTTGAAAAAGAGATGAAAAATAAAACTCCATCAGGTCCCTTTTCGTAATTTTTCTCTCGAACTCGAAAAGGTAGAAAACAATATTCGAGAGAACCTCTTGACCATATCGATGAAGGTGTACCTTTTTCGTAAATAGTCAACCTCGACCCAAAAAGGGGTAAACATATACTGAGACGACATCAATTCATTTAATTTAATGAGTTCAAAACATAAGTAATCGACAATATTTTCATATTTAGAGAGTCATAAAAGGGCTGAAAGATGACTCCTACTCGAGGAGCGAGTGGTAAAAAAGGGTAGCAACTAGTTTTCATGATGATGGAACTGCTCAAAACATGTAAAGGTAAAGAGATGGAAGAACCAAGATTCATCTGGAAAAATTGGCTAATACAAATGGAAATCACGAGATGTAAAGTGGGAATAGTTTCATTTTTACACAAGATTGAAATATGGGAAACTATGCTTGGATTTGGTTTCATTTTTACACAAGCTTGAAACAAAGATAAACTATGCTTGAGATAATTTTGCATGCCCCTAGCATAATGACTCAATTCGAGGTACATGCCCCCCAAACTTCATTTCATTCACCTAAGTAGACTATTGGTTACTAACAGGTGGATGGAATGAAGGTTCACTTATGAGATCAAGTGAAAGACTCGACTGGGATTTTACGAGATCTAATCAAATACTCGAATCAGAAGGGGATTTGTTTCATTTTTTAATGAGCTTGACACAGGAAAAGAACCATGCTCATGACACTTTGTTTCATTTTTTACCAAGCTTGACACAAGTAAAGGAACTATGCTCATGGATACCTATTTCATTTTTTAACGAGGTTGACATAGTAAAATAACTATCCTCATGGGAACCTATTTCATTTTTTAATGAGGTTGACATAGTAAAAGAACTATCCTCATGGTCCTTGTTTCATTTTTTAAGGATCTTGACACAAGACAAGGAACTCTACTCCACGCATGTGATCACAGAGGGAAAGAGGCCATGGATTCGAAGAGGTTCTCATTAGATGGGAGAACAATGCTCTATAAGGAATACATGTCTAAGGATCCAATTGAAAAATCAGGCTCCAACGCCTCTAGTACATGGTGTACTACATCACGTATTAGATCGTAAGTATATGCGGGCATGGAACAAGTGGCCACGTAATTAACCTGTGGCGGGGGTGATACTGCTTGCATATGAGAACCATTTGGGGATGCTGATTGAGTGGGAGTTGATTAAGGACCAATTAATGTAAGCTGATCAATGACCACAATGTTTCCTTTATGCAGGAAACACATCACTCGAAAGAGGGAAGAAACAAGGGCTTCCATGACATAAACATAGTCACGACTAAGGAGTAGATTAAAATCTAAAGGGCCTTGGAAAACCATCACGTCTATATAGACATTTTTCCCTCCCAAAGTAATAGGTAACTTAGCAAGGATCGCTAATGGTTGACTGGTTCCTTTGTTAAAATCTAACAGATTCTAGGTGACGGGGACAAGCTGAGGAGAACCTAAATCTTGCAAAGCTTTTGAAGATAGGATGCTAACAAATGTGCCCTCATCTATGAATGTGCTAGGTATGACCATATGGTAAACATGTAATTTAATATGGAAAGGCACATAAGACGGAAGATGATATCCTGGCAGTCGACTCCAATCAAAATAAGTGACTAAACTACTTGGAGGGGGTGTCGTAGGAATGTGAGAGTTGTTCTCTTGCTCTATGGGAATAGGAGAAATTCTCTCATGCACCTTGAGAATAGGAGGATTTACTTCCAATTCATTTGAAACTAAAGAAACTAGAAGAACTTGTGCAGTATGAGGTTCACTCTCTACCGGAAAGGTATGGTTAACTAAAGGTGGAATTAAGTCTACTATTTTCTCAACTAATGGTTGGTTGAGAACAGACTCACGAGACTCACTTTCAGAGAGAGTGGGGTTGACCAAGGATGAATTTTGATCAATCACTTGAACAACTAGCGAAGGATCAGGGAAAAGCTTTCGATAACCAACCAGAAGATGAGGTTGAGAATTTGTAAGGTTTTTCAACTCTTTGGAAGCTTCATCCATAAGAGGACAAAGGTTAATGGGATGATTACCTTCACACAACTTATAGGGAAATTTGACTATTCCCTTTTTCTCATGAGCTTTACTATTACTAGTTGAAGGTTTATCACCAGTATGATCTCCAGATGCTGGTGACAAAGGTTGATGTGAACCTATAGACCACACTCCTAAGACCTTGGGAATACCAGGACAATTCCGAAGAAGGTGGTCACCCTTACATAACATGCAAGGGAATTTTACTTTCTAGGGCTCATTGGAATATGTTTCTTCATTAGTTGCATCCGTAGCAATGGCTGCTTGGTTGTCCCCTTGCTTATTTTTCTTCTTCTTTGGCCTCTTCTTCTTCTTCTTCTTCTTCTTCTTCTTAGCTTCCTGATTACTAGAATCTAGAATTTCACTAGGCGAAGAGGAAGAATGGGGTGAAGAAATAGGTGAATAATGCAAGGGGTCAATTCTAGGATCAACATGAGGTTAATGTTGTTCAAGTGGAGGAGAACTTGGCTGAAAAGAATTTTGGACACTTGAAACTACTGAGGTCAAAAATAACCAAACTAGCATATCAATGGTCAATCCAGGAAGGGACAACGTCGCCATATAAGGAGTACCAGTATTCCCAAAAGAAGGAAAATGACTAGGACTACCAACAGAGGGGTTTCCTTAACTGGTAGACTCAGGAAATGTTTCGATTGGTATTAACCTAATATCTAGTAAGGAGTATTTCCACAAGAAGGATGTTGTTAACAGTAAATTAATTTTAGAATTTGAATTTTTTTTTTTTTCCTTTTCATGTTTTAACAGTCGAGAAAAAGATGAAAATTTGATTCTAGTCAATTTCGTTGGTTTAACGAGCTTTGAAGGACAAGTACTCAATGATCTTTTTAGGTTTAAGGAGTCAGAAAAGATCGAAACGACTACTCAGTATATTCTAGGCAATAAGGATTACCAAGTAACCATGAACTGAAATATAAACCTTAGAAAATAAATTTACTAAGGACTTGACGTACGTGCAGGAAATCTCCCTGAATGTTGTTTTCAGTGTAACACATTTATAAGGTGACAAAATCAGCTTCCTATGGATAAAATTTTGTAACCTTTTAGGGTCTCCCTTTGTATACATGACAGTATGGGGAGCACAAGTCCGTGCTAGCGTTTTCTAATGAAAGAGTATGCGAACGACAACTATTGAGATATATAGACGCTGAAACACATCTCTAGCCTAAACCACTAAGTATGAACATTAATGTTTCAAATGCTCCATAGATTAATTGAGGTAAATTTTAGTTTAATCTTGAATTAAGTTTTAGTTTTGAGGTCTAAACGATGTCACCTACTCCTAGAATGCAAATAAATGATGAAAATGAAACTTTTCATTCAATGAAGGCTATTCTACCAAAGAGAGAGAAACAACCAATCAATAGATCAAACAATCCAAAAGAATCAATACAAACTTTTCAATGTAATAAAATGAAATCAAATCTTTCATTCTATTGACAAATGCAATGCCATAAAGATGAAAATCTTTTTCTTTTCACTAAAGATGCACTCAATGCAAACTAGTGCAAAAGAGCAAAAGAAAATGAAAACAATTCACTAATCATGAAAATCTCTTTCACTTTCCGATTTGAATGCAAGAAATGTTTTGAAAATACTTCAATGATATACACTTTCACTTTCTGAAACACAAGAATAACAACAAGCACTTCCTTTTGATTCAATAAAAAACAAACAATTTTGTAATCTATTGCTTGCCAATGGAACTAAAGTGACTTTCAAAGCATCTACTCAATTCGACACTAATGAAAATAAATTTATACCAAAGAACCAAAAGTGACTTGCAAAATATGTCCAGACGCAAAAGAACTCTTTGAACAAAGGTAATTGATCTCTGAAGAGTAGACCAATGAGTGAATGAAGGGTGACCTAGAAACCCTAGGAACCCTAGAAAGAAAATCAAGCTCCAAACACACTTAAACCAAATCAAGAGGCAATTGCAGTCAAACAAACATGTCAACCAAGACAATGACACTATAATCACACTGAAAAACCACTGCTAGAAGGAAAAAAACTGAAATCAAGAAGAGAAAACCCTAATTTTCTTAAACTTTTGGGATCATCACACCTGTCATAGGAAAAACAACGATAATCACGACTGTAATTAAAACATCCATGATGTCATCGTGACTGTCAGAGAGAAAACTGCAATGGTCAAGAAAGATGAGATAAAACCAAAAAATCTTCAAGATCAACAAAAATAAAGAACCTTCAAGCAATCACCAGTAAGTGAAAAAGTTACAGACAAACAAACAAGCTTGAAAATGAACGGTTGGTCAAACTCAACACAAAAGAAAGATGAAGGATTGAATGGAAAGGATCATAACATTCCCATCGGAGTCGCTATTTTTTTTGTCTAGGTAAATCTTTCTATGTACATAGATGATCCCTATAGCCTAATGAGTGGGTCTAGCAACCTAAGTGACAATCTACTGGACACTTTCCTAAGTTGCAATTGAAAAGAGAGACGAAGAAGATGGCCTACCTCGTTTTGACACTATCTTGATCTCCTTTGTTGAAGACCTTGATTCACTTGCTTCACAGGCTCGTTCCTACTGCTCTCAGCGTTTATGCACCTGCACAAGAGATCAAGACACAAAAAGGCATGCAAATACAAATAGCATATTCAAGAGCAACCTACTTAATTGATCAAGGAATATTAAGATAGATGATATATGAGCATACACATCAATGGAAAATGAACCAGCAGTTGGATATTAATAGAAAGTAAGGGGAAGCATACAACCAAGCCTTGATGTTGATAGGCTCTTCTTGAATGAATATCCAAGTCCAAGATAAGCTCTCCAAGCACTCCTCATCCAAGTCAAATGAGTAGTATATAGGCACAATCTTAGCATAAGGGTGCAAATAGACATAGACCAAACATTTGGGAATGGGAGAGGATGAATATATAGGCTAGGAAAGGGAGTTAGGATCTATCCAAAGATAGGAGTAGGCCCTTATCTCAAGGAGGTAGCTCATATGGATAAGACCAAGAGGCCAAGTTGGGAGAATTCAACCTCATCTATGCTGAAAAACCTCCATCTCGCCGCTCTGGAAGCTTCTAGATCACGAAGCTTCTCATCCTCTTTGGGAAAATTGCCTTTTTGGGATCATCACGGGTATACAAGTGAACAGAGCAATGTCATCGTGGGTAAAGTACAGTGCAACAAGTGATCATCACTGTTTTTAGTCTCATAAGGGCGATGATTCCCAAATTAGGGTTTTAGAGCTATTTCCTTCAAGGGAAGCTCAAGGCATTTTCCAATCAAAGTCCTAGGAAGGATCTGAAATTCATATATGAATGAGTACACTGCATGATGGTAATGCTTCGAGCACTTCGAGGTATGTCACAGGGAAGTGCAGGAGGTGTGACAAAATACTGTGTAAGAATAGGTTGTCACGGGTTGCCTCAACTTGGATTTGGCCTTTTCTCGGTTGTTTGGGGGTGCCTTTTCCTTGCTTCGGATTAACATATCCAAAGTCTATCTTCTTCTTTTCAAAATTCTGCTCAATCTTGACAGTGTATCGGTGTGTTTTTCAGAGCGAGGAGATGTCTGGGAACTCCATCTTGTCTTGGATGTACTTGCGTTGATAGTCATGGTACTTGAGTACCAAATGGCACTTAGAATCCTTGATACCCAACTTAGTGCGGAAGGTATGGAAAATATTTGTGAAATCTAGCACACCTTGGTCCCTGCTTGCTGTAGCATGGTCCACTTTATGTATTTATGTTCGTAGCTCTCGACAAGCTAATATTGCTCCTTTGTGGCTTATCGAAAATAATCCCAAGTGGATGCGGTTGAAAACAGTGAGGATTCCCTCACGTCCTTTTGTTCATAGTAGGCTTCCCATGAGTCCTTGACATGTGGGGCGACTTTGAGAATTGAAAAATTAATATTTTTCCGATTGTAAAAGTCATGAACTGAAAAATATCCTTCCAACAAATTCAACCATTTATCTACAACCTATGCATCTATTTGACCCTCAAATATGGGAATATCAAAGTTAACTTGTACCTTAAAAGGAGTTGCGCCTCCAGAGTGGCTGCTAGATATAGGAAAACGTATCCATCATCATGTTCCTCTATCACTTGTGGGCTTCCTCGAGCAATATTTTGAAATTATCTCCTCCCCATTCATCTTTCTTTTCTTCCGCCATGTGAGGTCGTTGGGGTTTGTGAGGTTGGTCTTGAAAAGGTTCAACCAAATCAATCCCTAACTCCTTATACCCTTACCTCATTGGGGACATGCAAAGAAAATAGGAGAAAGAGTAGACTGCCCTGATACCACTAATCTGAAACACAATAAATTACAAATATAACCATAACTACAGAAAGACAGCAGAAATAACACCTCATTTCGTTAATATCTGAAGACTAAAATATGCTTACAAAACAAAATGAAATAAAATAGCTCGAGCGATGGTAGCTTATCTCTGAGAAGATATGTGGCGGCTACATGCCTCTAAACTATGTTACAATTTGTCTCCAATGCCTATATATTATCGAAAAACTGTGGAAAACCTTAAACATCAAGAAACCTATCCCTAGGAGATGAAGCACCAAAACTGTGGGCCTCGTTTGGGTAAATTGGTACATCAATTTACCGGGGTCATAACTTTGGTATACGATCTCTGTTTTGCTACTATAATACCTCGTTTTGAAGATGTCATACAGGAGACCAAGACAAAATGGGCATAAGCATTTGGGAGTTTTTCAATCTCTCTATTTTCCTTAAAAACATCGTTTAGGGCCTCAAAATGGCTCCGGAAGTTTAGGACCCAAAAAACTACCAAAACTAATAAACTCTGCTACAATTAACGAAGGCTAAAAAATGAAAGAGAAAGTGTTGAGGATCCCAATGGAATAGGAGGGTGGCCACCAATATCCACTTGGATAAGTCCTCCCCCCTTAGGAAGCAATGGTCCCCATTGCGTTGAGTGGCTCCATGAGAGGGGGAAACTTCTTATGGACTTCGTCCTTAGTGAGCCACTTGCCTTGGTGCAAGAGTTGGCGAGCTTTGACAACCTGATATAGTTGGATCAATTGATGGGGTGTGTTCTTGATCTATGTGTCCATGATCCGATTAGTTGTGTCATGTTCCATACACTTTGGGTTTAGCTCTGTTGGTGTGAGTTTTTTTGCAATGTTGGATGTGTCCAACAATGGTGGAAAGTATGGCCGAAGGTGGTCTAGATTGAACACTAGGTGAAGATCAAGGAACGGTGGAATGCTGAGCTCAAATCCATTCCCCCCCATAGCCTTGGTGATTATCTGTGTCCCATATCAAAGCAGGTGAAGCTTGCGACGGGGTCCAATGAGGCACTCCTGCAAATGTAGCCAAACTTTAACGCCCACATAGAACTTGTGCGGTACCTAACATTAATCATGGTGTTTCTTGTACTTAGCATTGGTTATGTCCAATATATCATGGACTTGATGGCAGATGTGTTCAATTCGCTCAATGAATGTGTTATCCCTGTCGGCTTCGAAGTGGACATGAGCCGAATATGCCTGAGTAGCTGCAAATGGTATTCCTACATCAATGGGACATAATGGTTGAAATCCCAGCCATACCTGAAAGGGGATGTGGCCCATTGAGTTATGGAGAGCTCTATTGTTGTTGTGATGGAAATAGGGAAGGCTTTAATCCCATGTGCGTGGATGCTTCGAGTTGTACATGTGCAGGATGTGTATGATCATCTTGTTGACGACTTGTGTTTGGCCATCAGTTTGGGGATGTAAAGACGTGGACTTAGTGAGCTTGGTATCCATAATTGACTAGAGACTTAACCAAAATTCACTTAGGAATCTGTTGTCTTGATAAGAGACAATGGAATGTGGGATCCCAAAGTGTACCCACCCTCTCTCAAAGAAGAGCTTAGTAGTGACCTTTGTTGTGATACTCTTCTTGTAGGCCGCCATAATGGGCATCTTAGAGAATCTGTTGATGACCATGAAAATGCAGTCATTGGCATGCTTAGTAGAAGGAAGGCCCGACATGTAATCCATGGAGATGGATTCCCAAGGATTTAATGTACCTCACAACATCTTGATGAAGGTTCGGCCAATTAAAGTACTTCTGCAGTACTGCCATTGTTTTCTCTACTCCAAAATGTCCATCGACCCAACTATAGTGCACCTCCCCAATCATCTTGGCACGCTTGCTTGAAGGAACACAAATGTGTCTCTGGTGGGATAAAAATTCATCCTTGAGGTAAAAATTTGGAAATTTCTTACCTTCCAGGAGTCTTTGGTATGTGCTGCCGAATTCGAGATCACTCTCATAAAGATGCAGCCACTGCGAAGCCTCGTGCCACATGAGTCGAGCATAGTGATCAACGCAATGACTAGTGTCTGATGAGGAATTCTACAACATTATTGGTGCTTCCCTTCTTGTACTTAATGTTCAAATTGAATTGTTTGAGGTATGTGGACCATTTGTTATGGCGATCATTCTGCAACTTCCCTTGATTCTATATGAACGACAGGGGTCATTGGTCTATGTGGATGACCATTTCCTTGCCCACAATGTAATGCCTCCATTGACAACAGACCTGCACAATGGAATAAATTTATTAGTTGTAAGTGGGATACTTTCGGACTGTGTCTAAAAGTGTCTGTCTGTGGTAAGCCACTGGATGCCCATGCTAAAAAATAAATCCACCAATAGTATAGTCATAAGCATCTATCACAATCTCAAATGGTTGTTGCAGGTCTCGTAATGTGAGAGCTGGTCTAGAGCAGAGGTGATGCTTCAACTCGAAAAATGCCTTCTGTTGGGTTTCGGACCAAAAACACTTTCCTTTCACTCTACCCTTGTTGACTTGACTTAAAGGCCAAGTGATATGAGAGAACCCCAACACGAACCTGTGGTAGAAATTGGCAAGACCAAAACATTTGCAGAGCTCTATTAGAGTGGTTAGGGCTAGCCAATACTGAATGACTTGTCTCTTGGCTGGGTCCATATGCACACCATCCTCATTAATGATGTACTCCAAATATTAAACCTGGGTCATGCCAAAAGTGCATTTCTCCAAATTGGCACACAACTTGTGTTGTTGCAGGGTTTGAAGGACATGTCGAATATTGTGGAGATCCTCTTCCCAACTCTGGCTAAAGATCAAGATGTCATTTAAATACACCACCACGAGTGCATTGGTGAAGGGTCACAAGATGTTTTCCATCAATATCATGAAGGTTGTGGGGGCATTCATCAACCCGAAAGGCATGACCAACTATTTGAAAATCCCTTGCTTGGATTTGAAGGCAGTCTTTTATGCATGGGATGGTTCGACAGGCACCTTGTGATAACAAAAATTCAAGTCAATCTTGCTTAAATATTTGGCCTCTTGAGCTGGTCTAGAAGGTCATCAATTTGAGGGATTGGGCACTTATTCTAGATAGTGATCTTGTTCACTGTCTGATATTCAATACAGAGTCTCCAGGTCTCTACCTTATTTTCTACCAATAAAATCGGGCTCCCAAAAGGGAATGAACTTGGCCTTATGTGCCCTTTCTACAATAGCTCCTCAATCTACCTCTTGATCTCATCATTCAGTAGAATAGCGCATAGATAGACTGGTCCATTGGGTAGCGACATGCCCTGGGATAGATCGATGGAGTTCTTGACCTAACAATGGAGAGGTACCCCTGTAAGTGAGTAAAAAATGTCCCTATACTTCTCCATGACCTTATCCATATGTTTCTTCTGTTTGGAGGAGCCCTGTTTGGAAGCCATGGCCATGACCTCCTTCTTGCCCTGAGGGATAATCATGAGGAAAACAAATTTCCTAGTCTGGGAAATGATCTTGCTGCATTGCTTTGTAGTGATCAAATAGATGGTGGTAAGTGGGGCTACCTTCGGTATCCTGTACAAATTTTTTGCCAAAGTAATAATCACATATCAAGGTTTAGAATCATATACAGTGTGTTGCTTCCACAAGTATGGTTGTCCTAATAATACATAACAAACTTGATTAGGAGCAACATCACATAGTACCTCTTCCATGAAGGGCTTGATGCTGTAGGGAGGGTGACATTACTGACTAACGTGGAATCTCATCCTTGGTGAAGCCACCTGATGGTGTACGACTGTGGATTTGCTATCATCGATATGCCCAACTGCTTCACAACCTCTACTGGAATGAGGTTCTTTTGCCTCCCGTTGTCAACAATGAATTGTAGCGGAGAAACTTTCACCCATATCTATGAGTGGAAGAGGCATTCCCCCGCCTCTGGATAGTCATGCTCATTCTTCTGGATTTTGGTGGTGGCCATGGTAGCATTGGGCTCCAAATCAATGATGTGCTTCCCTTAGTCATTCCCCTTGTTGTGTTCTGACTCAGAGTCGAAACTTGCCTCTGATTTAGAAGCCTTCAACTTGGCCACCAGTGACTACTTGGCTCGACATGCACTTGTGTCATGAGTGGAGCTCTTATGGAACTCACACCATTTCACTGTGTCCTTTTTCTTCATGGTGTTTTTATTTTCTTGTGGCCTCAGTGGTTTGTACTTGGCAACCCCGCCTTAGCTTTGGCTATTTATCTATGGTTTGGGGGCGCTATTTCCTTGCTTCAGATTCGCAGATCCAAAGTCTTGCTTCTTATGTTTAAACTTCTACTCAATATTGATAGCATATCAGTATTCTGTGCCGAGCAAGGAGATGTCTAGGATCTCCATCTCATCCTGGATGTACTTGTGTATATAGTCATGGTACTTGAGTACCAAATGCTGCTCAGAATCCTTAATACCCAACTTAGTACGGAGGGTATGGAAAATATTTGTGAACTCTAGCACATCTTGGTCCCTTCCCTGTTGTAGTGTGGTGAACTAGATGTATTTATCTTCGTATCTCCCGACAGGGTAATATTTTTCCTTGATAGCATCTCAGAAAGAATCACAAGTGGGTCTGGCTAAAAACAGTGAGGATTCCCTCTCATGCTTTTTTTCACAATAGGTTTCCCACTAGTCCTTGACATGTGGGACGACTTTGAGAAGTCCAAAAGTAATATTTTCCCAATTGGAAAAGTCATCAATTGAAAAATATATTTCCAACATATTCAAGCATTTTCTATGACGTCTACATCTATTTGGCCCTCAAATAATGGAATATCGAAGTTAACTTGTACCTTAAAAGGAGTGGCGCCTCCAAAGTGGTTGTTAGATGAAGATGTGTCGTTTGTGGGTAGTCGTCGAAGGATCTGGGCAAATTTATCCAATATTACGTTCCCTTGTCGCTCAAGGGCTTCCTCGAGAAATATTTTGAAAGTATATCCTACCCCCTCATCTTTATTTTGCTCCGCCACGAGAGGCTTTCAGGGTTTGCGAGGTTGGTCTTGCAAAGGTTCATCCAGACCGAGCCCTAACTCCTTATACCTTGACCTCGTTTAGGACATGTAAAGAAAAATAGAGAAAGAGAGGATCGCTCTGATACCACTGATACGAACTTAAACGGGAATGCAACAAATTACACATATAACCATAAATACATATTTTCAGCAAAAATAACACTTCATTTCATTAATATATGAATATTGAAATATGCTTACAAACTAAATGGAAATAAAATAGCTCAGGCGATGGTAGCTTATCTCTGAGAAGAGATGTGGTGGGTACATGCCTCTGAATTGTGTTGCAATGAGGCTCCAAGGCCTATTTATTATTTAAAAACAATGGAAAACTATAAACATCCAAAAACCTAATCCTAGAAGATGAAGCACCAAATTTGTGGGCCCTGTTTGGGTAAATTGGTACATCAATTTCTCGAGGTCATAACTTTGGCACACTATCTCTGTTTGGATATCATAATACATAATTTCGAAGATCTTGATGAGTATGTGGAAACCAAATCAAAAAACTCACTTGAGGTAATTTTGGTCTCTCTGATTACCCTAAAAATGTCGTTTAGGGCCTCAAAGCGACTCCAGAAGTTCAGGACCCGAAAAACTACCAAAAAGAGTAAACTATGCTACAATTAAGGAAACTGAAAAATTGAAAGAGATAGTGTTGGGTGTCCAAGTGGAATAGGAGGGTGGCCACTAATATCCACCTAGATCAATCCTCCCCCCTTAAGAAGAAATGGTCCCCATTGTGTTGAGTGTCTCCATGAGATGGGGAAACTTCTACTGAACTTCGTCCTGGTAAGCCACTTGCCTTGATGCAAGAGTTAGCCAACTTTGACAACTCGATATAGTTGGATCTTCTATTAGAGAGTTTTTTAATCTTTGTGTCCATGATCCAATCAGTTGTGGCATGTTCCATGTATTTTGGGTTTAGCTCTGTTGGTGTGATTTGTTTTGCAATGTCGGATGTGTCCAACAATGGTGGAAAGTATGTCTGATGGTGGTCTACATTGAAGACTGGGTGTAGACCAAGGAATGGTGGAATGTTGACCTCAAACGACTTTCCACCTACAAACTTGGTGATGGTGTATGGTCCATATCGAAGTAGGTGAAGCTTGCAACAGGGTCAACTGAGGAACTCCTTCTGCAAATGTAGCCAAACTTTGTCAACCACTTGGAACTTGTGCGACACCTAGTGCTGATCATGGCGCTAATTGTACTTAGCAATGGCTCTATCTAATATATCATGGATTCTCTAGTGGATGTGTTGAATGCGTTGAATGAAGTTGTTAGCCCTATTAGTTTTAGATTGGACTTGAGCTGAAAGTCCTTGAGTCGCTGCAAATAGTATGGCTACATCAATGGGACATAATGGGTAAAATCCCAGCCCTACCTAAAAGGGGTTGTGGCTCGTTGAGTTTTGGAGAGCTCTATTGTAGCTCTGTTCGACATAGGGAAGGATTTCATCCCATGTGCGTAGATGCTTTGAGTTGTACTTGCACATGATGTGTATCATCATCTTATTGATGACTTCTGTATGGCCATCAATTTGGGGATGGAAAGTCGTGGACTTAGTAAGTTTGGTATCCAGCATCGACTAGAGACTTGACCAAAATTCTCTTAGGAATCTGTTGTCCTGATTAGAGACAATGGATTGTGGGATCCAAAAGTGTACCCACACTCGCTCAAATAAGAGCTTAGTAGTGGCCTCTATTTTGATACTCATCTTGCAGGTCGCCATAATGGCCAACTAAGAGAATTTGTCGATGACCATGAAAATGTAGTCGTTGGCGTGTTTAGTAGAAGGAAGACCCAACATATAATCCATGAGATGGATTTCCAAGATGACTAGGAATAGGCAAAGGAGTATATATTCCTTACTTCTTGATGGTTAGTTTGGCAATGTTGTAGGCAGTTCAGGATTTAATGTACCTCCCAACATCCCAATGAAGGTTTGACTAATAAAAATACTTCCATGGTACTACCACTATTTTCTCTATTTCGAAATTTACAGTGACCTGACTGTAGTGTGCCTCCGAAATCATCTTGGCATGCTCGCTAGAAGGAACAAAAATGTGTCCCAGGTGGCATAACAGTGCACCCAGGAGGTGAAAATTTGGATCTTCCTTACTTTCTAGGAGTGTCTTGTATGTGCTATTGAATTCTTAATTGCTCTTGTAAAGATGCGACCGACCCAAAGCCTTGTGCCCACAAGAGTCGAGAATAGTGATTAACATCATGACTAGTGGTTAGCTAAGGTAGTCTGCAATGTTATTGGTTCTTCCATTCTTGTACCTAATTTTCAAATGGAATTGTTGCACATATGTGGACCATTTCTGATGGCAATCGTTTTGCAACTTCCCTTGCGTCGGTATGAACTATAGGATTCGGTGGTCTATGTGGATGACCGTTTCCTTTCCCAAAATGTAATGCTTCTAATGATGATAGGCTTTCATAATGGTTTACAATTCTTTGTCGTAAGTGGGATACTTTCAGGCTGTTTCTGAAAGTGTTTCACTATGGTAAGCCACTAGATTCTCCTGCTGAGTAAGAACTGCACCAATAGCATAGCTGGAGGCATATGTCTCAATCTCAAATGGTTGTTGTAGGTATGGTAATATGAGCACTAGTGTAGAGAAGAGGCAATGCTTCAACTCAGAAAATTCCTTATGTTGGGTTTTGGACAAAAAAAAATTACGTTCGCCCCACCCTTTATGGCTTGACTTTAAGTCCAAGTGATATGAGAACCCCAACATGAACCTGCCGTAGAAATTGGCAAGACCCAGAAAGTAGTGGAGTTCTATCAGAGTGGTTTTGGTTGGCTGATCCCAAATGACCTGTATCTTGGCTAGATCCACATGTACACCCTCCTCATCAATGATATACCCTAGATATTGAACCTGGGTCATGCCAAAAGTGCATTTCTCTAAATTGGCACACATCTTGTGTTGTCGCAGGGTTTGAAGGACCTGTCGAATATGGTGGAGGTGCTCTTCCCAACTCTGGCTAAATATCAAGATGTAATCTAAATACACTGCCATGAATGCATTGGTGAAGGGTCGCAAAACGTTTTCCATCAATCTCATGAAGGTTGTGGGGGCATTAGTCAACTTGAAAAGGCCCTCATTGGATTTGAAGTGATTCTTCCACACATTCGAGGGTTCGATTGGCACCTCATGATAACTAGACTTCAATTCAATCTTGGTTAAATATTTTCCCCCCTTAAGCCAGTCCAGAAGGTCATCAATGCATGGGATTGGGTACCTATTATGAACAATGATCTTGTTCAAGACTCGATAGTCAATACATAGTCTTCAGGTATCATACTTCTTCTATACCAATAAAATTGGGCTCCCATAGGGTGATGAGCTTGGCTTGATGTGTCCTTTATGCAACATCTTTTGAATTTGTCTCTTGATCTCATTGTTCTCTAGAAGAGAGCATTGATAGATCAATCCATTGGATAACGGTGTGCCCTAGTTCATATTGATGGAGTGCTTGACCTGACAGTGCAGAGGCACCTCTGTAGGTGAGGAAAAAATGTCCCTATACTCCTCCACGATCTTGTCCATCTGCTACTATTATGTTGAGGAGCCTTGTTTGGAAGTCATGGCCACAACCTTCTTCTTTCCTTGAGGGAAAATCATAAGGAATTTTTTTTTCGTAGTTTGGGAAATGAACTTATTGCATTTCTTTGTAGTGATCAAAGAGATGGTGGTCGGCAGGGATACTTCCGGTATCATGTACAACTTATTAGCCAAAGTAATAATCACAGAGCAAAGTCTAGACTCATATACATCATGTAGCTTCCACAAGTATGGTTTTCCTAATAATACATCACAAACTTCAAGAGGAACAGCAACACACAGTACCAAATCCGTGATGGGCTTAATGTTGTAGGGAAGGCGACACTAATGGCTGACGCAAAGATCGCATCCTTGGTGAAGCCACCTGATTGTGTACAATTGTGGATGTGTTGTCATCGGTGAGCCCAGCTACTTCACAAACTCTACTGAAATGAGTTTATTTTGGCTCCCATTGTCAACAATGAACTACAGCGGAGAAACTTTCACACACATCTATCAGTGGAAGAGGCGTTCCCCCTCCTCTGGATCTTCAAGCTCATTATTATTGATTTTGGTGGTGGCCACAGTGACACTAGGCTCCGTGTCAGTGATTTTCTTCCCTTTGTCATTCCCCTTTTTAGGTTTTGAGTCTGAATTGGAACCTGCATCTTATTGAGAAACCTTCATCTCGACCACCGATGATTGCATAGCCTGACACACACTTATGTTGTGAGTGAAGCGCTTATGGAAATCACACCATTTCCTCGTGTCCTTATTTTTCTTTGTGGTGTTGTTCTTTTCTTGCAGCTTCGATGGGTTGTCATGTGCGCCCTACCTTATCTTTGGCCTTTGCTTTTTGGTTTGGGGTGCCTTTTCCTTGCTTCAGATTCACAGATCCAAAGTCTCACTTCTTCTATTTAAACTTCTGCTCAATCTTAAAAATGTATCATTGTTTCGTGCCAAGCGAGGAGATGTCCAGGAACTCCATCTCATCCTAGATGTACTTGTGTATATAGCTATGGTACTTGAGTGCCAAATCCCGTTCAGAATCCTTGATACCCAACTTAGTGCGGAGGGTATGGAAAATATTTGTGAAATCCATCACATCTTGGTCCCTTCCCTGTTGTAGTGTGGTCCACTTTATGTATTTATCTTCACAGCTCCCGATAGGGTAATATTGTTCATTGATGGCATATAAGAAAGAATTCCAAGTGGGTTCGGGTGAAAACAGTGAGGATTTCCTCTTATCCTTTTGTTCACAGTAGGTTTCTCACCAGTCCTTGACGTGTGAGGCGACTTTGAGAAGTGAAAAATTAATATTTTCCCTATTTTAAAAGTAATGAACTGAAAAATATCCTTCCAACAGATTCAACCATTTATCTAGGATGTCTGCATCTATTTTTCTCTCAAATATGGGTATATCGAAGTTAACTTGCAACTTAAAAGGAGTGGTGCCTCCAGAGTGGCCGTTGGATGAAGATGCATCGCCTGTTCGTAACCGTCGAAGGATCTGGGAAAAGTTATCCATCATTGCGTTCCTTTGTCGCTAATGGGCTTCCTCAAGCAATATTTTGAAAGGATCTCCTGCCCCCTCATCTTTATTTTCTTCCGCCATTAGAGGTCGTCAGGGTTTGTGAGGTTGATATTGCAAAGGTTCAACTAGATCGAGCCCTAACACCTTATACCCTGACCTCATCGGGTACATGCAAAGAAAAATAGAGAAAGAGTAGACCACTACGATACAACTGATCTAAACTTAACCATGAATGGAAAAAATTATAGATATAAACATAAATACAGAAATGCAGCAGAAATAACACTTCGTTTCATTAATATCTGAATATTGAAATATGCTTACAAACAAAATGGAAATGAACTAGCTCGGGTGATGGTAGCTTATCTCAAAGAATAGATGTGGCAGCTACATGCCTCTGAACTATGTTACAATGAGGCTCCAAGGCCTATTTATTATTGAAAAACAATGGAAATCCATAAACATCCAAAAACCTAACCCTAGGAGATGAAGCGCCAAAACTGTGGGCCTTGTTTCGGTAAATTGGTACATCAAATTTCAGGGGTCGTAACTTTGGAATAAAATCTATGTTTGGCTATCATAATACCTCATTTCAAAGATCTCGAAGAGGAGCTCAGAAAAAATCCAACAAATGTTTTTTTAGACAAGCATGGTCTCTCTGTTTCCCCTAAAAACCTCACTTAGGGCCTTAAAACTGCGAAAAATAGTAAACTATGCTACAATTAAGGAAACTGAAAAATTGGAGAAAATTATGGGGGTCGAAGTGGAATAGGAGGTTGGCCACCAATATCCACTTGGATTAGTCCTCCCCTTTTGGGAAGAAATGGTCCCCATTCAGTTGAGTTCCTCCACGAGATGAGGAAACTTCTGCTGAACTTAGTCCCTGGTGAGCCATTTGCCTTGGTGATGGAGTTTTCTGGATTTGATAAACCAATACAGTTGGATATTCTACTAGTGAGTGTTCTTGATCTGTGTGTCCATGATCCAATCAGTTGTGGCCTGTTCCATGGAGTCTCGGTTTAGCTCTGTTGGTGTGAGTTGTTCTGCAATGTTGGATGTGTTCAACAATGGTGGAAAGTATGCTCGAAGACGGTCTACATTGAAAACTGGGTATAGTCCATGGAATGGTGGAATGCTGAGCTCGAAGGAATTTTCCCCTATAGCCTTGGTGATGGTGTATGGCCCATATCAAAGTAGGAAAATCTTGCGAGGGGGTCAAGAGAGGCTCTCCTTCTGCAAATCTAGCCAAACTTTGTTGCCCACTTGGAACTTGTTGAGCACCCAGTGCTGATCATGGCACTGCTTGTATTTAGCATTGGCTCTATCTAATATATCATGGACCCTCTAGTGGATGTGTTAAATCCACTCAATGAAGTTGTTAGCTCTGTCGGATTCAGACTAGACATGAGCCGAATATGCCTATGTAGCTACAAATGGTATGGCTACATCAATGGGACATAATGATTGAAATCCCAGCCCTACCTGAAAGTGGTTGTGGCCTGTTGAGCTATGGAGAGATCTGTTGTAGTTGTTCTAGACATATGGAAGGATTATATCCCATGTGCATGGATGCTTCAAGTTGTACATGTGCAAGTTTTGTATGATCATCTTTTTGACGACTTCTATTTGGTCATCAATTTAAGGATGGAAAGTCGTGGAAATAGTGAGTTTGGTATCCAACATCGACCAGAGACTTGACCAAAATGAACTTAGGAATATGTTGTCCCAATCAGATAGAATGGACTATGGGATCCCAAAGTGTACCCATACTCGCTCAAAGAAGAGCTTATTTGTGGCCTCTACTGTGATACTCTTCTTGCAGGCCACCATAATGGCCATCTTAGAGAATTTGTTGACGACCACGAAAACACAGATGCTTTCATTCTTAGTAGAAGGAAGGCCCATCATGTAGTCCATGGATATGGATTCCCAAAGTCAACTAGGAGTAGGAAGAGGAGTATATAGGCCTTGCATCTTCATGGTTGGTTTGGAAATGGCGCAGGAAGTGCAGGATTTAATATATCTCCCAAAATCCTGATAAAGGTTCGACTAATAAAAATACTTCTACAATACTGCCACTCTTTTCTCTACTCTGAAATGTCTAGTGACCCCACTGTAGTGCACCACCCAAATCATCTTGGCACACTCACTTGAAGGAACACAGATGTGTCCTAGGTGGCATAACAGTGCATCCTAGAGGTGAAAATTTGGAACTTTTTTACCTTCTAGGAGTGTCTAGTATGTATTGTCAAATTCTAGATCGCTCTCATAAAGATGTAGCCACCAGTAAGTCTCGTGTCAACAGGAATCGAGCATAGTGATAAACGCCATGACTGGTGGTTGGCTAAGCCATTCTACAACATTATTCGTGCTTCCTTTCTTGAACTTAATGTTCAAACGAAATTTTTGCAGGTATGTGGACCATTTCTGATGGCAATCATTCTGCAACTTACCTTGTGTTTGTATGAATTGTTGGGGTCGGTGGTATGTGTGGATGAACATTTCCTTCCCCAGAATGTAATGCTTCCATTGAAAATATGATTTTACAATAGAATAGATTTCTTTGTCATAAGTGGTATACTTTTAGACTGTGAAAGTGTCTCACTATGGTAAGCCACTAGTTTCTCCCATTGAGTAATAACTGCACCGATAGAATAGTTAGAGGCATTTGTATCAATCTCAAATGGTTGTTGTAGGTCTAGTAATGTGAGCACTGGTTCAGAGTAGAGGCAATGCTTCAACTTGGAAAAGACCTTCTCTTGGGTTTCGGACCAAATTTTTTTTTTTTCACTCCAATCTTGGTGACTTGACTTAAAGGCCAAGATTGTGATATGAGAGAACCCTAACACGAACTTGCGGTAGAAATTGGCAAGACCCAGAAATATGCGGAGCTCTATTAGAGGGGTTGGCGCTGGAAAATCCTAAATGACTTGTATCTTGGCTGAGTCCACATGAAAACCCTGCTCATCAATGATGTACTCTAGATACTAAACCTCAGTCATGCCAAAAGCACATTTCTCAAAATTGGCACACAAGTTGTGTTGTTGTAGGGTTTGAAGGACCTATCGAATATAATGGAGGTGCTCTTCCCAACTCTGGATAAAGATCAATATGTCATATAAATGCACCACCATGAATGCATTAGTGAAGGGTCACAAGATGTTGTCCATCAATCTCATGAAAGTTGTGGGGGCATTCGTCAACCTAAAAGGCATGACCAACCATTTGAAAAGGCCCTCCTTGGATTTGAAGGTAGTCTTCCAAATATTAGAGGGTTTGATAGGCACCTGGTGATAACCAAAATTCAATTCAATCTTTCCAAAATATTTGGACCCCTTGAGTTGGTTTAGAAGGTCATAAATCTATGGGATTGGGTACCTATTTCAGACAATGATCTTGTTCAGTGCCCGATAGTCAATATAGAGTCTCCAGGTCTCATCCTTCTTTTGTACCAAACAATCGGGCTCCCACAGAGTGCTAAGATTGGACTAATGTGCCCTTTATACAAAAACTCTTGAATCCACATATTGATCTCATCATTCTCCAAAACTGAGGATTGATAGATTGGTCCACTGGGTAGTGGTGCACCTGGCGTCATATTGATTGGGTGTTTGACTTGACAGTGAAGAGGTTCCCCTGTAGGTGAGGCGAAAATGTTCCTATACTTCTCCATGACCTTGTCCATCTGTTGTTGCTATGTGGAGGAGCCCTGTCTGGTAGTTGTGGCCACAACCTTCTTCTTTCCCTGAGGGTGAATCATAAGGAAAAAAATTCCTGGTCTGGGAATGATCTTACTTCATTCCTTTGTAGTGATCAAAGAGATGGTGTTAGGCGGGGCTACCTCTGGTATCCTGTACAACTTATTTCCCAAAGTAATAATCATAGAGAAAGGTCTATACTCATATACAACATTCCACTTCCACATGTATGGTTTTCCTAATAATACATAACAAACTTCAAGAGGCGAAACATCACATAGTACCTCATCTGTGAAGGGCTTGATGCTGTAGGGAATGCGACACTATTAGCTGACGCAAAGATCTCGTCCTTGGTGAAGTCACCCGATGGTGTACGGCTACAGATGTGCTATTGTCATTAGGCCTAGCTGCTTCACGAACTCTACTGAAATGAGGTTCTTTTGGCTCCCACTATCGACAATGAATTGCAGTGGAGAACCTTTCACCCGCATCTGTGAGTGGCAGAGGCATTCCCCCTCCTCTGGATCTTCAAGCTCATTCTTCTAGATTTTGGTTGTGGCCATGGTGGCATTAGGCTCTGCGTCAATGACCTGCCTCACTTTGTCATTCCCCTTATTGGGTTCTGACTCAGAGTCGAAACCTACATCTGATTCAGAAGCCTTCAGCTCGGTGATCACTGATTGTTTGGCCCGAAACACACTTGTGTTGTGAGTGGAGCTCTTATGGAACTCACACCATTTCCTATGTCCTTCTTTGCCTTCATGGTGTTGTTCTTTGCTTGTGGCTTCGGCGGGTTCTCCTGGACAACCCCGCCTTGGCTTTAATGTTTTCTCTATGGTTTGGGGGTGCCTTTTCCTTACTTCGTATTTGCAGATCTAAATTATCGCTTCTTATATTTAAACTTTTGTTCAATCTTGATAGTATATCGGTATGTCATTCCCAATTAGGATATGTCCAGGAACTCCATCACACCCTAGATGCACTTGTGTAGATAGCCGTAGTACTTGAGTACCAAATGCTGCTCATAATCTTTGTTACCCAACTTAGAGCAGAGGGCATTGAAAATATTTTTGAACTCTGACACATCTTGGTCCCTTCCTTGCATAAGTGTGGTCCACTTTATGTAATTATATTTATAGCTCCCGACAAGGTAATATTGTTCCGTGATGGTATCTCAGAAAGAATCCAAATTGGGTGTGGCTAAAAAAGTGAGGATTCCCTCTCGTCATTTGTTTCATAGTAGGTTTCCTGCTAGCCCTTGATGTGTGGGGCAGATTTGAGAAGTGCAAAAGTAATATTTTCCTAACTGGAAAAGTCATGAACTGAAAAATATCCTTCCAACAGATTCAACCATTTATCTATGACATCTGCATCTATTTGGCCCTCAAATATGGGAATATTGAAGTTAACTTGTACCTTAAAAGGAGTGGCACCTCCAGAGCGATTGTTGGATGAAGGTGCATCACTTGTGGGTAGTCGTCGAAGGATCTGGGCAAATTTAACCATCATTGCATTCCTCTGTCGCTCGAGGGCTTCCTCAAGCAATATTATGAAAGGATCTCCTGCCCCTCATCTTTACTTTCTTCCGCCATGGGAGGCCGTCAAGGTTTGTGAGGTTGATCTTGCAAAGCTTCATCCAGATTGAGCCCTAACTCCTTATACCCTGACCTCGTTGGGGACATTCAAAGAAAAATAGAGAAATAGAAAATCGATCTAATACCACTGATCCTGACTTAAACAGGAATGCAACAATTTACATATATAACCATAAATATGGAAATGCAGAAGAAATAACAGGTCATTTCATTAATATCTGAATACTGAAATATGCTTACAAGAAGAATGAAAATAAACTAGTTGAGGTGATGGTAGCTTATCTCTAAGAATAGATGTGGCAAATATATGCCTCTAAACTGTGTTACATTGAGGCTCCAAGTCTTATTTATTATTAGGAAATAATGGAAAAATCTAAACATCCAAAAACCTAACCCTGGGAGATGAAGCACCAAAATTGTGGGCCCCATTTGGGTAAATTGGTACATCAATTTTCTGGGGTCGTAACATAGGCATACGATCTCCATTTGTCTATCATAATACCTCCTTTTGGAGATCTCAAAGTTAAGGATAAAAAAAATTGGCAACGCTCTATGGAATAATTTTGGTCTCTCCATTTTCCCTAAAAACATCGTTTAGGGCCTCAAAACAGCTCCAGAAGTTTAGGACCTGGAAAACTTGCAAAAAATAGTAAACTATGCTACAATTAAGTGTAACGCCCCCTCCTCCTAGGTCCACCCAAGAAACCAACCAGTTGGGGCAAGCATTCAATGATAGAGGTCACTATAAGGGATTCAATCTCCTTGGTAACCTTAAGGAAATGGAATTGATGGAAAACATTAAACAAACCCATTGACATCAACAACAACACCCCAAGAAGACATGTTAGCCACTCAGACATCCTGCCCCTGGGTCCCACTGATATTTTAAGCCTTTTAACTCAAAGTCGTTGTCATGCTATAGTCAAGACATCGACCAAAAACCCAAAGTCGCTCTCATAGGCCTATGTGCCAACGACTGTGGAATTTTCTCAGCAGTCCTTTGCCAACAACCCTGCGATTTGAGCCACTTTTCTAGCCTAGAATCTAGGCCTATGCCTAGAATTTGCTACAACCTTCAGAATTCGTCAAAGACATGATAACAATGCTGATAACTTAAAATCAACCTCGGGACTAGGCCTAAAAATCCCCAACCGGTACTAACATTCTGTCAAACACTTAGCATCAATGCAACCTATAGGTCTAAGATACAAGACATAGCATAAATGATTGAAATAACTTATGAAAAATAACCAGAAGGATGACCTCCTTCTCCATTGAACTATTATATCATCAATTAGGTCTTGCATACATCCATTCAACAATTACAAGTAAATACATGAAATAACCATGACATGAACCAGTCATATAACCAATCTAATAACCAACATAAACCGATACAAATATCAGAGATATGACAACCATTAGATCCACATATTAATGAAAAAGTAAGAGAACTTAGCTTTTACTAATCACAGGCAAATCCACCATGTTCGGGAAAACCATGTACCACTCGACCGTAGACATGGCTAAACCAAATCTCTCTTTTAGTCAGTCACCCCGTGCAATATTCCAAGCATGAAAGTGAGATCTCATAGAGAAACCAATCCAATAATAACTAAAGGAATCCAAAGGTTAAACTACCTCCACCCTCGTCAAACCGTGATCACACCAAAATGGTGCTCCAATCACCACCAAACTGAACTTGGAATTCCATATGGATTCTATCACTATCCTTGAGGAATTTTCTGTTTCCTTGTCTCTTAGGCTTTACCACAATCCAATCCTGGGCCACTATGACATAAACTAACACCTATCACTCAGGCTTTACTACAATCCAAACCCATATCACTAGGCCCTAAACAGAGACTTCTCCACTTTACTGTGTATCCCACCAAAACCAATCAAGAGATTCCTAGGCCTTTGGGAATGAAACTTGAGACCACCTCCACCCCAGACTCTGAAATCCATTTGGCAAACCAAAGCTCACAATCGAGATAAACATCCCAACATACCATGGCATCTAATAAAAGGAAAGGCTAGAATGAAAAACATTGTCATAACTCGGTAAAACCATGCCACCGATAGCAGGAGAAGCATACACCAACATGCAATGCCATGCATGTCCAAACCAGCTAGGAAATCACACATGAAAAGGTTACTTGGAAGTATTCTTGTTGAAGCTGCTTGATCCCGACTTCATATCCTTGATCCTTGCTTTCCTTCCTTTCCCTTTGCTTGCTTTACCTTCCTTGATCCAAAGCTAGAGTGCTCCAAGAAAATTCTAAGTGACCAAGAGTGTGAGAGAGAGGGAAAATAATGAGAGAGCTCCAAACTTGAACCGTAAAAAGGTTACCAACTGATCCTCATAAGTCTTTTTATGAATGAGGCCTCTATTTTCTTCATTTTTCAATTATTTTCCTTCAATTTCCTTCTCACTTGCAATATGTGACCTTTTACCTTCCTTTTCTTCTATTTTCCTTTATTTTCATAAATAAATGTGCAAAAAATGATTTTTTTTCCTTTTAATGCCTTTGCCTCGGCCTTTGCCAATTATCCTTAGCCAAAACACATATCCAATGATGCCGACTAGGATATCTTTGCCCAACATTCAGCTTTGAATAAGTGTCCCTTAATCGTGGTCTTATTTTGCCTTTATTAACTTTTATTACATGAAATTTTCAGCAAGGCTGTTACAGAAACCTCCCCCTTGGGGAACACCATCCTTGGTGTTAAACCACACCATGACCTCAAAAAAACCATTGAAAATCAAACATACTTCCCATATAGCTTTATAACTTAGCTCGTTGCACTATTTACAATGAAAGACCTACTCAAAATAAAAACATCATGACAACATGAAAATATAACAACTGTAATAGCATGACACCCATGCCACATATTGGAGCTTTATAACTTATCTCATGGCAGTATTTACATCCATACACATAGACATACATATACCATAACATCACCAAAACATATGCCAATCATATAGCAACATCAAACCAAAAATTCTTTGCCTTAATCGGCAAACTGCGTAGGATATAGGGCCCACATCTAATCTGCCATATCCCATGTAGCTTTTTTAGGCCCAAAGTGCTTCCACTGCACTTTAACTTGCTCTATGGCTCTGTTCCTAAGCATGAGATGTTTCCATTGCAACATGCACTAAGTCTTTGGTTGGAACCCTCCTTCTTGCTCCACTTGTAATATAGACCAATCAATAAAATGATCAACATCCTTTATATACTTCTTAAGCAATGAAATATGGAAAACATCATGGACTTTCACTATTGGAGGCAGTGCAAGTCGATATGCCACTAGTCCAATCCTCTCAAGGATCTCAAAAGGCCCGCAATACCATGGTGCCAACTTGGCACATGAACCAATCCTCAAAGATATTTTCTTGGGCTTGATGTGCAAATACACATGCTCCCCAACCTGAAACTCCTTGAACACCCTGTGTTGATCCGCATAACTCTTCTATATATCATGTGATGCCTTTATATTATTCTTTATAACCTGCATTTCCTGCTCCATGTATTCCAACATATTCGGTCCAATAAGTACCCTATTCACTGGATCACTCTAGCTGATGGGAGTGTTGCAACTCTTTCCATACAATGCCTCAAAATAACTCATCCTTAATGACTCCTGATAACCATTGTTGTATGCGAACTTAACCAACGGAAGATACTCCTCCCATTTCTTCTGTTGATGTATCACATACATCCTCGACATGTCCTCCAATATCCTATTGACCCTCTCTATCTGTCTATCTATCTACAGATGATAAGCTATACTAAAGGTCAACTGGGTACCCAAACCTACAAATAGCTCCTTCCAAAAATTGGAAGTGAAGTTTGCATCCCTGTCTAACACAATATTCTTTGGAACACCATGAAGTCTCACTACCTCTCTAATGAACACCTGTGCTACCTCACTGGCTGAGTATGTAGTATTTGCTAGAATGAAGTGAGCTACCTTGCTCAACCTATTGACCAAGACCTTAATAAAATCATGCTTCCTCACTGTCCTCAGAAGACCCATGATGAAATCCATGGAAATGACCTCCAATTTCGATTCCGCAATCACTATAGGTTGTATTAAACCACCTAGATACTTACATTCTGCCTTTACCTACTAAAAGCCTAACCATCTAGCCATGGTCTCTACCACTTCCTTCTTCAGATTCGGCCAATAGTAGAACTTCTTTACCGCCGTCAACATCTTCTGATATCCTAGATGACTCGAGTATATCTTGGCATGAAAATCCCTCATGATAAGCTTCTTGAGCTCACTGCAATTCGACACATAGTTCCTATTAATAAATCTCTCCAAACTATCTGGTGTGAGATGATAGTATGCATCCCCATCACCTGCAATTGTACCTGCACCTATACCTTCATTTGTACCTGTGCTATTTTGTAACCTGTGCATAATATCCATGTATTTTTCATTCCCCTGTCATGCATGCAAGATACTATACCCTAACTCTGTCCCATAAGAGCTCATAGTTGCTATATGATTTACCTGTACCTTCCTACTAAGATTATATGCAACCCGGTTCTCCTTCCCTTTGATGTATGTGATCTTGAAGTCGAACTCACTAAGGTTAGACAACCATATAGCTTGCCTATAATTTATATTCGGCTGATCAAACAAATACCCCAACCCACTGTGATCACTCATCAATGTAAACCTCCTGCTAGGAAGATAGTGCCTCCAAATCTTCAATGCATGTATAATCGTTGCAAGATTTAGATCATCCATTGGATAGTTCTGCTCATTCTCATTCAGTTTTTGTGACTCATAGCACACCACCTGCCTTTCTTGCATGAGAACTCAACTAAGCCCTCTCTTGCAATCATTTATCCATGCTACAAACTCCTTTTCTGGATCCACAATCTTTAGCACTAGCACATGTGTCAACAATTGCTTAAGCTACTCAAAACTAGCCTCACATTCTTCTATCCATTTGAACTTCTTACCTTTCCTCTGCAATGATGTGATCGGATATGAAATGAGTGATAGGTTCCTGATGAACCTCCTATAGTAACTCGTCAATCCCATAAATTATCTCAACTCATCCACATTCTTAGGAGCTGCCCACTCCATGACGGCCCTTATCTTTTCTGGATCCACTGCTATGCCATCCTTTGAGACAACATGCCCCAAGTAATGTACCTCAGTCTAAAAGAAGCTTGACTTTCTAAGTTTAGCATATAATTGATGCTCTCTTACCAACTTCAACACTGCTTCAAAATTCTCGGCATGTTCTTCCTCATTCTTAGAATATACCAGTATGTCATCAATGAATACAATAACAAACTTGTCCAGATAAGGATGCAACACACTATTCATCAAACACATAAATGTAGATGGAGCATTAGTTAAGCCAAATGGAACAAAAACAAACTCATAATGCCCATACCTGGTCCTTAATGCACTCTTGAAGATATCCTCTTCCTTGATGCGTACTTGATGGTATCTCGATCTCAAGTTGATATTAGGGAACATTGTTTCTCCCTTCAACTGATCAAACAAATCATCAATCATCGGTAATGGGTACCTGTTCTTGATCATTACCTTGTTCACTTGCATGTAGTCAATGCACAATCTGAGAGTACCATCTTTCTCCTTCATGAACAACATTGGTACACTCCAAGGTGATACACTCGACCTAATGTACCCCTTTTCCAACATTTCCTTTTTCTACAACTTTAACTCAACCAACTCAAGTGTGCTCATCCTGTAAGGTGCTTTCGATGTTGGATTTGCCCCTGGGAACAAATCAATAGAACATTCTACCTCCCTATGAGGTGGAAACTTTGTAATTTCCTTAGGAAATACATCCTGAAACTGCTACAAAACTAGGTACCTACTTAACACATCGACATCCTTTACCTCCTTACCCTTGTCACTGGAAATATGTACTGCAAAAATCACACAACCCTTTTTGCAAGTATGCTTATCCTGCATAGTGGTAACCATCCTCACTGATGTGGGATCCTTCTTCCCCTATGTTGACAGGCTAGAATTCTCTGCCAACAATAAAGGGGATCTCCCCGGTGTAGCTTCCCAACTAGAGCTTGCACCATTTTCTTTAGGGATCCCTTCTGGTATGTAGGCCTGACTGTCATTCAATTGTGCTAAGCTTGCTTTGGACGAAAGTGGAATGTGGGCTCAATTGAAATCATGAACTTCAATAAACACAAGGAAATAATTGACAAATATCTTATAACATGCATACCATGAATAACCAGACTATAAACAACATAAACCTTACGTAAAGTAACTGTTAGCAGACTTCAAATACGACTCATGTTTTACAAGAAAAATTGTTTAACAACTATAAAGTAATTCATAGAAATCAAACTACTATGAGCATAAGTAAACATACAGTAAACAATAGATTATACCAATACCAACGAAAAATTTCATCGACACAATCATAGAGTTAGCAAATCATATAACATCCATGCGAAGAAACACAAAGTTTGTAGTATGATATAGCACATGAAAAGACCACACGGGAAAGAACTCTCAGGAACATCCGATCCATCAAGCGAACAAAATAGTCATGGCATTATGACATAAAAGATTTTATATCCAATAGTGGAATATTACAATCACTCCTTGCATCGATTAGAAGAGAATAAGTTCTCCTAAGCAATATATCTTAAACTTGTCCTCTACAAAAGGTCCTCACAAATGTGTCATGAGGGTGTATTTATAGAGTGAGGGTGACTCATGGCCTACCCTTGACTCTTGAACTTCCTCTTGAATCTTCATCTACCTGATGACCCTTGGTCTTCCTCATGACCTTTCATATTCAAAAATTTCTTATTCTACCAAAGTACATATATCACAAAAATAAGCTACTAATCTAATTCATCAATTTAACAATAGAAATTTCTGGGATGTCCAGATTGAGCTATTCTATCAAATAGGTGTGCCATAGGTTGTATTCAACTATGATGGGAGTGATCTGCGGCTGATCTTCATCATGTATGTGCAGGCATTCGAGTGTGTCTTGGATGGGGGTGGTCCATTTGCCATTCACCTGGTTATTCAAAGTCACGAGTTTGGGGTAAATCCTTACTGGTTCTACCACATAACAAGTGCTATTTTCTTTGGTGACCAACACTTCCTTTACATGGGCTACTTGTTTATATGTATCAACAAAAACATGTACTTCCTTTGAGATATCCTCATACTTCCTTACTTGCACGACTTCTTTGATAGAAGGAACCCCATGAAGTTGGATCATAGATTCTAGCCCACTGAAAAGGTGTCTATAGGAAGCTAATACCCTATCCACATCCTTGGTTAATTTGTCCTTTTATTTAATCTTGATGCGAAGCTGAACCTTGGCATTCTGCATGGTGATCCAATCTTTCTTAGGGACCACCACTAGTGCTCCTGGGTATTTAACGGACCATTCATGTATTTTATCTAGAGTGATTACAACCTCCTTTAGCATTGCAACTCTTTCCTTTGTGTGAGCTTGTACTGCAAATATTGGGGCCACTATGTGATGTATCTAAGACATCTCTTCATATACCATTGCCATGGCTTCCCCCAAAGTCTCAGCCTCTCCTTTCATTGCTGCCTGAAATTTTGTTGTGCTGGAGTGAACTAAATAGAGGGTTGCATTCTGTTCCTCTACTCTCTTTCTCTCTTGCTATGCAGTGGTGAACCTTTGCTCAGATGCATAAAGCCTATTCTGAAAGTCTATGATCTTTTTACTCATCCAAGCCACATTGTGTTCTGAGGCAACAACAAAATTTGTCCCAGCTGAGGCGATCATTTATGGGTTCACTATGATGTTGGGCACAATCTCCTTGGTCGTGGTGACCAATAAGGGCTCAACTGGATTCCTGGCACAATAATTTTTCCTTTCTTGCAAAATTTTGAGGCTGACTTTGTTGAAGGTGAGCCTTTTGAGGTCTAGGACTTCCTCCTCTTGTCCTTCTAAGAAACCCAGTTCTTACAAGGGAAGGTGCCTGCCAGTGAGGGGAGTAGAAGGAGGCACATCCAATGGGGATAGCTCACATTTTTCTGTATTTAGCTCAGATGTTTTACTAGTCTCTCCTTGCTCGATTCCCCTGGTTTCCTTTTCTTTTCTCCTCCTTAGTTCTTCCTCCTGCTTCTTTCTTTCTTTCTCTGCGAGCACTTGTTGCCTCTTGAGATAATCTTCCAACCTTTTCTTCTCTATCTCTTTCTAAGCTCTTCTTTCCTACTGCAAATTTTCTTCTTTCTCTTTTAGCTCCTACTCTATTCTCCTCTTCTCCTCTTCTTCCTTAGACTTTCACTCCTCCTCTTGCCTTTTATTCTCTACCTCTTCTTGAGCCCTTCTTTCCTCCTGCAACTTTTCTTACAAATGTTTCTCCTTTTCCTCCTCTTCTTGCTGCCTTCTCTTCCCGAGTTGGCCTTGGTCGTTGGAATATTGAGATTTTTTGATCTCTTGCTCTCTTTCCTCTTAAGCTCCTGCTTTTTTCTTGCCAAGGTGGAATTTATTTGTTCCATCGTTTCATTAATGTCTTCCTCTTTAGGGTCACTAAAAATATGTTCGACCTCTTTCCCATTTTTCTTCTCGGATTCCCCAGTGCCCTTCTGTGTCTCCTACTATTTTTTCTTGATGGTGGAGGCTCTTTCTTTAAGATTAACATTTTCCTAGGAATCCTTGAGGAGCTCCACATCTCTGGCTTTCTTCTCACTTAGACTAAGTTCCCTCATGGCGTTATACCAATTCTTCACCCCGTCTTCATGATCTTGTCTAGTGTGTGAATATGACTAGCTGAACTTTTCTTTCTTGTAGTGGGTGGCCACGACTTTCTTGGGATCGTATGTCTAATAGTTGAGACTTAAAAAATGGCTCCCCTTCAATGCTTCAGCCTCTGCCTCTACTTTTTAAAATTCTCCACTACATACGCTCCAATGGTGAGAGGGAAGGTGGGCCATGCATTTTTCTTGACTTTGTTTAGTACATTTGAAAAGGCCTGTGTCATTTGGTAGTAGACTTCTTGCAGGAGTGTTTTTTCTATGATGAACCTGGGTAGGGCATGGGGGGTCTTATGGGTACCAAACACTCTAATGTACGTTCCCTCTTAGATGGGAAACCAATGTTCTACCTTGAGAACTGTCTCCATAGCCCTCTTTTACATGCATGGTGGTTCCTCACCAAATAGCAGCTAGTACAACTGGGTGATAAAAGATTTAGAAATCACATCTATCATACCTCTGTAGGAAGTGTCCCAGAAAACCTTGTAGTGGCAGTGCATGGGGTCAGCCGATGATGTATCCCAGTTATAGTTCTAGTTCTCAAATTGGCATCTTATGCAGATAACATCTAGGAGGTATGAAGCCATATATAATTCTGGAGGTTGTTTTGGCTGTGGGCGCTTAGCTGTAGCAAAGTTTGTTTTCAAAGATGATGTGAGAATGTTTTCCCAATTGAAAATAGTTCCTCGAGTGGAGATGACATGCATGAGAGAAACCCACATGCCGTAGAATACATCACAATCTTCCTTACAATACAAGTGGCACATCATAGTGGAAATTAGTTGAAATACCTTACGTAACCCCTCTGTCCTGTATGCCTAATCTAATCTAACCTGGAACTTTGATGGGTCCTGCCACCATTCCCTCAGGATATCTTTAACTGGGATTACAAAACTAGAGAGCCACCTGGTATTGAAATTATCTTGTCTCTTTGGGAGTCTGTAGTAGGCGGAGATATCTGTGTGGGAGATCACAGCCAAGGGTACTCCCACATGGTCACTGATTGTCCATGAATCCGTATATGAATTTTTACAGGATCCATTCAATAGTCTCTGTGCATGGGAAGACCAGGGGATGTGATGTTATCTTGTGTAGCTTCGACCTCTTGACATTTAGGTATATTGGGAAATCCTCTTGGGTTTTCAGTATGTCTGGCTTTGAGAACTCTTCGTAGATGTTATACCAGGAGAGTTTCGTGGTTTTATTAATGTTGCAAGTTGTATCCCCAAATATGGGTGGCTCCTCGTCTTGGTAGATCTCCCATGAACTGCTTCCCGAGCCTCTACGAGCAGCCTTAGTAGTTGGGGGTTCCATCTTGTCTTTGAAGGAGGAGATGGAGATGCACTTGAGGTCCATGTCACCTGGCATGTCAAAAATACAATCCCACGATGAGAGAGATGACATGAAAATCAAACAAAACTTTCCTAAATAAAATCAATTTTAGAAGCTGACAGATCTTTATGGAAATTCACATAGAGAGGTAGGTCGCAAGGTTGCAAGGCAAAGTTTACAACTTAGTGACTTGTTATATGGGTCGCAAAGTCGCAGGTCACTAGGGTCGTGAAGTCGCAAGTGGCAACGGTCGCAGGTCGTGAAGTCACTAGAAAAGGGGTATCGCGGTCGTGATCCATGCGACCTAGGTTTTGGGCGAGCCAATGAGGAAAGATTTGAAGTTTTGGGAGGTCTCAGACTCTTCTTGCCAATATGGTTTGGCTTACTAGCGAAAACAGGGATGATTAGGGTCGAGGAATGGTCATGAGGGGGTCAAGAAAGACTGAACAGGGCCATGGAAATTGCTTCTTTGGTCTGGGGTGAAAAACATAAGAAAAAGGGGGATAAAACCCCCCCAGGTTGGAATGTGGAAGGTTGGGGAGGTAGGGAATGAAACCTAGTTAAAAAACATGATTACCAGGAAGGTGAAAGGTCGCCTACCTAGAGAAAATGTGTGTGCGCCCAAGTCACAAGCCCTCTTCGTCTTTTGTGCGACCAAAGGAGTCGTTACAAATGAATAGGGGTGACCTCCCCTTTTATAATTTTGGTCGCACGCAAGAAAGGTCGCATGGGTCTAAAGTGCAACCGTGCAACCTGTTAGTCGTGAGGTCGCAAGGGTCGCATGATCACAATGAGTATCAAGTGTGACCCATGTGACCTTGTGACTTAGCGACTTATGGGTCGCCTGGGTCATAATAGTCACAAGGTTCACAAATGTTTGACATAGTCGCGTTCTGAAGATGCAACTGACTTGCTTAAACAAGATCTCGTGACTTAGCTTCACTTAGCAGGAAAAATTAGGTTTTACAAGGCTCTTCTAGTCTGGCGAGCTTTTGAACAGATCCCAAAGGTGTAGGAAGTCTTGCAAAATATAGGGGCTCCGAAAATTTTAAGGATTTCATAATTTTTGGATGGGTTGTTACAACAAATACAACACCCTACAAATTCCTCTTTCCCCACTATCATCCACACACTCAATGGCCTTGTTGAAGAAATCCACTTTGGTCCTGTGAAGGTATAGCCAATCCATACCCAAAAGCATACTATATGATTCCAATGGCAATACATTCAAGTGTGTTGTTGTAGGCATACCATTTAACTCAAATGGACAAGATCTTACCCAATGGTGAACTCGCTTCTTCGTACCTATAGCCAATTGTACCAACCAAGATTCTGCATGCAATTATTGTCTCAAAGCACACTTATCCACTAGGTCGGGATTAATATAGCTATAGTTAGATCTAGGATCAATCAAAATATAAACCACTTGATCACAAAGCTTAATGTCCATCTCAATGATCAATCCCTGATGATCCACCTATCTGTTGTCCACAGCTGCATATATCCGAGGAATTCTATGAACAAAATCACCGACTGTATGTGCATCCTAAGCACTGTAGATCTAGGGTCTACCACCACTCTGATACTATGGACAATCCCTCTTACGATGATCCTTACCACCTATCCAACACTGCAATGGTTCCCTACAATCGTATCTAGCTTACTGCTCTCCACGTCCCTTCTCGGATGTATTGAATCTCTTGTAAGGAATTGCATTTTCTTTCTCACTTGCATCTTTAGGTCTTCCTTGCTTTGATGGCCATTTTCCTTTAGCTTTCTCATTCCTTTTCGAGTCATTCTTAGGCTAAAATTTTTGCTTCGACTACTCATAAAAATGTTTCAACTTTCGGATGGCCTCCTCCAACGATCTTGTCTCATCGAACTCAATCTGGTCTCTGTATGCAATTGGAAGTCCATTGATGAATCTCTGAACCTTGGCCTTCTCCTCCCTGAGGTAAGGCACATATCTCAACAACTCTAAAAATATGCTAGTATACTCATCATCTATCATAGAACCCATTCGAAACTCATAAAACTCCTTAGCTCTGTCGTCATAGTACCTCTCAGATAAGTACTTCTTCTTGAAGATCCTTTCAAATGCATGCCAACTCAAATCTTCCTCATGTATAACTTTGACATTCTTCATGTCTTCCTCATGCAATCTGAAGAATTTCCTCATACCAAGAAACCATGCTTTTTCATCCCATGACTTCTTCATCTCTCTGTCGAAGGTAGGTGGCCTTTCCTTCTTAAACTCATTTGACAAGTATCCCCTATCACTCCTTCTGTAAGGATGATAAAAATGACGATCACGATGCCTATAGAAACTAGAATTGGAATAGTACTTGTGTCGATCACCTCTCCTAACCAGACTGTCCAAAACTCTTCCATCGCTGATCATGTCCATATATATCTTCGTGTCCATGGCTGATCCGAAGTGGTCCTTTCGCTGCAAATCTGACAAACTCTGAAGTAGTATCACTTTCACCTCTGCTTGTTTCTCTTGTGCCTGCATGATTTTTTCATTGTCTACTTTGGAACTCCTTATTTCTTCCTTTAGGCTTCTCAATTTGTCTTCCAAGTCAGAAGAGTGCCCCACACCATGTTTCCCATTTGAATCATAGGGATATTCTATGTAGTCTACCACCTTGCTAGCCATCTAATTTCTTTCCTATAATGCATAATATGTCAGATAAACCAAATCACAATAAATAAATGTACCTTAGTATAATTTGGGGAGGATACCTTGTCTGCATGATCATCAAATTAATGTGATACATGTATAACATAAGCATAATAGCATATAGACATATAAAAAGTAAGTACATCAATGCATAAACATCATTCTAGCTAGGGTCCAATCATCAATGCAAGGCCATATCAACAATGCATGTTATGACCTCATGCATGACAACAACCATTACTCCATTGCATACACTGCAACATGCATAAGAAATGCCTAATCAACTAAACATATGTATGAACGCATGTAGTCGAGCATAAGAGATCAATTCTTGTAATTAACCTACAATACCGAAACATGTAAACAAAACATTCAAGAGTGCACCTGACATACAAGGATGTAGTAAAGCGACATAAAATCAACATGTAAGCGACATATTACCATATGCAACCAGTCATATACGTTCAACGATGCATCCAATAAAATAACATCAAGTTCTTCATGACAACCTTACTACAATCATGATCAACATGATGCAACACAACAAGCACATGGAATGCAAGTGTAAGAGAGACACATGCAACTGAAATGCATGCATGACCAAGCACCTTCACCCAAGGAGAGTGTAACCACGCTCTGATACCAATTTGTGGTATCATATATGACCCAAAGAGAGTGCAACCATGCTCTGATACCAATCTATAACACCCCTCTTTCCAAGCCCACTGAAGCAACCAACTAGCTGGGCCAAACATGTGATGCGAAAGGTCACTATAAGGGATTAAATATCCTTGGAAACCTTAAGGAAATGGTATCAACATAACACATCAAAAAAACACATCCACATCAGCAAAAACACCCCAAGAAGACATGTCAACCACTCAGACATCGTGCCCCTAGGTTCCACTGATGTTTTAAGCCTTTTAACTCAAAGTCACTCTCATGCTATAGGAAAGACAATGGTCAAAAACCCAAAGTTACTCTCATAGGCCTATGTGCCAGTGACTGTGGACTTTTCTCAACAGACCTGTGCCAATGACCCCGATATTTGAGCCACTTTTCTAGCCTAGAATCTTGACCTTTGCCCAAGGATTGCTACAACCTTCATAATCCATCAAATACATGATAAAAATGCTGATAAATCAAATCAACCTTAGGACTAGGCCTGAGCATCCCTAATCAGCACTAACATTATGTCAAACACTTCGTATCAATGCAACCTACAGGTCTAGGATATTAGATAAATCATAAATGACTGAAAAAACTTATGAAACATAAATAGAAGAGCCACCTCCTTCTCCATTGAACTATTATATCATCAATTAGGTCTTGCATCCATCCATTCAACAATTACTAGTAAATACACGAAATAACCATGAAATGAACTAGTCATCTAACCATTCTTATAACCAACATAAAACCATACAAATATTAGAGATATGAAAACCACTAAATCCACATATAAATCAGTGAAAAATTAAGAGAAATTAGATTTTATTAATCATAGACAAATCTGACCAGGTTCAGGACTTCCACGTACCACCCAATTGTAGGCATGTCTAAGCCAAATCTCTCTTTCAATCAGTCACCCCTGTGCCATATTCCAAGCATGAATGTGGGATCTCATAGAACAAACAAACCAAGAAAAACCAAGGGAATCCAAAGGTTAAACCACCTCCACCCTCATCAAACCATGATCATACCAAAACCGGTGCTTTGATCACAACCAAACCGAAATTGGAATGCCATCTGGAATCCATCACTGTACTTGAGAAATTTTCCATATCCTTGTCTCTTACGCTTTACCGCAATCCAATCCCAGATCACTAGGCCCTAAAATGAGACCAATATCTCAGGATTTACCGCAATGAAAACCTGGATCACTAGGCCCTAAACTGATACTTCTCCCTTGGCCTTTACTGTGTATCCTTCCAAAACAAGTCAAGATATCAATAGGCCTTTGGGAATGAAACTTGAGACCACCTCCACCTGAAAATTCAAAATCCATCTGAAAAACCAAAGTTTAAAACCGAGATAAACATCCCAACATAACATGGCATTCGGAAAAATGCAAGACTAGGCTGAAAACCATTGTCATAACCTGGCAAAACCATGCCACTGATAACAAGGGAACCATACACCAACATGTAATGCCATGCATGTCCAAACCAACTAGGAAATCACACATGAAAAATATTACCTGCAAGTATTCCTGCTAAATTTGCTTTACCTTTCTTTCATTTCCTTGATCCTTTGTTTCCTTTCTTTCCCTTTTCTTTCTTTTCCTTCATTGATCCAAAACTAGAGTGCTCCAAGAAAAATCTAAGTGATAAAGAGTGAGAGAGAGAGAGAGGGAAAATAATGAGAGAGCTCTAAACTTGAACTAACAAGAGGTTACCAACTGATCCTAAGAAGCCTTTTTATGAATGACGCCTCCATTTTCTTCATTTTGTTTTATTTTCCTTCAATTTCCTCCTCACATGCAACTTATGACCTTTTACCTTCGTTTTCTCCTATTTTCCTTTTATTTTCATAAATAAATGTTCCAAAATGGATTTTCTTTTACTTCTAATGCCTTTACCTTATCCTTTTCCAATTTTCCATATCCAAAACATACATCGATTGATGCCCACTAGGATACCTTTTCCCAACATTCAACTTGGAATAAGTGTCCCTTAACCGTGGTCTTATTTTTCTTTTATTAACTTTTATTACATGAATTTTTCACCAGGGTTGTTACATTAAGGAAACTAAAAAATTGAAAGAGACAGTGTTCGGGGTCCAAGTGGAATAGGAGGGTAGCCACCAATATCCACCTGGATCTGTCCTGCCCCCTTAGGAAGCAATGTTCCCCATTGCATTGATTACCTCCATCAGATGGGGAAAATTCTTCTGAACTTAGTCCCTGGTCAGCCACTTGCCTTGGTGCAGGAGTTGGCCAACTTTTACAACCCGATATAGTTGGATCTTCTATTGGAGAGTGTCATTGATATGTGTGTCCATGATCCGATCAGTTATGTTATGTTCCATGTAGTCTGGGTTTAGATCTATTGGTGTGAGTTGTTCTACAATGTTGGATGTGTCCAACAATGATGGAAAGTATGGCCGAAGGTGGTCTACATTAAACACTGGGTGCAAACCAAGGAATAGTGGAATGTTCAGCTTGAAGGTATTACCCCAGACAACCTTGGTGATGGTGTATGGCCCATATTGTAGCAATAAAATCTTGCGATGGGGCCTATGGAGGCACTCCTTTTGCAAATGTACCCAAACTTTGTCGCCCACCTAGAACTTGTGCAACACCCGATTTTGATCATGGCATTGCTTGTACTTAATATTGGCTTTGTCCAATATATGATGGACCTACTGGCGGATGTGTTGAATGCACTCAATGAAGCTGTTAGCCCTATCGGCTTCGGATTGGACATGAGCCAAATCTCCCTGAGTAGCTACAAATGGTATGGCTACATCAATGGGACATAATGGCTAAAATCCTAGCCCGACCTGAAAGAGGTTGTGGCCTGTTGAGTTGTGGAGAGCTCGGTTATAGCTCTGCTGGACATGGGGAAGGCTTCTATCCCATGTGCGTAGATTATTCGAGTTGTATATGTGCAGGATATGTATGATAATCCTATTGACGACTTCTGTTTGGCCATCAGTTTGGGGATGGAAAGTCATGGAATTAGTGAGTTTGGTATCCAGCATCGACCAGAGACTTGACCAAAATCCACTTAGGAATTTGATGTCCCAATCAGAGACAATGATCTGTGGGGTCCCAAAGTGTACCCACACTTGATCAAAGAAGAGCTTAGCAGTGGCCTCTATTGTGATACTCTTCTTTCCATCTTAGAGAATCTGTCGTCGACCATGAAAACACAATTGTTTTCGTGCTTAATAGAAGGAACGCCCGACATGTAATCCATGGAGATGGATTCCCAAGGTAGACTACGGGTAGGCAGAGGAGTATATAGGCCTTTATTCTTGATGGTTTATTTGGAAATGTCACATGAAGTGCAATATTTGATATACCTCCCAACATCCCAATTAAGGTTCGGCCAATATAAATACTTCTACAGTAATGCCATTGTTTTCTCTACTCCAAAATGTCCAATTACCCGACTGTAGTGTGCCTCCCAAATTATCCTGGCATGCTCGCTTGAAGGAACACAACTGTGTCCCAAGTGGCATAATAGTGCATCATATAGGTGAAAATTTGGAACTTTCTTACCTTCCAGGAGTGTCTGGTATGTGTTGCCGAATTCTGGATCGCTCTCGTAAAGTTGCGGCCACTCCGAAGTCTCGTGTCCACAGGAGTCGAGCACAATGATTAGTGCCATGACTGGTGGTCAGCAGTAGCAGTCTGCAACATTATTGGTGTTGGCCCTATTTTACTTAATGTTCAAATGGAATTGTTGCATGTATGTGGACCATTTCTAATGGCGATCGTTCTTCAACTTCCCTTGTGTCTGTGTGGATGACCATTTCCTTCCCCATAATGTAGTGCTTCCATTGATGAAACGTTTGCATAATGAAATACATTTCTTCATCATAAATGGGATACTTTGAGACTATGTTTGAAAGTATATCACTATGGTAAGCCATTGGAAGCCCTTGTTGAGTAAGAACTACACCAATAGCATAGTCAGAAGCATCTGTCTCAATATAAAATGGTTTTTGCAGGTCTGGTAATGTGAGAAACGGTGCAGAGCAAAGGCGATGCTTCAACTCAGCAAATGCCTTCTGTTGGGTTTCAGAACAAAAGAGAAATTCTTTCGCTTCGCCCTTGGTGACTTAACTTAAAGGCCAAGTGATATGAGTGAAACCCAACACGAACCTGTAGTAGAAATTAGAAAGACCCAAAAAGTTGCGGGGCTCATTTAGAGTGGTTGGGGCTGGCCAATCTCAAATGACTTGTATCTTGGCTAGGTCCACATGCACACCCTTCTAATCAATGATGCACCTTAGATATTGAACCTAGGTCATGCGAAGAGTGCATTTCTCCAATTTGGCACACAACTTGTGTTGTTGGATGGTTTGAAGGACCTGTCAAATATGGTGGAGGTGCTCTTCCCAACTCCGTCTAAAGGTCAATATTTCATCTAAATACACCAACATAAATGCATTGGTGACGAGTCGAAAAATGTTTTCCATCAATCTGATGAAGGTTGCAGGGGAATTCATCAACCCAAAAGGCATGACCAACCATTCAAAAAGGACTTCCTTGGATTTGAAGGTAGTATTCCACACATCGGAGGGTTAGATAGGAACCTAGCGATAACTAGACTTCAAGTGAATCTTGCTGAAAAATTTGCCCCCCTTGAGCTAGTCCAGAAGGTAAAAAATTTATGGGATTAGGTACCTATTCCAGACAATGATCTTGTTCAACACTTGATAGTCAATACTGAGTCTCCAGGTCACATGCTTCTTCTGTACCAATACAATCAGGCTCCCACAGGGTGATGAGCTTGGAATGATGTGCTATATCTGAAAAATCTCTTGAACCTGCCTCTTGATCTCATCATTCTCCATAACAGAGCATCAATAGATCAGTCCATTGGGTAGCGACATGCCTGGGCTAAGATCAATGGATTTCTTGACCTAAAAATGCATAGGTACCCCTGTAGGTGACAAGAAAATGTCCCTATACTCCTCCATGAACTTGTCCGTCTTCTGTTGTTGTGTGAAGGAGCCGTCTTCTTCTTTCCCTGAGGGCGAATCATAAGGAAAAATAAATTCGTGGTCTAGGAAATGATTTCTGCATTTCTTTGCAGTGATCAAAGAGATGGCAGTAGGTGGGGATACCTTTGGTATCATGTACAAATTATTGCCCAAAGTAATAATCGCATAACAAGGTCTAGACTCATATACATCATGCCACTTCCACAAGTATTGTTATCCTAGTAATACATTACAAACTTTGAGAGGGGTGACATCACATAGTACCTCATCCATGAAGGACTTGATGTTTTAGGGAAGGTGACACTGCTAGCTGACGTGGAGATCTCGTCCTTGGTGAAGCCATCCGATGGTGTATGATTGTGGATTTGTTATGATCAGTAGGCCTAGCCGCTTCACAACCTCTGCTGAAATGAGGTTCTTTTGGCTCCCGTTGTTGCCAATGAATTGCAGTTGACAACATTTCACCCACATTTGTGAGTGGAAGAGGTGTTCCCCCTTCTTTGGATCTTCCTTTTGTTCATAGTAGGTTTCCCACCAGTCCTTGATGTGTAGGGTGGATTTGAGAATTGAAAAAGTAATATTTTCCGGATTTGAAAAGACATGAACTGAAAAATATCCTTCCAATGAATTCAACCATTTATCTACGACATTTACATCTATTAGGCCCTCAAATATGGTAGTATCTAAGTTAACTTGTACCTTAAAAGGAGTGGCACCTCCAGAGTGGCTGCTAGATGAAGATGTGTTGCCTATGGGTAGTTGTCGAAGGATATGGGCAAAGTTATCTATCATCACATTCCTTTGTCACTCGAAGGATTCCTCGAGCAATATTTTAAAAGGATCTCCTGCACCCTAGTATTTATTTTCTTCCACCATGGGAGGCTATCGGGTTTGCAATGCTGATCTTGCAAAGGTTCAACCAAATCAAGCCCTCTTGAATTATCCTCTTCTATAATGTCTTTACCTCTCATACCATGTAGATTTTTACTTGTAGATTCGACAACTTATGTGATATGCTAAAACAAAAGACATGAATTGATCCGAGTGGATATTGTTGACCACCGTCCTATTCCACTTGGACTCCCAACACTGTCTCTTTCAGTTTTTCAATTTCCTTAGTTCTAGCACAGTTTACTATGTTTGGTAGTTTTTCAGGTCCTGAACTTTTGGAGCCATTTTGAGGCCCTAAACGACTTTTTTAGGGAAAAACGAAGAGAAAGAAAAAGTTTTGCGGAACATATTTAGATTTCTTTTGGCCTCCGCTTCAAGATCTTCGAAACAAGGTATTATGATAGCCAAACAGAGATCGTATACCAAAGTTATGACCCCGGGAAATTGATGTATCAATTTACCCAAATGGGGCCCACAACTTTGGTACTTCATCTCCTATCATTAGGTTTTTGGATGTTTAGGGTTTTCCAGTGTTTCTCAATAATAAATAGGCCTTGGAGCCTCATTGTAGCACAGTTCAGAGGCATGTAGCCGCCACATTGCTTCTTGGAGATAAGCTACCATCGACTAAGCTAGTTTATTTCCATTCTGTTTGTAAGCATATTTCAGTATTTGGATATTAATGAAATGAAGTGTTATTTCTATTGCATTTTTGTATATATGGTTATATCTGTAATTTGTTGTGTTCTTGTTTAAGTTCAGATCAGTGGTATCAGAGTGGTCTAATATTTCTCTTCTTCTTTTTTCATATCCCCAACGAGGTCAGTTCATAAGGAGTTTGTTGTGCAAGTGAAATTGAATTTGCAGGTTCATACTTCAGAGTCAGCAATATGTGATTCTATGGTTTGAGACTTGAGTATTCCTCGGAGGGAAACTCAAATTACATAGCTTGGTAATTGTTTGAAGAAAATGTTATTTTTTTGGATGGTATAATATTTTAGTATGATAATATGGATGTAGCTGATCTATGCCTATTTGCATGCAAAGACTTTGAAGATTTGCATGTAAGGAATTTGAAAGGTTGCATGCAAGGAATTTGAAAAGTTGCATGCAAGAAAATGGAAATTGGCATGTTTTTAGTTATTATGTTACAAGTGGAATAAGTGCGATGTTTTGACTTAATCTCATAAAAAAATGTATGAGAAATGAAAATCAATTTATTTTCAAGTGTGGTTAAATTTAGTAGAGCTTTGGAGATCCCATTTCCATAATTGGACATTGGAGATCGGGGCATTATAGTAGCTTCCTCCTTCTACCATAGTGTTGACCATGGATAGTAATGGGGTATGTTTATAGGTTGTTTGAATGCTTGATTAAGTGCGTGATATGTGGTTGTACTTATAGAATTGTATGAAGGAATGCTATTGTTTTAATACACTTGTACTAACAAAATATGTGTTGAGACAATCGATATGCACTTGTGTGCAAGTTGGTGCTAGTTTTAGTATTATGACTACAATTGTGAGTTGATTACCGACTATGACATGGACGTTAGTATTGGTGAAGGATGATTTCAAATTAATAGACACTATGTCTTGATTTTTGGAACATGTGACTGACATGTGTGAGCAGTGGCAGGGCAACGTGTTTGGTATTATCTTGACAAGGTAATAGTTGATTTGTTTATATAACTAACATCTTGGTGAATGTGATAGCACATAATAAGACTCAATTGCAACAAGGTAAAAAGGTAAAATAAAGGAATTGGGTGAGAATTCCTTTGGCTATGTTTGGAAACCGCAATTCCAAATGAATGAGTGCTTTGCATGAATACAAAAAGTTTTCTTAACCTTAATTTTGACTAACATTATGTGGATATGTGTTATATTCATGAATATGTATATGATAGGTTGATATTTGAGATAAGAGGCTAAGTTATAATATTGTAAAGGCATGAATAAAAGCATGAGTTAATGTTGCACAATGTAGGGAATCAAATGACAAAAGAGAGTGTCAGAGATCTTGAAGAAGGCTCGAGCTGAGATTTCAATCATGAATCCTTGGAAGTACTGGGAAAGGGGGTTGATTCATGGTGTTTTTTGGAAGACTTGTGCTTTCAATATGATTTGTTTATGCTTTATTTGTAGTTTTGATTATGTATGGTTCATGGCCATGCCACTTTTTTTTGGTGTTGTATTGTTGTTGGTTTTCCATGATCTTCTTCTTGTTTGTTTCTTGACTTTCCTTTTATTGTTTCGAGTCTTGGGAATTGGTTGGGAAAGAGGAAAGTTAATGGAGCTTGGGGAGAGTTGTGTGGTACCCAACAGGTAATGCAAGTAATGCAAGACCCAGATGAAGCTCAGTGTATGAGTAAGCACAATGGAAGGTAAGACTATGACAATCGGATTAGATTGGTTCGGTCCATTGGTGTAAATGGACAGTGGCAGTATAGTCATGAGAAAGGTAACCAGAAAAGGTAAAGTAAATGGATCTGAGGTGTCAGATGCCTTGGCTATGTTGGGAATTATTGTTCTCAATATCATGCATGTTGTGCATGAATAAAGGAAGTTCTCTTAACCTTGACCTTGATATCTAGTAATTATTTTATGATCATGATTATGTTGATGTTTATATATGTATACATGTATGTATGTATGTCATATTTGACAGGGTGATCATGAATCATGATTATTTTATGTTAATGTTTATATGTACATATGTATCTATGTATGACGTTGATTGAGGATACCATTATTATTTCATGGTATATGTATGTATCCATGTATCTGTGTTACTGTCTGATAGGTTGTCAGGGATCATTCTTGTGGAGGAATGATTTCTTATGTAGGTGTATGGCATGAAGAGGTTCTCGGTCTCGCGAGGAATCAAGTGGAAGAGTAGCCATGAAAAATATATGAGGTCAATGTCATGTGAATATGAATTTATATGCTTATTTTATGCCTATGTTTATGTTATAATAGGTAACGCTGAAGGATACACCAACGGAATGAAAGAAACGTGGTCTGTGGCATGCTAAGACAAGCATGGATAAGACACGGGAAGCAAGGTTTCTTGGTAATGACATTGTGGTTTTGAATGGGTGGTACTACTATGGTGCATATACTATATATGTTGTAAATGTTTCATATATGATGTGTGCACATTCGGTGTTGTGTATATATAGTGTGTGTAGTTGTTTATGTACAAGATGGTACAGATGGTGTTGTATGAATGTTACATATTCAATACTGGGCATAGATGGTGCTATGTACATGTTGTACATGAGGTATTGTGTACATATTGTACTATGTGCATGATGGATATGTGGTGTTGTGTGCATATTGTGCTATGAGCATGTTATGTACAGATGATGCTATGTATGTGTTGGATATGCAGTGTTATGTGCAAGTGATGGACAAGACATCACAGTGGATTTTCATTTGGTTGTTTATGGTTAATGAAATTGGCAAAGGAAATGGCTAAGGCATTAAAGAGGAAAATAGGTATTTTGACACATTTATTTATGAAAATAATGGAAAATAGGAGAAAAAGGAGGTGAAAGGTCAAAGGTTGCATGTGAGGAGGAAAATGAAGGAAAATAATGGAAAATGAAGAAAATGGAGGCCTCATTAATAAAAAGGCTTTTGACAATCTGTTGGCAAGATTCTTCCTTTTAGTGTGAACCTTTATCAGTTCAGTTTTGGAGTTCTCTCATTATTCTCTCTCTCCCTCATACTCTTGGGGACTTAGTATTTTCTTGGAGCACTCTTGCTGGGTGTGGCATACTTGGATTCTTGCAGCAAGAAGGCAAAGGAAGAGTAGGAAAGCGCAAGAAGGCATTGGCATAAGAAACTACATCAAATTTGCTTGCAGGTACCGAGTTGCATGTATGATTTCTTCACTATTTTGACATGCATGGCACATGCATGTGGTTTCTTGGTTGTGATATGTCATTAGCATGGAGGATTGCCTAGATTGACAATGAATTTCATAGCCTTTCCATTTCCTAGATATCCATGGTGATTGTGGATTTAATTTCATTGTTTTGTTTTGGTTGATTCTCATGTTTCCTTAGGTTGGGTTGAGTTATTAGTATTGGAAGCCTTGGTTGAACAAACACTTTGGAAGCCCTGTAACAACTTGGGTTGAGTTACTAGTCCTGGAAGCCCTGGTTGGACAAACTCTCTGAAGCCCTTGGTGGGTTGAGTTACTTGTCCTAGAAGTCTTGGTTGGAAAAACGCTCTGGAAGCCATGGAAGGCTTGGATGGAGACCATTCTGTTGATGGTTTTTTTGGTGATGTCCGACTGTGAGGTGGAATCACTATTTGATGGGTTGAGGTGGATGGCCTCCAGAAGCCCTCGATGAGTTTTGATTGATGTATTCTATGAGATACCACATTCATGCTTAGAATATGGCACCGAGATGAATGGCTGAAGAGAGGTTTGGTTCATCCATTCTATGGTTGGGTGCAACGTGGTAGTCCCATCTCCAGTTGGTTCATTGCATTCATTAATGAGAAGTCCATTCCTTTGATTTTCATGTGTAAAGGTACTGATGCATTTATGGATTTGATGGCTGATATGTTTATTATATTTATGTTCCTATTATGTTGGTTATATGCACATTTTATGAGAGCAACTATGTATGGTTCTGAAGATGTTTTTACTTGTATGTGAATGGATAAGATTCAACCTCCTTGGTGAATTTAAGGAAATGTAATTGAAAAAAGAAATAAACTAAACAAGATCCTAACAAGAACCCCATTAGCCATGACAGGTGTTTCGTTAAACATATCTTTGATATGTAATCTATAGGTGTCAATAACAAAATTAAGTGTAGGGATATCATACTTATCTAAAAATTGCTATGAACCATTCTTCCCTCATGTCATTTGCTGCATTATCCTCCATTGTGTCCAGTTGGCTCATTGCATTCATTAATGAGAAGTCCATTCCTTTGATTTTCATGTGTAAAGGTACTGATGCATTTATGGATTTGATGGCTGATATGTTTATTATATTTATGTTCCTATTATGTTGGTTATATGCACATTTTATGAGAGCAACTATGTATGGTTCTGAAGATGTTTTTACTTGTATGTGAATGGATAATGTGTCTATGACATAATGGAGGATAATGCAGCAAATGACATGAGGGAAGAATGGTTCATAGCAATTCTTAGATAAGTATGATATCCCTACACTTAATTTTGTTATTGATACCTATAGATTACATATCGAAGATATGTTTAACGAAACACTTGTCATGGCTAATGGGTTTCTTGTTATGATCTTGTTTAGTTTATTTCTTTTTTCAATTACATTTCCTTAAATTCACCAAGGAGGTTGAATCTTATCCATAGTAGCTTGTCTTCGTATGTTTACCCTAACTGGCTAGTTTCTTGGGTAGATATGGGAGGAGGGTGTTACATTTGTGGGGTACACTGATACACCTCACAACTATCAGGTGTACCTTCCAAACAACAAGATGAAAGTGGTTCATAGAAATGTAAAATTCAATGAAGATAAGGCCATAATATGTTCCCTTGAGAGGTAGCTTGAGCTACATGGGCTTGAGGAGCTTTTAGCTCCTAAGGAGGAACCCCAAGATGATGTGGAGTAGCCACATGTAGAGGAGCATGGATTGGAGACACCCACTCATGCAAAGTATTCCAGCAATGGTAGAAGGCACACGAGTGAGCTTGATAGTGTCAGGCGGAAAGAGTTGATAGTGTGGACACAATCAACCTCCCTAGGAGCCTAAGACTCTCTAGTGACAAACAAACCAAATAAACACTACTTTTCTCTAAACATGCATTGCAAATACAAGCAATCAGGGGATCTTTAACATACCTTTAGTCCAATGCTTCGTAGTAGTCTAGTCTCGCCGATCCGGATGAGCTCCTCCTTATCTTCGAAACCTGCATTCACTAACAAGCCAAAAGATTAAATAGCACCTGATAAACTTATATAAAACAATACACATCTATCATATTGACCAAGGAATATATGAAACAAACCATTAATAACAATCTGTTGAGAAAAATAAGTTTATTTGCATTAAGAGGTAACAAAAGGAACAATTACAACCTGAGCCTTGGTGTTGTGCAAGTTCCTCCCAAGGGTCCTTCAAGATTTTCCTCTACTTTGACAAAGCTCACCCCACTTCCAAGTAGAACAAGTAAAGATGACAATCTCTCCTCACAAGCTTCTAAATGGGAGTCTCTATTTCGACAGCATTTACCCTTAGAAATGTATAGCTTTCAACCTCTCCTCCTTCTGGCCCAAGGCCTTTATTTATAGTGCTCAAGAGGAAGTTATTCAGGTCCACCATCAATGGGATAAGTCCCTCTTTGGGTGGGATAGTTCCCCTCTTGATGGGATAAGTTCCTCCTTCATAGGGATACATGAACCATCTGGAGGCGCTCAATACACGTCGAACAACCTTCTAGAATGCTCTAGAAATGACCACAAGTAACTTTTTAAAGATGAAACTTGCGCATTTTGACTTTTACAGGGGGACGCACCTGTCCCTTTACATACAGAGCGTACAAGTACGCGACTTTTGTGAACATTGGGTGCGTCCCCGCAGGCAAAGCTGAGAGAACCTGCGTACCCAGAGATAAACACTTTTACAAAGACTTTCTCTCATTTTGGAGTTTGACATGACAAGCAGAGGCATAAGACTTGCCCAGGAGGATAGCATGACTGTTGATAGAGCCATACTAACTGTTCATGACCATGGTGACATTTTTTAGTGTAACAGATTGCCCCCTAAAGTGCGAAGCCTGTAGTAGATTAGGGTTTTGTTTTATCTAGGAAGGGTGAAGCGCTTTATCATTTCAAGGATCATCTCGAGGAGAGCCTGGTCAGAACCTGCAATTTTCAACACAAAATACATGTATAAGATTATATCATCGCTGAGGTAGGCATTCCCATACTCAGATCAAAAACTTTAACTAACAGACTAACTACTCTGATACAGGAATGATTTTGCAGTACATCATAATCATAGACTTGCGTAGACACAGTATGGACGCAGCCATCTGTTTATAATTGGTCTACTATATAATGAATACAAAACTCCTCGCAGCCTGGATGGTGGAAACTAGATCCAGGGTCTTCATCTCTACTTCCCGAATTGGTACGATTCTAGCCATGCGAATAAATGAGTCGATGTCGAACATGGTAGAAACCACTTGATTACCAGTCGATGATGTAAACTGTTAACAAGTGTGAGAGAGACCACCAATAATGTCAATGGTTCTCAAAGTACCCAGTGCAATCCATGAGATGTGAATGAATGAGTTGATGTCGAACACTTCACGGAGTCCTTCGATCGAAAGTCAATGATGTAAACTGACGTCAAAGGCGAGAAACCTGCCATTGATGCATGCGGACTTCAAGGTACTGACGCTTTCTAAGTCACCTCTCTAGATAATGTGCTGATGTCGATAGAAAGCGACTCGTCGCAGGCAAGCCCACAACACGAAATCATAGTTCAAGTCGAAGAAATGTTGCTGTAAGGACTGACTCAGGGATGGTCAAAATGGATGACAAAGTATTTTGCAGATGAAAGTTTTGTTTGCAGACCTCTTGAACACATAATGACACAACAGATGGTTTGGTGACGAATGAATCAAAGTTAATCCCCGAAACCCGGTTAAAGACTTTCAATGTGGCTTGATTGACTGTGAGGCAAAATATTTCCCAACCCAGGTGAATGAAAAATGTCGTGTTCAAGAGTGGTTATAAAGTTTCTTCTGTGATAAAGGATAGCAAATAGACTCATTTTTCTCTCTTTTGCCCCACCATTTCTGGCAAGTACCTCTTTATTTTTAACAAGCTTGAGGAGGATAACATATGCTTGATTATAAGCTCATCCTTCGGATGAGTCCAACCTAGTTTTGATTCGAATCCTAGGAAGGAGCGGTTCGTTCCCGTTTGTAATTGAACAGGTCTTTTACTATGAAATTTTAACGAGTCCAGTATAGGAGAAACTCGGTGTTTTTCAATTCTAGAGAGTCTGAAAAACTTAAGAAGACTCCAAGTTGAACTTTTTCGTAAATTTGTGTCCCACAAGCCCGAAAAAGTATAAAATAATACCTGGGGGAACCGCTTGATCTTGCGACCAAGGAGTACTTTCATAGTTAGTGCCACTGACCTGAAAAGTAAAAAGCGATCAAGGACACGTCGTTTTATTTCCAGTTTCGAGTTTGAAACGACAAAAACCCGGCAATCTTTTCCTGTTTTTTCGGTCAGAAAAGGGCTATAAGGGGACCGTCTTTTAGTTCCGTTTTAACGAGTGTAAAAGAAACGCTCGGCAATCTTTTCATGTTTTAGGAGTCAGAAAAGGGCTTAAAAGATGACTCTGATATTTTGGTTCGTGAAAAATAACAATTTTCCCTCTAAATCCCTTTGTCCTGCACAAAAACGACACATTACTCATACCTGTTTAAGATAGGCAAAAATTCATCGAAAAACATCTTTTCATGGTGAAAAATAAACAAACCTAGCATTCATTCATCCAAAAAACCTATAAAAAGACTTTTTACCATGTCATTTTTACCATTTTACTGTTGAGGTTGAACAAAGGGCTTTTGACAAGAAACTTCCCGTGGTCGCTGCGGAAAATCCGACCGTCAGAATCGAACGCCGTTTCTTCCAGGTATTTCACAACATCCCGCTCTTCAATTTCATCCGATTAAAATCTTGTTTTAGGTTTTAGTTTTGATTTTTGGGGGGTTTTAGGGTTTAAAATGCGCCCTGCGGGGTACGCAGGTGGCCTGAGGGTGACCTGCGTCCCCCGACCTTTTTCTACACAGAAAAAAGGTCGGGGTACGCAGCTCACCTTCGGGCCAGCCGCGTCCCGACGCCCTGTGTTGTAAACGCGGGGTGCGTACCCCGCAAAAGGCGGAATTTGAAACCCCAATCTCCAAAATCAACCATTAAAAATTCCCCAAACTAATTCTAATCTTTGTTTGCTAGTGTGTAGGGCACTCACCATGTTGGATTGGAGAGAAAGAGAGCACGAGGACGTTGATTTAGACGCGATTGGTCACCAACCTTCTGTTGACGCCCTAAAAGCATGCGGGTTGTACAAATACTGGGCCATACCTGGCATGAGGGCTCAGGTGAGATTCTTGGAGTGGCTGGTTGAGAGATGGAACATTCAGGAGCAATGCTTTTATATCGGAGAGCATCAGCTCGAGATAGAGCCCTCCGACATATACTTTCTCACTGGCTTGCCGAACAGGGGTGAGCAACTCAATCTTGCCGGGACTAGGCCGGGTGGCCAATCCCTTGCTAGTCTCCGAGAAGATTGGTGCATACCCAATGTTCACCATGCGAAAGGCATAGAGATCAAATACATCTCTCGGCGCGAACTCATGGTTATAGCTTTCACTGTTACCAGAATTTGCGGTGCAGCCGCTCTACATATTGCTACTGGGTCCCAGATGCGGATGGCTATTGACTGTTTCCGAGGCACCATCTTCAACTGGTGCGATGCTGTGACGGCCAATGTGAAGGCCCAATTGACCAGGGCAAAGGCCGGACAACTGAAGACCTTTGGATATGGGCCTTTAGTTGTGAGCTTTGCCTTGGAGAGAGTTCCGATGCTGATCCCTCAGCATCTCACTGTTGATATCTTGGATCCTCGGGAGCCAAAGCTAGTACGATGGGTTACGGTTATGGCCCGGCATCCCGATGAGGGCGCGGCGGTTGTTCGATTTCCTGCTAGTTATTTTCACTGGTTAGAGGACCAGGTTTTCGCGATCCAGGACTTTCCATATGCCGGAGTAGATTTTCGGAATGATCCGGACATGGTTCTTCCACAGGGAGAACAATGGGATGACAGAGGTACTTTATTTTTCACAAGTTTTTAATTTATCTATTTTTTTTTGTTTTTTATATATATCGTCTCAAAACTGACAGTAAAAATTTTCAAAATGCAGATGTTGGTCCACAGCGCCCAGCCAACCTCCGAGCTTTTGAGAGGAGACATCCAGTTGCACCGGCACCGGCCCCACAGGACGCGGCTGCAGAGTCACTGGCCGAGTTGGAGCATGATCTAGAGCGTCTCACGGTGGATATGCCTGAGACTGCGATAGATGATATTCCTATCAGACTTCAGCGCTATGTAGTTGCAGTCCCTGGACCGTTTAGGAGATTTTTGTGTAAGGTAGCCCGTGCAGTGGTGTCATATAGAGAGCATCACCAGTGATTGGATGGTCACTTTGTAGACACATGTGACATTTTTGACCTTTTTGTACTTATCATTTTTGCCGACCATAAGGTGTTTTTCAACCTATGGTCGAAGACGATGTATATTTTTTGACACACTCCTATCTATATATATATCACTATTACCGGCTTATCTTGTTAAACATGTATGATGAAATGTTTTTAAATTTACTTGTATGATTATCGTAAATGTCTTTCCAACATTCGAGAAGCAATTGCATCTGCTAATGTATTTAGAGACCTTGGAATATGTTGATATTCAATGTAATCAAACTCACGTTCCAAGAGACGCACTCTCAAAAATAATCTTAATAACACAGGATTTCTAATGGCATATACTCTATTAAGCTGTAATACAACGAGTTCAGAATCTAACCTCACTATCAAACGTCGAATTCCAAATGAAATGGATTCAGATAATAATTCAACCACTGCACTGTATTCTGCAATGTTGTTCGTTGTTTGACCGAGGCTCACCCCATGCATAGAAACTAACTCGTCAGAGGGCGAATAAATAACCCAAGCTGCGGAAGAGATATTCCGTGTACTACGACAAGCACCATCAGCGAATCCAATGTATGTTTGGAGAGGCGTCGACATCTGCAATATCAAGAGTAAAACCAAGATAAGCCAGAATAACGACGAGAAACACACTTTCTAAGCTAAGCACACTGTCTAAACTAACAAACACACTAGCTAGAAAGTAAAACCTAACCTAACTAAAAATTCCCCATACCCATCATTTAAGCATAATACCTCTTTAGGTAAAGTCCATTTCTGGGTTTACCCAAAGAGTCCCCATCAAAATCAACTAACTCATAGGCCCCTTTTGCTAGCTTTCGCTTGACAATGTAGGGTCCATGCCACATGGGAACGAATTTTCCAGCACCTAGCTTATCATTAGCTTGATCATATAAGAGCACTAGGTCTCCCTCCGAAAAACTCCGAGGGGTCACATTTTTATCATACTGAGCTTTCATTCGCTTCGCATGAGTCTCGATTGCCAAAGCAGCGTCACGTCGAGTCTCATCTAATTTAGCTAAGTACAATAAACGTTTCTCCTCTTCGGAAGTAGCTGGAAGTAATTCGACAGCCATTTGAAGTGATGGGATTTCGCATTCAATGGGTAACACAGCTTCCAAGCCATAAACTAGCTGGAAAGGAGTGAACCCTGTTGAAGTTTTCACTGAAGTTCGGTATGCCCATAGCGCTGAAAATAACATGTTATGCCAATTCGTCCGATGAATGCCGATGATTCGTCGGATCATAATAACAAGAACTTTGTTGATAGACTCAACCAAACCGTTGGCTTGCGGATAATAAGGAGTAGAGCTATCGTGGCGCAAACCAAGCTGGCTTGTAAGCTCAGTCATCATGGTGTTTCAAAAATGGCTCCCATGGTCTGTGATGATCGCTTACGGGACACCAAACCTAGTTATAATGTGATTGAATACGAAAACTGCAGCTGTTTTGCCGCTTGCGTCAAATGTAGGCATCGCCTCGGCCCATTTAGTAAAATAATCAACCGCGAGGATGATATACGCATGCCCCCCGGCCGAGTGAGGGCTACAAGTAATAAAGTCGATACCCCATTTGGCGAATGGTCCAACGACAATTATAGGGTGGAGAGGAGCAGGCGATGCGTGCATCTTGCGATCAAACACTTGACAGTTGTGGCATTTTCGGACCGCAATGATGCAATCTTTGAACATGGATGGCCAGAAATAGCCAGCACGCAACACCTTCTGAGCTGTGGCATACCCAGACATATGACCGCCACACGCTCCAGAGTGACAGTCATTTAAAACCTTCTCAGCCTCTTCGTGAGTTAAACAACGTCGAAAAACTAAGTCTGCCCCCCGACGATAAAGTGTATCTCCAATAATTCTGTATTGCTGGGATTGAAACCGAATTTTCCGACGCTCCGACTTGGAAGCTTCAGGCCGAAAGGTTTGGGTCTGGAGATAGATGATGATATCCCCATACCACGGATCTAAGGTACTGATAAGAAACAACGATTCGTCCGTAATGGACTCCTCTGCCACAGTCTCTGTGTCAGTACACGGGAAATCACACATCAATTCCGCAAAGACCAAGGATTTCTTAGACTTGGACTTCTCGAACTCCAAATCGAACTCTTGCAGGATGACGATCCATTTAGAGTACTTGCCCCCTAGCAGTTGTCTTGTTAAAATGTAAATCATAGGGTTGCAATATGAAATCACTGTAGTCTTGCGGAGAAGAATGTAGTGACGAAAACGCTGGACAGCTTGAACCGCTGCCAGGGCCAATTTCTCCACATGTGAATATTTCAGCTCAGTGGGATTTAACGTCCTACTAAGATAATATATTACATGTTCCACTCTGAATTCATCTTCCTGAACTAACACCATTCCAATAGTGGAATGCGAGGCTGCGAGGTATAAGAAGTAGTCCTGGTTGTAGTTGGGAGGATGCAGCAACGGTGCATGGGTCAACGCGTGCTTGAGCGCATCAAAAGATTGTTGAGCAATCTCATCCCAAAGGAATTGAGCGTTCTGTTTCAAAAACCGGGTAAAACCTTTAGTGACCTCGGCGTAGTTTGGAATGAATCGGCGTAAAAAGTTCGCTTTCCCTTGCAAACTTTGGAGTTGGCGCAAACTCGAAGGAGGAGGCAATTTGATGATAGCTTCAACCTTCGAGGGATCGACGCGAATACCGGCTTTTGAAACAACAAATCCCAGCAATCGACCCGCTTCTATACAAAATACACACTTGTGGGGATTCAACCGAATACGATAATGCCTACACCTCATAAAGATTGCTCGTAAATGGACAAGGTGATCGGCTCGACGTAAAGAATGAGCAGGCAAATCATCGAGGTACGGTTGCACAATGTGCTTGATGTCATGAAAGGCGTAAGACATGGCCCGTTGAAAAGTGGCTCCGGCATTCTTAAGTCCAAAAGGTAATTTGCAATAAGCAAATGTCCCCCACGGGCAAATGAATGTCATTTTTGGTTGATCGGCAGGTAGAATATTGATTTGATTATAGCCTAAAAAACCATCCATAAAGGAGAACATTTCACTTCCGGCACAATCATCAATTCTTTGATCGATATAGGGCATAGGATAGTTGTCTTTTGGACATGCTCGATTGATATCCCTATAGTCGATACAGATTCTTATTGTTCCTTGTTTCTTGTTCACCGGAACAATATTCGATACCCAATCCGTTAAGGGGATCAGATAAATGAAACCTGCTTTCAACAGCTTTTTGACTTCTGCTTTAATCGCAGCCGCTTTCCTAGGGTGAATCTGATGCAAACGTTGCCGGACGGGTTTAGCGTCCGGGTAGGTTTTGATTTCATGAACAACAATGGCGGGATCGATTCCTGGCATTTCTTCGTAAGACCAGGCAAACACATCGCGGAATTCTTGGAATAGGGCCTTGTAAGTTTGAATTTCTTCTTCTGTACACGAGGCACCTATATGAATGTTCTCAACAATTCCGGGCTTCACTGAAATGTCAATAGGAACAGTTCGAGAAATGTTCCCTAAATTCAACTCTGAGTCAGGATGTTTCGTTGGACTCTGAGCGTCTTTGACATATTCAGCGGTAAAGATAGATGAAAAATCATTTTCAAAAGCATCGCCCTCAGGTAAAAACGAAGATCTATGATGGAGATCTTCCCATGGTAGATCATCTACACTTAGGATTTCACGCAGTTGTTCGTCAGATGACACGACTTCGGGAAACGCTATCCGTTCTGAGGTTGATGTGAAAAGAGATTCCTCACTGACCACATTCATTTGGTTGATTTGGGTTGAACTTGGGTCGGTAAAAGACACGACAGCTTCATAAGAAATTTCATATGGACTCAATGGCATAGAGTCACCGAAAGAGTCTATCTCAGATTGAGATGGGACAATCCAAGGATCATCATAAATAATGGTGTCTGAAGTAATCATATGAATGGATGTGAATGAAGGGTCTGCGTTAACTGGAGGAAAAGGAAAAGTTCCCAGTAAACCGGAATCTTTAACTAAACCTACACCAACGTCCCTATAAGGGATTGTCGTTTTAGCGACATGCTGGATACTCTCTGAAGAGGCTGGGTTGGATGAAAAGTATGTCAACTGATCAATTGTCACGATCTTGCCATTATATGGAAACTTGATTACTCTGAAGACCGATGAAACGACTGCTGTCATAGCATATGACCAACTTCGACCCAAAAGAAGGTTGTAGTCCAGAGGGGCATCAACCACCTCCACATCTAGACTAACGGTTTTACCTTCTACCCCTATAGGTAATTCCTGTAAAATTCCAAACGGACGGAACCCACGGCCATCAAAAGCCTTAAGGATGGTGGGGGATTGGTTCAGCGAAGGAGAACCAAGCGATCTCCAACACTGAATCGACATAATACACGTGGAAGCTCCCTCATCAATTACAGTCCGATGAATTGGCCTGCCTTTGATTATCACTGGGATCTGGAAAGCAATTTGATGGGGTAAGCGCGGTGTACTATTTTCTAGATCGAAGATTATGAGATTCAGGTCCTGAACGTCAACAGCTCCGATAGCTGACAAAAGTAATTTTCGTTGTGCTGGGCATGATTGCAGCACTTCTAAAGCCGACATTGCTGAGGGTGAAACAGCTAAGTCCTCAACAATGTCGTAATTCTGTGCCGCTCTCGCATGTGGATTGAAAGCAGACCTTCGAAGTACACCCTTGGTGGGCGGTTTGATTACTAGATCCGGGTTAGGTTTCTCGATCTGTAGTGGATCGGAACCGGGAGCTGAGGTTGATGGAATAGAATGAGAAGATTCTGCTTCCTTACCATCAACAGGAGCCTTACTACCATAATCGTTCGCTCGAGTCGCAATCCTCACATGAGACATCATCAAAATGGGTTCTTCACTGGCATTTGAGGAAGAACCTATCATTTTACTCTCCTGCTTTGGAAATGGATCCTTCAACACTGCAGGAGTGGGAGAACCTTTGACTATTTTCACAACCTCGGCCCGATGAGGGCAATCCCTAGTAAAATGATCCTCTTCACAAATAAGACAAGGATATCGAGGTTTGCGCTTTTCGTCATTGGTTTCCAACTTTTCTTTTTTCTCCTTCGGAGCCTTGTCTGCTTTATCCTTCTTCTTACCTTTCTTCTTTCCACCGTTTTTTGATTTGGCCGTAGATAACTCTACAGCGTGAATATCTGCAGTAAGTTCAGGAGAAGATGACTTTCCTGTCGGAGAATCAGGTAAAGTGATTATAGGAGTAGTAGAATTCTTGGAATATTTCTTCTTGCTCTTAGTGTTCATTGTACCAATCATACCATCAACGGCATGAGATCCTGAAGGAACAGCAGCGATTTGATTCGATTTTGGAAGATCTGGGATCTTCTCGTGTAACGTACCTGACTGAGTGTAAACTAAATCAAGGTACTGCGCTTGAGCAATGACTTGCTCCTCAGTAACTACACCGACCTTAGCTACATCTTCAGTAATCTTCGGTAACAATGATTTGACAAACCATTCAGCTAAGATTTGGTCCAGAATGAAAACTTTGACTAATCTTCTTCGATGTCTCCACTCATGAATGTGATCAGAAATATACGTGGATGTCGATTGTTTTAGCGAATTTAATAGTTCCGTGCCGTTATCGTATCTGACCGGAAACTGAAAGTGAGTTAAGAACGAGGTAGCTAACTGGCTAAAACTATAAAAATTGGCCCGTGGCAACTCAATGTACCACTTGGCTGCGAGACCAATGAGTGTACGCTGGAAAAGACGTAAGCGGATCGAATCATCCAAGATAGAATTTGAAGCACACCAGAGGTGGTAAGTCATCACATGATTTGACGGATCCTCTCCAGGCTTACCTTCAAACTTGGGTATATGACTGGGCAACTTAGTCGGCATTGTCGGCCAAAACGGTTGATAGTTGATTGGATCGTTCGTTAGGCGCGACAAGTCTGGTAAATCCAAAGTTGCGATAAACGGCAATTGCCGGTTCGGATCCCTAAAACTCTGAGTCATTACACCAGCCCCAGGAGGAGGATATCCAGGGTAACTTGGAATAGGCATTGCGTTCGGGATATTGTATCCTCCTGGAAAACCAGGATTAACCGGACCATACTGGGGTTGTTGAGGTTGTTGATAAGTGTACCCAGGATACGGTTGATACTGATAAGCTGGTTGCTGGACAGCTTGCCCATATTGGTACTGACCTTGGTACGGTTGATAAGCATATTGAGGTTGAGTAGTAACAACCGTACTTATACCAGGCTGACCTACAAGCATTTGAACCGTAGTTTGAATCGTAGATCCAGACGGAGGTAAAGATGTCTGAGGAGTGGTAGCAGAGACAGTAGAAACAGGAGCTGTCGATACTCCGGAAGTGAGTGCGGTGGATGAAACAGATGTTGCAGTGGTTGCAGCAGTCGTTTGAGATGGAGTACTAGGCCCAGCAGGCCCCGACTGAGTAACTACCGGAGGTACAAAAGTTTGAACATTTGACTGGACTGGTTGCTGGGGTGGACCAGTAACTAAAGGTTGTCCAGTTTGAGGTGACAACTGTACATTCGGTTGCAACACTTGTTGACCTTGCGAAGGATCCCACACTACAGGCATTCCAGGGTATTGACCCATTTGACCCATTACAGGTTGAGGATATTGAGATCCATAACCGTATTGAGGATAGGATTGATAATTGTAAGGGACATTTCCCGTACCTTGAACGTAAGATTGACCTTGGGGTGGTTGATAACCTTGACTCGAGTATTGACCTTGAGGGAGATAGCCTTGAGGTGAATACTGATACTGGGGTTGGCCTTGAGGAACATATTGATACTGAGGTTGACCTTGAGGTACATATTGAGGTTGGGGTTGACCTTGAGGAAAGTATTGTGCCATAGGCACATACTGTCCTTGAGGCTGCCCCCCAGCCACAACTGGAGTACCTTGAGGTTGCCCCCCAGGCATTATTTGAGGCTGCCCCCCAGGCGGTAATTGACCACCTTGAGGTTGAGAACCGGGATTTGAACCTGACATCATATAAATGTCTCCTATACTCAATGGTTGATTACCATTATTTCCAGCAAATAACCCATGTTCAATGGGTTGAGGAGAAGCCCCTGCAAAAGTACCAGACAAAGACTGATACCCAATAGGAACAGAAGGACCGCCGTGCAAGAATGATTCAGGCGATTGACTAAACATTGACGACTGACCAGACATATTTACAGGAGTAGTGAAACCTCCAGGTGGAAAAGGAGTACGAGGTGGAGTAAAACCTAAGCCTGAGTTGTCTAAATAATTTGTTAACGAAAGGTACCAAGTAGTACTTCTAGGAGGACTGTAAAATATGGACTCACGCTCTCTGAGATCAATAGTAAGTTGACCTTCAAGATTAGAAACACCTATATCTTCCTCTGGGGCAAGTTCTTCGATAGCAATCAAACCAGTAGGGAGATTTTCAGTGATAATTCGTTCTATTCTTGGTGAATCTGGAACACTAGAAGTTGGAGTAACAGGTTCGGATATTTCAGGTTCCTCACCTAAGTCACTAGTAGATGAAAAACTACCAGCAAGCTCGGAAACTGTAACAGCGTCAGGGTTATAACCTGTCTCTAGACTTTGGTAATCTGGATGGACTACCAAGGTAGATTCTCCTTCTTCAGGTGAACCTATTCTACTGCCACTAGGAGGAGTTACAAGGACTTTCAATCCTTCGTATTGACCTGGAACGTCTTCAGGAGGTTCACCCCGCCTTCTACGGATTTGCCTCAACAAATCAGTTCCGGTAACAATCTCAGGTGACTGGCCCCGAATTCTACGGGACTGTCTCGGTAATTCCGCCACAGTTAAAAACTTTTAACTACCACACACGAAAACAAAGTAAAAATTTCAAATCAAACCACCTAAAGCCGCTAAAGAACCAAACAAATTTTGATGCACACGCCTAAAGAATCTAGGGCGTCAAACCACACACAAACACTAGCCTTCCGGACCGAAAACACTAGTTGGTGATGAAATCCAACATCGCCGAATTCAGTACAGAAGTGGAGGGTGGAACAGTTACCCCGGAAACCTGCTTAATGAATAGACCGGCACAAGTTCCTCCACTTTAACCGTCTCGAAGTGAAGCGAACCCCCCGGAAAATCCAAGTGAGTATAACCGACGTCTGCTCCAGGTACAGTGGGATCTTCCCTCCACCGTCACCTTGGGTAGAATCCTAGAGATTACAGTCACTAAGGTTACCAACGGCCACAAGTACACTTGGGGAACAGTCTAAACTCCGACAGCACGCAAGGGCAGAGTAGCAAGCTCAATCCCCTTACCGGCTCCTTGACAATAATCCAAGGTTTACCGATAAATGACCCCTGGCTCCTCGACAATGGTTAATCCGAGGTTTACCGTTTGTAATACGTACTGTCTGGCATCATTCCCAACGAGGGAGGATTGATCCCCTCACTGGTTCGGACACGAGCTCGTGCTTCTCCTTTAAGAGGAGCTTTCCCAGAGTGTAAATGTAACAATTGGATTTGATTCTATCATAAGATCAGCTACTTGTTTGGTTTTACTGTCTTGGAGAGTTAAGTACTCACCTACTCCAAGACACTAGCCTAAGCTATGTTGGTGCTTCAGAGCCCTAGTAAAAGAAAAGTTACTATGTAAATTTTACTTTAAGCGTTAATTTTATGGTTTTTCTTTAACTCAAAAGGTGGCGGAGATGAAACCAGTGGTGTGTAGACTCGACTCAAACCACTACAAAAATGGACCTAAGATGATTTACTCTACTTTCTCTTTTTCAATGAAATTCTTAGCTAAGAAAGTTTAGAGGATGCAAATTTATGAAAAACAACTCTCTTTTGCAATGAAAATCAAAGAAATAAAGCTCTTAATCTTTCCAAGCATACAAACATGACCATTTAATACTTGCACGAAAAACTCCTTTCTCTTTCAAAAACCAAAAAGCTACTTGAAACAAGACTTTCAAAGAAGATGTATTTTTCTTTTAATAAAGCAAATAAATCTAATTTAACAAAAATCAATCTTAACAACTATTAAAATCTACGAAAATTCACTCACAAGCAAACTAAAAAGGTAAATTTACTCTAAGCAAACTTAACGAGGCCAAAACCTACAAGGATGTTTCTAGGCTGTTTTACTTGGCTACAGTCAAGCCAAGGACCAGCTAATGCAGAATCAAGAGCTGATCAAAACAAAACTCAAATCTTTTTGTTCTTTTTGTAAAATGGAAATCAACACTCAAACAATCAAGCACTTTGAAATTTGACCAAAGAGACAACTCAACAGGTTGGTTGCTCACACGGGTAGACTTACGACAGATCCGACTCCTAAGAAGGTTGACCAAACCAGAGAGATCTAAGGCTTGACAACTTCTACCATTAAAGTCACTACAGGATCTACTCAAAAATCAAACCCTAGGCTTAAATTTCAATGAAATCCACTAAAACACTTAATGCTATTAAAACCAATTCAGGTGAAGGATCTTTGACAGGATACTAATGGATCTGGGCAGCAAAATCTATAAAAAAGCAAAATTTAAGAGGAAAAAATCTAAAAAATGGAATTTTCTCAAATTTTAGCAGGGGACGCAGGCAACCCGTTAGAACAGGTGCGTACCCGCTCTGTGCACACAGCAACAGTGCGTCCAGAGACGCACTGTGCAATACTCAGAGGTTGCGTCCTACTGTAAAAATCAAGAAAAACTAAATCTAACTTAATGCTAAGCTAATCCACCCAAATACAAATTCACACAGTCAAAAACCAGAAAAATAAATCAAATTTCTCAGAGCAAAGTTCATTCAAAGGAAAAATCATTCTCATTCATGGAGTTCCCCAGCGGAGTCGCCATTTTGTCAGGCGGAAAGAGTTGATAGTGCGGACACAATCAACCTCCCTAGGAGCCTAAGACTCTCTAGTGACAAACAAACCAAATAAACACTACTTTTCTCTAAACATGCATTGCAAATACAAGCAATCAGGGGATCTTTAACATACCTTTAGTCCAATGCTTCATAGTAGTCTAGTCTCACCGATCCGGATGAGGTCCTCCTTATCTTCGAAACCTGCATTCACTAACAAGCCAAAAGATTAAATAGCACCTGATAAACTTATATAAAACAATACACATCTATCATATTGACCAAGGAATATATGAAACAAACCATTAATAACAATCTGTTGAGAAAAATAAGTTTATTTGCATTAAGAGGTAACAAAAGGAACAATTACAACCTGAGCCTTGGTGTTGTGCAAGTTCCTCCCAAGGGTCCTTCAAGATTTTCCTCTACTTTGACAAAGCTCACCCCACTTCCAAGTAGAACAAGTAAAGATGACAATCTCTCCTCACAAGCTTCTAAATGGGAGTCTCTATTTCGACAGCATTTACCCTTAGAAATGTATAGCTTTCAACCTCTCCTCCTTCTGGCCCAAGGCCTTTATTTATAGTGCTCAAGAGGAAGTTATTCAGGTCCACCATCAATGGGATAAGTCCCTCTTTGGGTGGGATAGTTCCCCTCTTGATGGGATAAGTTCCTCCTTCATAGGGATACATGAACCATCTGGAGGCGCTCAATACACGTCGAACAACCTTCTAGAATGCTCTAGAAATGACCACAAGTAACTTTTTAAAGATGAAACTTGTGCATTTTGACTTTTACAGGGGGATGCACCTGTCCCTTTACATACAGAGCGTACAAGTACGCTACTTTTGTGAACATTGGGTGCGTCCCCGCAGGCAAAGCTGAGAGAACCTGCGTACCCAGAGATAAACACTTTTACAAAGACTTTCTCTCATTTTGGAGTTTGACATGACAAGCACAGGCATAAGACTTGCCCAGGAGGATAGCATGACTGTTGATAGAGCCATACTAACTGTTCATGACCATGGTGACATTTTTTAGTGTAACAGATAGGTTATTGCATGATGCTAGAGAGAATGTGGGAGAACCCACATCATAGCATGGGAAGAGGATGTCACCGGAGAGGTACACTGGCTACACGGTTCTGATGAGAATATGTGTAGAGATTGAGCCATCCTCTTTTGAGGAAGCATTGCAACAACTAGTTTAGTTTGATACCATGGTTGAGGATTATGACTCCATTGTGAGGAAAATTGTTTGGGATGTGGTCCTAGGACTGGAAGACAAGTTAGTGGTGAGTTCCAGATGGCTTTACAAGGTAAAGAAAGCATGAGATGGTAGTGTGTAGAAATACAAGGCTGGGATTGTGTCCAGAGGGTTTTATTAGGTGGAGGGGATTTATTACAATGAGACTTTTTCTCCTATTGCAAGGTACTAATCAATCAGGTCCATTTTAGCACTATCAGTGCAGATGGGATGGAAGATACATTAGATGGATGTAAAGACAACATTCCTCAATGGCATGATTGAGGAAGAGGTGTACATTGTGCAACCCGAAGGATTTGAGACCTTCAACAGAGAGTCACATATGTGCCGAATCAAGTGAGCATTGTATGATCTGAAACAAGCACGTCGTTCTTGGTAGACCAGGATTGATAGCTATTTCACCGGTTTTGGGTTCACCAAAAGTGAAGTAGATGTGAACCTTTACCATATTGTGGTTGAAGGTAAATTGTTGATTATTGTTTTATATGTAGACGATTTGATTTTGATAGGTTATGATAAGCTTATCAAGTCTTGCAAAGAAGATATTACAAGAGAGTTCGAAATGAAGGACTTGGATCTCATGCACTACTTTCTGGGGATGGAAGTATGACAAGGTGCTGTGGAACTATTTGTATGTCAGGGAAAGTATGCCAACACAATACTTAAAAGTTCCACATGGAGATTACTCTAACTAGTAACTGGAGGAAAGAGGATGCTACTTCCGGTGAAGTAGTGGAGGTTACTATTTATAGGTAGCTTGTGGGTTCACTCATGTATTTGGTGAGCACATTGTTACACAAAAATATCGTCACCATGATTATTTACAGTCAGTATGGGTCTATCATCACTTGTACTGTCCTCCTAAGCAAGTCTCAGACCTCAGCTCTTCAAGTCAAGTTTTGAAAATAAGAGAAAGACATTAAAAATCAATGAAACTCTAGTTCTACACTTTCTCTCATTGTTACCTGTGGTCCCGCACCTTCTGTTTACAAAAACTGTGGACCTAGCCACTCTGTCCCTAAAGGTGTGGGTGCAGACCCCTGTGAAAGTCAAAAAGGTGCAAGTTTATTCTAAAAAACTGACTTTCGGTTAATTATAGATGATTCTAGAAGGAATTTTGACGTGGATTTGCCGCTCTTAGGTGGTTCATGCATCCCAAAAGAGAAGGAGCTAATCCCTTGATGAGAGGAGCTATCCCTTTGAAGGAGGACCTAGTAACTTCCCTCCATTGCACTATAAATTTAGGCATTGGGCTGGTTGCTAAAGAGGTTAGAAGCTGAACATTTTTGAGGGTAAATGCTGGTGAAATTAAGACTTCCTAGTTGAGCTTAAGAGGAGAGATCACATACCTTTTTGGCTTCATTGGGAAGTGAGTGAAACTTGTCAAAGTAGAGGAGACTTCTTGCTGGACCCTGGGAGGAGCTTGTACAGTGTCAAGGCACAGGTTGTAAAGTTCTTCTTCTTTTGAATTAATACAATCAAACTCATTTTTCTCAACAAGTATCTCATGTTATTTGTTTCATGAACTCCTTGACTTTCATGTTAAATATGTTTTATGATATTGGCTTTTCAGGTGCTATTTAATTTGTTTGCTTTTTTGTGTTTGTAGATTCGCGAAAAAGGAGCTCATTTGGATAAAAGGAGCGAGGGCATCCACAAACTTGCATTGGACCTATGGTAGGCCCTAAAAAACTTGTTTTCCTTTCTTTATAAAAACATATTTAGAGAAAGATAGTGTTTGGTTGGTTTGCTTGTCATTAGGTCTTCTTTAGATTCTAGGAAGGTCTATCTTGTCTGCAAGATCGACTTATTCCGTGTGACAAAATGGCGACTCCGCTGGGGACTTGATTGTTTTCCTTGTTTTTACTTTGACCTGAGAAACTGTGTTTTTGTTTCTATTTTTGGCTTGTTGTGTGTAAAATTGGGTAGAGTTTGTAGATCCAGGATTATTTTTCGTTTTTCATAGCTTTGGGAGAGGACCGCACCCTAGCCTTTTGACACAGTGCGTACCTATCCACACCGTTGCTTTTAGCACAGAGCGGGACCGCACCTGTGTTAACTGTGGGCCTACAGACCCTGTCAAAATTTTGAAAAACCTAAGATTTCCTCTGTTAGTCAGCTCAGTCTTTGTTTAGAAGTTGTTATCCACTACCCAGACCTGCATATAACCTGTCAGAAGCTTTCCTTAGGTTGATTTCATTAGCGTTAGGGTTTTAGGTGAAATTCCTAGGAGTTTTTCTTGTTGGGCTTGTTTTTCATTTTGGTCTTGTAGTGGCTCTGAGCTTAGAAGCTGTAGAGACTTCAGATCACCTTGGTGTCTACCAACCTTCTTATGAGTCTGACCATTTATGAAATCTCCCCTTGTTGAGGAATCCGCTTTGAGTTTTCTCTTTACAAAACTTCGAAAAGCTTGTGTTTAAAAGTTTGGATTTTCATTTTTAATAAGAAAACAAAATTGGTTGTTCTTGACTGATTTGTGATTCTGCATAAATTGGTCCTTAGCTTACATCTAGCTAAGTAAAACATCCTTAAAAAAGACATCTTGTAGGCTTTGACTTAAAATAGGTTTTTATAGTTTATAGATCTCAAAGTTAGTTCTTTGCATAGTTTTGAGTGGTTTATAAAAAATAAAAAAATCTCTTTTGGAAAAAGTTTGTTTTTGGTAGTGGTTGAGTGCTTTGAAACGAAAAAGGGAAATTTTTGTGAAATAACTAGTTGTCTCGTTTTGAGTGCATTGGAAATGACAAAAGCTCTTCTTTTAATTTGATTGATTAAGAACGATTTGTGTTTATAAAGCATTTGCATTCTCAAACTCTTTCTTAGTTTAGAAGTTCATCGAAGAGAAAAGATTGTTTAAATCATCTTAGGTGCATTTTTAGTGATTTTGAGTCGAGTCTTCATACCACGAGTTTCATCTCCGCACCTTTTGACTTAAACAAAAACCAATAAAAAATAACGCTTAAAGTATAATTCATCTAGCAACATTTTTATTTCTAGGGCTCTGATACACCAACTTAGCTTAGGCTAGTGTCTTGGAGTAGGAGAGTAATTAACTCTTCAAGACAGTAAAAACAAACAAGTAGCTGTATCTTGTGGTAGGGAAGAAATCCAATTGTTGCATTTATGCTCTGGGAAAGCTCCTATTAAAGGAGAAGCACGAGATCATGTCCGAACCAGTGTGGGAATCAATCCTTCCTCATTGGGAACGACGTCAGATATTCACGTATTAAAAACGGTAAACCTCGGATTAACCATTGTCGAGGAGCCTGGGGTCACTTGTTGGTAAACCTTGGATTATGTCAAGGAGCCTTCAAGGGGATTGAGCTTGCTACTCTGCCCTTGCGTGCGTATCAGATCGTAGACTGTTCCCCCAGGTATATTTGTTTCAGTTGGTAACCTTAGTGGCCATATTCTTTAGGATTCTTCCTGAGGTGACAGTGGTGGGAAGATCCCACTGTACCTAGAGCAGACGTCGGCTAGACTCACTTGGATTTTCTGGGGGGTTCTCTTCACTCAAGACGGTTAAGTGGAGGAACTTGTGCCAGTCTATTCATTAAGCAGGTTGCCGGGGTAACTGTTCCAACCGCCATTTCTGTATTGAACTCTGCGACGTTGGATTTCATCACCAACTAGTGTTTTCAGTACGGAAAGTTACTGTTTGTGTGTGTTTGATATCCTAGATTCTTTAGTCGTGTGATTCAAATTTGTTTGGTTTTCTAGAGGCTTTAGGTGGTTTTCATTGAGATTTTACTTTGTTTGCGTGTGAAGTAGTTAAAAGTTTTTAACCGTGGCTAAATTACCGAGGAAGTCCCGTAGACTTTGGGGCCAACCTCCTGAGTTTTCACCGAGCCAGTTTGAAGGTTTGAAAGTCCTCGTAACTCCTAGAGACAGTAGAGTTTGGTCACCTGAAGAAGGAGAGTCTTCTTTGATAGTACATCCTGATTTTCAAGAATTAGTAGCAGATTACAATCCGCAGTCAGTGTGTGTTTCCGAAGTTACTGGTAGCTTTTCATCTGCTAGTGATATAGGTGAGGAACATGAAATATCCGAGCCTAAAAGTGAATTTGCTGCTACTCCGACATCGGGGTTTGCTTCTCCAACTTCTAGTGGTCCTGGTTCACCTAGGGTAGAAAGTGTAATCACCCAAGATCTTCCTTCTGGACTTATAGCTAGGAAGAAGAAGTAGGCATCCCTATCCCTGAAAATAAACCTGTTATTGAACTAAGGGAGCATGAATCAATTTTTTATAGTCCACCTAGGAGCAGTACTTGGTATCTTTCTTTGACTAATTTCTTAGAAAACCCAGGGTTAAGTTTTTCACCACCTCGCATTCCTTATCACCCAACACCTAGAGGTTATTATCCTCCATTAAATATGTCAAGACAGTCGTCCATGTTTACTCAATCGCCCGAATCCTTATTGTACGGTGGTCTTTCTGTTCCCTCTGGGTATCAGTCACTTTCTGGTACTTTTTCGGGAGCATCTCCTCAACCCATTGAGCAAGGGTTATTAACTGGAAGCAATGGTACTAAGCCGTTGAGCGTAGAAGACATTCTCATGATGTCAGGTTCTATTCCAAATCCTCAACCTCAAGGTGGCCAGTTACCGCCCGGGGAGCAGCCTCAATTATCGCCTGGGGGGCAAGCTCAAGGTACCCAATTTGCGTCTGGGGGGCAACCTCAAGGACAGTACATACCTACGGGACAGTACGTTCCTCAAGGTCAATCCCAGACTCAATATGTACCCCAAGGTCAACCCCAGTATCAATTTATACCTCAAGGTCAACCCCAGTATCAGTACGTGCGTCAAGGGTATCAACCCGAAGGTCAGTACTTGAACCAAGGTTTCCAACCACCCTCCGGTCAAACGTATGTTCAAGGAACGGGAAATGTACCTTTAAATTATCAATCCTACCCTCAACCCGGTTATGGTCCTCAACCTGTTATGGGTCCATACCCCGGAATGAATATAGTGTGGGATCAATTGCAAACTCAATAGGTGTTGCAGCCAAATGTACAGTTGTCATCTCAAACTGGACAACCCTTAGTTTCTGGTACACCCCAGCAACTAGTCCAGTGTAACATTCAAACTTCTGTACCTTCGGTAGTTTCTCAGCCTGGGCCTAGTACGCCTCCTACTCCGCCTCAAACGACAACTACAACTGCTGCAACATCTGTTCAATCTACCCCACCTACTTCTGGAGTATCGACAGCTCCGGTTTCTACTGTTCCTGTATCTACTCCTTAGACATCTTTACCACCGTCTGGATCTACGATTCAAACTTCAGTTTAGATACCTGTAGGACAACCTGGTTCAAGTACGGTTGTCACAAGTCAACTATAATTTACTTATCAACCGTACCAGGGACAGTACCAATTCGGTCCTGCTGTGCAACAGCTAGTCTATCAGTATCAACCGTACCCTGGGTACACTTATCAACAACCTCAACAACCCCAGTACGGTCCGATTAATCCTGGTTTTCCGGGAGGATACAATATCCCAAATGCAATTCCTATTCCTAGTTATCCTGGATATCCTCCTCTTGGGGCTGGTCTCATGACCCAGAGTTTTAGGGACCCTAATCGTCAGTTACCATTTATCGCAACTTTGGACTTACCTGACTTGTCGTGCCTAACGAACGATCCCATTAATTATCTTCCGTTTTGGCCGCCAATGCCAAATAAGTTGCCTAGTGACATTCCTAAGTTTGAAGGTAAATCAGGAGAGGACCCGTCGAACCATGTGATGACTTACCACCTCTGGTGTGCGTCTAACTCCATTTCAGATGATTCAATCCATCTTAGACTTTTCCAGCGCACTCTAATTGGTCTTGCGGCCAAGTGGTACATTGAGTTACCACGAGGCACTTTTTATAATTTTAGTCAGTTAGCTATCTCATTTTTAACTCATTTTCAGTTGCCAGTCTGATATGAAAATGGCACAGAATTTTTAACCTCGTTAAAACAATCGACGTCCACTTACATTTCAGATCATATTCATGAGTGGAGACGTCGACGGTGTTTAGTGAAGGTTTTTATTCTGGATCAAATCCTGGCTGAGTGGTTTTTAAAATATTTGTTGCCAAAGATCACTGAAGATGTAGCTAAAGCCGGAGTTGTTACTGAGGAGCAAGTAATTGCTCAAGCACAGTACCTTGACTTGGTCTATACTCAGTCAGGTATGTTACACGAGCAAATCCCCGATGTTCCCAAGCAAAATCAAATCGTTGTAGCTCCTTCGGGATATCATGCCGCCGATGGTATGATTGGTACGGTTAACACTAAAAGTAAGAAGAAGTCTTCCAAGAATTCTTCTCCTATCATAACCTTTCCTGATTCCCCAACAGGAGATTCTTCTGCAGAGATTTCTGCCGATATTCACGTTGTAGAGTCATCTACAGCCAAATCAAAATCCGGTGGGAAGAAGAAAGGAAAGAAGAAGAATAAAACAAACACAATTTCAAAGGAGAAACTTGAAAAATCGGAATCCAATGATGAAAAGCACAAACCTCGTTATCCTTGTCTCATTTGTGACGATGAACATTTTACAAGAGACTGCCCTCATCGTGCAGAGGTTGCGAAGATTGTCAAAGGTTCCCAAACACCTACTGTTTTGAAGGATCCTTTTCCAGCTCAAGACAGTAAGATGATAGGTTCTTCCGCGAGTGCCAATGAAGAACCCATACTGATGATGTCCCATGTTAGGATTGCGACTTGATCGCAAGATTATGGTAGTAAAAGTCCTGTTGATGGTAAAGAAGCAGAATATTCTCATTCTAATCCATCAACCTCAGTTCCCGGTTCTGATCCACTACAGATCGAGAAACCTAATCCAGACTTGGTAATCAAACCGCCCGCCAAGGGTATACTTCGAAAGTCAGCTTTCAATCCACATGCGAGAGTGGCTCAGAATTATAACATTGTTGAGGATTTAGCTATTTCACCCTCAGCAATGTCGGCTTTGGAAGTGCTGCAATCATGTCTAGCACAACATAAATTACTTTTGTCGGCTATAGGAGCTGTTGACATTCAGGACTCGAACCTAATAATTTTCAATTTAGAAAATAGTACACCGCGTTTGCCTCATCAAATGGCTTTCCAGATTCCAGTGATAGTCAAAAACAGGCCTATTCATGGGACTGTAATTGATGAGGGAGCCTCAACATGTATTATGTCGATACAGTGTTGGAGATCACTTGGTTCTCCTTTGCTAAATCAATCCCCGATGATTCTAAAGGCCTTTGATGGCCGTGGGTTTCATCCTTCTGGCATTCTACAGGATTTTCCTATAGGGGTTGAAGGAAAAACCGTTAATCTAGATGTGGAGGTGGTTGATGCCCCTCTAGATTACAACCTTCTCTTGGGTCGAAGTTGGTCTTACGCTATGACAGCGGTCGTTTCATCGGTCTTTCAGGTTATAAAGTTCCCTCATAATGGAAATATCGTAATAATAGATCAGCTGGCTTACTTTTCATCCGACCCAGCCTCTTCTGAAACTATTCAGCATGTCGATAAAACGACTATCTTGTATAAGGACGTTGGAGTAGGACTAGTTAAAGATGCTGGTTTACTGGGAACTTTTCCTTTTCCTCCGATCAATGCATCATCTTCATTTGCAACCATTCATATGATTACATCAGACACCGTTGTTTATGATGATCCTTGGATCATTCCTTCTGAATCTGAGATAGACTCATTTGGTGATGTCATGCCTTTGAGTCCATCTGAAATTGCGTATGAGGCCGTGCAATTGTTTACCGACCTATCTTCAACCGAAAATGACTTCATGAATGTGGTCCGTGAGGAATCACTTTTCACATCAAGCTTGGATTTAATCACGTTTTCTGAACTTGTTCACTCTGATGAGCAAATTCGTGAAATCCTATGTGTAGATGATTTACATGGGAAGATCTCCATCACAGATCTTCATTTTTACCCGAGAATGATCGTTTTGAAAATGATTTTTCATCAATTTTTACGACTGAATATGTCAAGGAGCCTCAAAATCCATTGAAACATCTAGATTCAGAGTTAAATTTGGGAAAAATCTCTCGAACTATTTCGATTGACATTTCGGTTAAGCCTGGAATTGTTGAGAACATTCATATAGGTACCTCGTGTACAGATGACGAAATTCAAATATATAAGGCCCTATTTCAAGAATTCCGCGACGTGTTTGCCTGGTCCTATGAGGAAATGCCAGGAATTGATCTCGCGATTGTTGTTCATGAGATCAAGACTTACCCGGACGCTAAACCCGTCCGGCAATGTTTGCGTCAGATTCACCCAAGAAACACTGTTGCAATTAAAGCAGAAGTTGAAAAATTACTCAAAGCAGGTTTCATTTATCCGATCTCGTTAACGGATTGGGTATCGAATATTGTTCCAGTTAACAAAAAGCAAGGAACAATAAGAATATGTATCGATTATAGGGATATTAATCGAGCCTATCCAAAGGACAATTACCCAACTCCCTATATCGATCAAATCATTGATGATTATGCCGGCAGCGAAATATTCTCCTTCATGGATGGTTTTTCCGGATACAATCAAATCAATATTCTACCTGCCGATCAACCAAAAATGGCTTTCATTTGTCCATGGGGGACATTTGCTTATTGCAAGTTACCTTTTGGGCTCAAGAATGTTGGAGCAACTTTTCAAAGGGCCATGTCTTACGTGTTTCATGACATCAAGCACATTGTGCAACCCTATCTCGATGACTTGCCTGCTCATTCATTACATCGAGCTGATCACCTCGTCCACTTACGAGCAATCTTTATGAGGTGTAGGCATTATCGGATTTGGTTGAACCCACACAAATGTGTCTTCTGTATAGAAACGGGTCGATTGCTGGGGTTTGTAGTTTCGAAAGCCAGCATTCGCGTCGATCCCTCGAAGGTCGAAGCTATTGTCAAATTGCCTCCTCCTTCGAGTCTTCGCCAACTCCAAAGTTTGCAAGGGAAAGAAAACTTTTACGACGATTTATTCCTAACTACGCCGAGGTTACAAAGGGTTTTACCCGGTTGTTGAAACAGAATACTCCATTCTATTGGGATGAGATAGCTCAGAAATCTTTTGATGCACTCAAACACGCGTTGACCCATGCATTGTTATTGCATCCTCCCAACTATAACCAGGATTACTTCTTGTATCTCGCTGCCTCTCATTCGACCATTGGAATGGTCTTAGTTCAGGAAGATGAATTTGGTACTGAGCATGTGATATATTACCTTAGTCGAACTTTAAATCCAACTAAGCTAAAATACTCACATGTGGAGAAATTGGCATTGGCAGCTGTTCAAGCTATCCAACGTTTTCGTCACTACATTTTACTACGTAAAACTACAGTAATTTCGGATTGCAACCCTATGATCTACATTTTGACCAAAAAATTGCTAGGGGGAAAGTACTCTAAATGGATTGTTATCCTGCAAGAGTTTGACTTGGAATTTGAGAAATCAAAGTCTAAAAAATCTTTAGTTTTTGCGGAGTTAATGTGTGATTTCCCGCGTACTGATACAGAAACTGTGGCGTAGGAGCCCATTGCGGATGAATCCTTGTTTCTAATCAGTACTTTAGATCCGTGGTATGGGGATATCATCATTTATCTCTAGACCCAATCCTTTCGGCTAGAAATATCCAGGTCAGAACGTCGGAAAATACGATTCCAGTCCCAACAATACAGGATTATTGGAGATACTATTTATCGCCGTGGGGCGGAGTCTATTTTTCGACGTTGCTTAACTCACGAGGAAGCTGAAAGGGTTTTAAATGACTGTCACTCTGGAGCGTGTGGCGGTCATATGTCTGGGTATGCCACAGCCCAAAAGATATTGTGCATTGGCTACTTCTGGTCGTCTTTGTTTAAAGATTGTATTACTGCGGTCCAAAAATGCCACAACTGCCAAATTTTTGATCGAAAGATGCGCGCTCCGCCTGCTCGTCTCCACCCTATAATTTCCGTTGGTCCTTTTGCCAAATGGGGTATCGATTTTATTACATGTAACCCTCACTCGGCCGGGGGGCATGCGTATATCATCCTTGCGATAGATTATTTTACCAAGTGGGCCGAGGCGATGCCTACATTTGAGGCAGACGGAAAGACAGCTGCAATTTTCGTGTTCAATCATATAATTGCTAGGTTTGGTGTCCCGCAAGTGATAATCACTGATCATGGGCGTCATTTTCGAAACGTTATGATGACCGAACTTACAGGCCAGCTTGGTTTGCATCATGATAGTTCAACCCCTTATTATCCACAAGCTAATGGTCTGGTTGAATCCATCAACAAAGTTTTAGTCATCATGATTCGACGAATCACTGGGATTCATCGGTCGAATTGGCGTAACATGCTATTTTTAGCGCTTTGGGCGTACCGAACTTTAGTAAAAACATCAACAGAGTTCACTCCTTTCCAACTAGTCTACGGTCTGGAAGCTGTGTTACCCATTGAATGCGAAATCCCGTCACTGCAAATGGCCATCGAGTTACTTCCAACCACTTCCGAAGAGGAAAAATGTTTGTTATACTTGGCGCAATTAGATGAGAATCGACGTGATGCTGCATTGGCGATCGAGACTCACGCAAAACGTATGAAAGCTCAGTATGATCGAAATGTGACCCCTAGAAATTTTTCAGAAGGAGATCTAGTCTTAGTTTACGATCAAGCTAATGATAAATTAGGCGCTTGGAAATTCGTTCCTATGTGGCATGGTCCCTATGTTGTCAAGCGAAAGCTAGCAAAAGGGGCCTATGAATTGGTAGACTTTGACGGGGACTCTTTGGGTAAACCCAGAAATGGTCTCTACTTGAAGAGGTATTATGCTTAAAGAATGGGTATGGAGATTTTTAGTTTGGATAGCTTTTCTTTCTAGCTGGTGTGTTTTAGTTTAAATAGTGTGCTTAGCTTAGAGAGTGTTTTTTCGTCATTATTCCTGCTTATCTTGGTTTTACTCTTGATATTGCAGATGTCGATGCCTCTCCAAACATACATTGGTTTCGCTGATGGTGCTTGTTGTAATACATGGAATATTTCTTCCGCAGCTTGGGTTATCTATTCGCCCTCTGACGAGTTAGTATCTATGCATCGGGTAAGCCTCGATCAAACAACGAACAACATTGCCGAGTATAGTGCAGTGATTGAGTTATTATCTGAATCTATTTCATTTGGGATTCGGAGTTTGATAGTGAGGTTAGATTCTGAACTCGTTGTATTACAACTTAATAGAATATATGCCATTAGAAATCTAGTATTATTAAGATTATTTTTGAGAGTGCGTCTCTTGGAATGTGAATTTGATTATATTGAATATCAGCATATTCCGAGATCTTTAAATACATTAGCAGATGCAATTTCTTCTCGAATGTTAAGTAGACATTTGCAATAATCATACATGTAAATTTAAAACCATTCCATAACATGATTTACAAGATAAGCTGATAATAGTGATATATATATATATATATATATATATATATATATATATATATATATATATATATGAGTGTGTCCAAAAATACATCGTCCTCGATCATAGGTTGAAAAACACCTTATGATCGGCAAAAATGATAAGTACAAAAAACAAAAATGTCATATGTGCCCACAATAGGCGATCATCCTATCACTGGTGATGATCTCGATAAGAAACCACTGCACGGGCCACCTTGCAAAGGAACCTCCTGAAAGGTCCTGGGACTCGAATCACATAGTGCTAAAGTCGACGAGGAATGTCATCTATAGTGGTCTTCGGAATATTTCCTGTCAAGCGCTCGAGATGGCCCTCCAACTCGGCCAAAACCTCTGCTGATTCGTCTTGTGGGGCTGGCGCGGCTGCAATTGGTTGTTTCCTCTCGTAAGGCTAGAGAGCGGCTGGTCACTGTGGACCCACATCTGCATTTGGAACTTTTGCTATCAGTTTTGGGACGATAGAAAAATAACAATAAAAATTAAAATAGGAAAAATGTTGAAAATGATTTTACCTGAGTCATCCCACTGCTCTCTTGGTGGAAGAGCCATGTCTGGGTCACCATGAAAATCTACCCCAGCGTAAGGGAAGTCCTGAGTAGAAAAACCTAGTTTTCCAACCATTGGAAATACTCAGGTTTGAATCGAGCAACCTCTGTCCTCTCGTCCGGGTGACGGGCCATAACTGCAACCCATCGCATCAGTTTGGGCTCTCGAGGAAGCCCAGCTCCAACAGTAAGGTGCTGCGGGATCAATATGGGAACCCTCTCCAGACCAAACTCACAACCAAAGCCCCATAACCAAAGGTCTTTAGTTGTCTGTTCTTGGCCCTGGTCAGTTGGCATTTCACATTGGCCAACACAGCATCGCACCAGTTGAAGATGGTGCCTCGAAAGCAATTAACTGCCATACACATCTGGGATTCGATGGCAATATGTAATGCAGCACTCCCGCAAAGTCTGGTGACAGTAAATGCGATCACCATGAGTTCAAGACGGGATATGGTCTTTATGTCTATCCCTTTGTCTCTAGCCTGACTGTTGCAAAACTCTAGCCGGAGGCTATCGACAGACTGGCCACCTGGCCTAGCACCAAACAGAGTCAAGTCTTTGCCTCTCTTAGGAAAACCAGTCAAGAAATATATGTCTGCTGGCTCAATTTCAAGCTGGTGGCCACCAATGAAGAAGTACTGGTCTTGTATGCTCCATCTGTCAACCAGCCACTATAAGAAATCCACTTGAGCCCTCATGCCAGGAATGGCCCAGAATTTGTACAAGCCGCACACCCTCAAAGCATCAAGTGAAGGTTGATGGTTCCATGCGGCAGAATCGACGTCTTCATGCTCTCGTTCATGCCAATCTAGCATGATGTACTCTCTGCATCAAGTAAAAAGATTAATTAAAATGCTAGAAATTATTTTGTTTGGTCCAATTTTGAAAACTTTTGGGTTAAAAACCCTTGCGGGGGGGTCCGCACCCTCCAGGTTAGACACAGTGCGTGGGACCACACCTTGTCTACATGGAAGGTGCGGACCCCTGACTTTTTACCAATGGAGAAAAGTCGGGGTCCGCAGGCCGGTAGTGGTACACCTGCGGGCCCCCGCGCAATGGTTTTAAGCCTAAAAACCCTCTAAAAAATGAAATGAATGCCTAAAACAAAAAATTAAACGATTAAAAATGAAGAGTAGGATGATGTGGATTACCTGGAGAAGACGGCGTTCGATTCCGACCGTTGGATTTTCCGCAATCTTCACGGGAAGTTTTTTGAACAAAAGCACTATTTTCTCACCCAAAACTCAAACGGTAAAAATGAATTGACAAAGGCCCTTTTTATAAGTTTTTTGAGCAAATAAATTGCAAATTTGTTTATTTTTCACTTTGAAAAGGTATTTTTGCGACATTTTTATCCATTTCAAACAGGTATGAGTAATGTTTGCATTTTGTTCAGGATAATGGATTATTCAGGCGAAATCTATCATTTTCGACGAAAAAACATTTAGAGTCACCTTTAAGCTCTTTTCTGACTCTTGAAACATGAAAAGATTGCCGAGTTTTTCTCTTAAACTCGTTAAAATGGAATTAAAAGGCGGTCCAATTACAGCTCTTTTCTGACTGTAAAAACATGAAAAGATTGCCAGATTTTTGTTGTTTCAAATTCGATATTGGTTATAAAACGACATGTCGTTGATCGCTTTTTTACTTTTTCGGGTCAAGGGCACTAATGACGAAAAGTACTCCTTGGTCGTAAAAGATCAAGCGGTTCTATCAAGTATTATTTTATACTTTTTTGGGCTTGGGAGACACAAATTTACGAAAAAGGTCAACCCTGGAGTTTTCTTAAGTTTTTTCAGACTCTTTAAAATTGAAAAACGACGAGTTTCTCCTATACTGGATTCGTTAAAATTTCATAGTAAAGGACCTGTTCAATTACAAATAGGAACGAACCACTCCTTCTTAGGGTTTGAATTTAAACTAAGTTGGACTCATCCGAAGGATGAGCTTATAATCAAGCAAATGTTATCCTCCTCAAGCTTGTCAAAAATAAAGAGGTACTTGCCAGAAATGGTGGGGGAAAAGAGAGAAAAATGAGCCTGGTTGTAATACTTTGTAACCACTCTTGAACACGACACTTTTATTCACCTAAGTTGGGAAATCCTTTGCCTAATAGTTGATCAAACCACATTGAAAGTCTTCAGCAGGTTTCTGGGTATTAACTTTGGGTCAATTTCACCAAGCCATCTGTCATGTTGTTATGTGTTCAAGAGGTCACTGCCAATAAGCCATTCATCTGCAAAATATCTGTCATCCATCTTGAACATCCCTGAGTCAGTCCTTGCAACCAAATTTCTTCAACTTGATCTATGATTTCGTGTTGTGGGCTTTCCTGCGACGGATCGCTTTCTATCGACTTCAGCTCATTATCTAGAAGGATGATCTAGAAATCGTCAGTACCTTGGAATCTGCATGCTTCAATGGCAGGTTTCTCACCTTTGACGATAGGTTGCATCATTGACCTTCGATCAAAGGACTCCGTGACATGTTCGACATCAACACATTTATTCACATTTCATGGATTGTACTGGGTACTTTGAGAGCCATTGACATCACTAGTGGTTTCTCTCACACTTGTTAACAGTTTACATCATTGACTGGTAATCAAGTGGTTTCTACCATGTTCGGCATCAACACATTCATTTGCATGGATAGAATCGTACTATTTCGGGAAGTAGAAATGAAGACCCTAGATCTAGTTTCCATAATCCAGGTTGCGAAGAATTTTGTATTCATTATATAATGGACTATTCATAAACAGATTGCTGCGTCTATATTGTGTCCACATGAGTCTATACTTGTGATGTTTTACAAGATCATTCATGTATCAGAGCAGTATTTAGTTTTCCAAGTCAGTTTGATCTGAGTATGGGAATGCCTACCTCAACGATGATATGATCTCATATATATATATCTTGCATTGAATGTTTTTACAGGTTCCAACCGGGCTCTCCACAAGATGATCCTCGAAATGATAAAGTACTTCACTCTTCCTAAATGATAAATGAAATCCTCATCTACTACAGACTTCGCACTTTAGGGGGCAATCTGTTACACAAAAATATCATCACCATGATTATTTGCAGTCAGCATGGGTCTATCATCACTTGTACTGTCCTCCTAAGCAAGTCTCAGACCTCAGCTCTTCAAGTCAAGCTTTGAAAATAAGAGAAAGACATTAAAAATCAATGAAACTCTGGTTATGCTCTCTCTCACTGTTACCTGCAGTCCTGCACCTTCTGTTTACAAAAACTGCGGACCTGCCCACTCTGTCCCTAAAGGTGTGGGTGCGAACCCCTGTGAAAGTCAAAAAGGCGCAAGTTTATTCTAAAAAACTCACTTTGGGTTAATTCTAGATGATTCTAGAAGGAATTTTGACGTGGATTTGCCGCTCTTAGGTGGTTCATGCATCCCAAAAGAGAAGGAGCTAATCCCTTGATGAGAGGAGCTATCCCTTTGAAGGAGGGCTTTATCCCTTTGAAGGAGGACCTAGTAACTTCCCTCCATTGCACTATAAATTCAGGCATTGGGCTGGTTGCTAAAGAGGTTAGAAGCTGAACATTTTTTAGGGTAAATGCTGGTGAAATTAAGACTTCCTAGTTGAGCTTAAGAGGAGAGATCACATACGTTTTTGGCTTCATTGGGAAGTGAGTGAAACTTGTCAAAGTAGAGGAGACTTCTTGCTGGACCCTGGGAGGAGCTTGTACAACGTCAAGGCACAGGTTGTAAAGTTCTTCTTCTTTTGAATTAATACAATCAAACTCATTTTTCTCAACAAGTATCTCATGTTATTTGTTTCATGAACTCCTTGACTTTCATGTTAAATATGTTTTATGATATTGGATTTTCAAGTGCTATTTAATTTGTTTGCTTGTTTGTGTTTGCAGATTCGCAACAAAGGAGCTCATTTGGATCAAAGGAGCGAGGGCATCCACAAACTTGCGTTGGACCTAAGGTAGGCCCTAAAACACTTGTTTGCCTTTGTTTATAAAAACATATTTAGAGAAAGATAGTGTCTGGTTGGTTTGCTTGTCATTAGGCCTTATTTAGATTCTAGGAAGGTCTATCTTGTCCGCAAGATCGACTTATTCCGTGTGACACACATGACCGGACATGTGTTATGTAGTTAACTAGCTTAGTCAAGCAATGGTTAAGTCGACCAAGTTGTATTGGAAGGCCACCAAACATGTGTTGAGATACCTCAGAGGCAGTACTCAATATGGTCTTTAGTACAAACGAAAAAAGGGAGTGAAGCTTCAAGGCTTCACCGATTCAGATTGGCTAGGGAGTCCATTTGAAAGGAAGATCACATTAGGTGGGATCTTCAGTATTGGGTCAACAATTGTTTCTTGGTATAGTAGGAAACAGAGATCAGTTGCACTGAATTCAATAGAAGTGGAGTACATGGCTATTAGTCAAGCAAGTTGTGAGGCTATCTGAATGAGGAAGATTCTAGTTGGTTTGTTTGGTCAACAGATGGATCCAACAATGATTAATTTGACAATCATAGTTGTATCAAACTCTCTGAGAATCCAGGTTTTCATGATTGGTCCAAGCATATTGATATCCGGTATCATCATCTTCGAGATTGTGTGCAGAGGAGAATTATGTTGTTGGAGTACATTTCCACAGAGGAACAAGATGCAAATATTTTGACAAAGGCCTTGTCAAGATGCAAATTCGAGTTTCACAGAGGCAAGATTGGGGTAGAAGATAATCCCTTTCTTGTTGAGAGGGAGTGTTAAAAATAACAACAAGAAATCCTAATTTAATTTTTCCTTGAATTAAATTAGGAATTAAATTGTAATTCTATTCTCATTGCAACTTGTAGTAGTTAACTATGTTAATTTTATGTATTTGGCTCAGTAAATTCAAGTTGGAAGACTATCTAGAGTCATGTAGAGTGATTCAATCATTTTAGGGGCCCAGGTTGAGTTCTTTTGAGTTGTAATTAATTAACTCAGTCTAACTGAGTTGAAGTCAGTTAAACTAGTTCAAATAGTAGGAGGAACTAGTAGGAGGTCTAGCAGTGGGGACAAGCACCAATGTAGCTTCACTTCTCCACCAGTTAACTGAAGATTCACTAAAAAGTATCTCATGCATGTCAGTTTTGAGGAAGACCTAGCTGAGATTAGATTTTAGGGACAATGTACTATGAGTTGTATAATTTTCTGAGTTGTACATATGGTGCATGAAATTAGTTGAGGGCCTATGGATGGATTGTGTAGTTATGGAGAGATAATTTCCCAATTAAATATGGGTAATTCTCTCAAGAATTACGCAAGGAAGTAGGGGATTGACGGGCAACATAATTGACTAAGTGTTGGATTGAGATGGTTTATGAAGCAGAGATATAGATTGAACTTGTGCAAGAATTGTTTTGGTTGAAAAAGCATTGTATTTTATTATCAGATCTTCTGGTTAATGCAATATAGATAGTCGGGGTTTTGAGCAGTTGTTTTCCGCAAAAAGATATTGTCTTATGTGCGATTGAAATTCTTCCTTTTCTGCTTAGTGTTTTCATCTTTCAATTTTTGTTTCCGATGATGAGTCGAGTATATTCATGTCTTATGTTTTAGCATATCACATAAGTTGTTGAATCTACAAGTAAAAATCTACAATAATTATTAACCCATATATCAAAATTTAGTAAGTAAGTAGTCAAAGGAAAGATATTGATGGAAAGAATATGTTGGTAAGCTAGGAATGTGAATATGGGTAGAAACATTGAAGAAAATACTTCCTGAAGGTTACAAGCTTACCACAAGAATAGGATGAGTTTTGACAAGACCATGGTCATTGAAGCATGGGTTTGACTTGGGCACAATGGATAATGTAGAATTAGAAACGACTAAAATAAAGTAAAGTGCCATGATGAAATTTCTTTATTAATATTGTGATAATAATTGAAAGAGTTATATATGCCTAGGTCATAGTGACAAGAGTTGTATAGTAAAGTTGTACATGAATAGGTATCAAAGATACCTTGACAACTAATGCATGCACAACAATGACGAAAATAAAAATATAAGATATAGGTGGTTGGTAAAGGAATATTCATCATGAGAAAACTATAGAATGGGACAATGGTGTTGACTGAATTCTGTGCCCTATAAGAAAAAGGAGAAATAATTTTTTTCTAAACCTTCTCTCTTTGATAAACTACAAAACATTTTATCATATAAATGTGTGAAGCATGAATTTTCCTTGGTGATTTCCTACTACTTGACAACAATATGTTGTATTATTTACACAATATATGATATGAAGACTAATCCAATAAGTGTTTGTTCCTTATACATATCTTATTCCTTTTTCTGTACTATGATTACATGAGTTAAGAATTGTAAGTCTTAGGAATAAAATGTTGTGAGTGAACTATAGGATTTATGGGAATGCTTGATTTGTAATCAAATATCATAAACTCATGATTTGATTTGATAATTGTAACATTGAGGATGTTGTTGGGTGCTCTAAAGTGAAAGATAAGGATAAAGTAAATAAATAAAGTGGTGCACTGACACAGGTTACATGACGAAACAAATAGCATGTTGGCTGCTAAATTGGTACATGATTAGGATACTAAATAATAGTTCTTGCAAGGTTAGCAAATACCGAGGCTACAAGGGGTTGAATACTAGAACTTTATGCAAGATTATATACATGTTTGATTGCAAAAATATCAATGGTACAACCAGTAATAAATGATAAGCTGTTAATCAATTAACAAATATGAAAAGGATAGGCAAATAACACATTATAACTGGATGTGATTGCAAATACCATCTGGATGTCATAGGTACAATAAGATGTCATAGAATCTCATAGAATTGATAGGGTTATAATCACAAGACTACAAAAGATTCGTAATAGCTATATGGAAGGTTACCATAGTTGGGTTTGTCATGCATGGGTGACCAGGCTGCAATGGGTGGTGATAGGTTATATCGATTATATTACATTTTTAATAATAGGTTGTCACAAGTATGCGATGGGTATATTACAAATTGTAACAAAGTGTTACAAGTGGATTGGGTGGTTGCAAGATTTCTTACAGGTTTACGAAAATCTTGCCATAGGTAGATAAAAAGTATATTTACATGTTGTGACAGAGCATTAAAGGTAGGATGATCACAGGTTGATATCAGAATTCCCTACATATTAAGTATAGGTAATCACATATTTTTTCACTGGTAGTCAACACAATCATTATAGATTACAACCGAGGAGTTGGTCAGAGGGAGTAAAAGGGTATATAATAGGTTCTATGACATCTTTGTGACTGGTTTGTCACAGGTTGATGACATGTTAATGTTAGGTTTTCACAAATTTTGTGTAGGTGGATGAAAAGGACATAACATGTTATAATACATTTATAACAAGTCATTTGACAAGCTTTTATATAGGTTGTAGCATATCTACAATAGATATTCTAACTGTCTTTATATGCGGGATATGATAAATCATTACAGGTGTGATGACAAGAGAAACAAGCTACTATTTATGAAAAAATATGCATGGAAATGATCAAACTAGTAGGTATGTGACAAGTTGTAACGATTGATGACAAATTTGGTACAACTTTGGCAATAGAATTGAAGAAAATAAGAAGTTTATTAGGGATTTGGAGAGACAAATGTTGGAACTTGAGCATAAAAACTAAGAGTAAAGCAAAGAGAAGCTCAAAATGCTTTTGAAAATATAGAATATGATCAAATGAAGGTTTATAGAAAGGAAGAGGGATTTCTAGGAGCTAATGAAATACAAAATCATAATGACGAGAAAAGGTTCAAACTTAATTGCATGAGGAAGAAAACATGGATTTGTCTATTCAAGTGCACTAGCAAAAATAAAATACTAGAAGATACACAAAGAAAGGAAAATTGGATATATAATGTTTTAAAACATATATTGAGACACTAAGAGAAGTGAGAGATGGAAACAGTCTAGAAAACATGATATAAGTTTTAAAGAGTGAACTACAAGATAAGAATGGTGAAATGGAAATCCTATAGGACATGAACCAACAAGAGTGAGGGAATTTGGAAATGCAACAACTAGCATCAAAGGATACATAGTTGTTTGTATAAGGTTATCTGTAGGGGAAATGCTTGTGATTAGGGAATTTGAAAGTTGTCTTTGAATTTGGCTTTTCACGTTATATGAAATTTCATTCTTCATACTTCATATTTAGTTATGATTGTACATATTTGATTGCTGCTACCCTTGATGAAAAGAGAAAAATATTCCCATATATATGCCTATATATGTATTTATGTATGTGAGAACTGATTGCGGATGTCATTAATGTTATGGGTTTGATGTCTTATATGTGTAATGAGGTTGAGAATGTGGAGACAGTATGCTCATCAAAACGGGGAAATGATCTTCATATTCTGACAATGTGCAAATGGCACTAGGAAGTAGAATATGCCCTAGGATGAACCAATACACGAAGACATGGAATTTCCATAATAGATCTAGCTTGTGGGAATAAGAGGCATTGAGGACATTGCATAAAATAAGGGGGGGATGAATGTAATACCCCCACCCATTTATAATGTAGATATATGTACTTGTTATTAGGATGGTGAGTTGGATTTAAATTGTGGCCTTGTGTGCCTATATGTTTATAATATGTGACCTGAATACCCATATAAATATGTTATATATTATGGGGCCAACATAACCAAGCATATGTGTGAGTGTTGGTTAAGTGGTGAGAGGGCCCAGATTGTAAATATGATATAATTTGTAAATATTTTAATAATAATAAAAGAATAGCTACGAAGCCACTCCACAATAAGAGTATGAGGGGTTGAGAAACTCCATGATGATGGGAAACAAAGTGTTGATGACAGATTCCATTAACAAAGGTACTTGGGGCCCATGTGGATTCAAGATCACCACATGGAAAAAAGAGTCATTCAGTGAAAAAAATAAATATAAATAAATAAAGAAACACACACACACACACACATATAGATATAGATATATTTGTGTGTGTGTGTACTTTCCATGAATATTATTATTCAATATCATTTTGATAATGATTATCACTCTAAGGAGGATGATGGTTTTGGACTTTAGTCCAAAGAAACTAGTTGGTAAGCCCTGAGGTTGGGTTCTGGACCAGTTGAGAGTTTTATGGGTTTGATGGCATGGAGGGTTCCTGGAGCCCTAAATTGGCATTGTTGAGGATTGGCACCTTAGCAGTTAGCCTAGAGGATTTCCGAAGCCATGGAAAACATGGTTGTTGGGTTGGAACCTTGGCCATGGATATATGGTTATTTTTTGTTATTGTTGCTCGTGGAGTTGCATCCTCGACTCACGGGTGACCCGTGGTTGAAATTGATGAACCATGCAGTCTATGGGAGGGTGGAATGTGGAGATCCTATATCCAATCAATAATTTATGAAGATAATTATCTGTGTGCTTTACTTTTCTAAATTATGAGTGCTATGAATAAACCCTAATTTTTGGGTTTTGTGTTTAAAATTTTGTAATTAATTTGTAATTTGATTACATGCCAAGTTTGATATTTACATACAGTTTCATTGTAAACCCTAGTTTGATATTTTCATATGTATTTATATATGCTTATGTGCTTCTACTGATAAAATTATAAGTTTAGATGATTCCATAGGTTTATTTATACTTTCATAGGTATTCATAAATGTTGTTAGCACTCCTCTGTGTCCCAAGGCTGAGAAAGGAGACCGACAGATGTAACCTCAAACCACTTAGGATTTGGCAGCTAGCCCTACCAAACCAGAGAGGGCTCTCTCTAAGAACGTATAGGCAATGAATTACTAGAGAAGGAAAATATTTTAGGCTAGGTATCTTCAGCTCTAGGGTTTTGAAATTTTAGGGTTTTGATGGATTAGGAGTAGACGGGGGAACTAGGTCAGGTTTCAAAGGATTTGGTTGCAAGGGATATAGAGGAGAAATGTAGGTATGTTTTAGTGAGACTTTGAGGTTTGTTGATGTAGTGTAGGGTTGAAAAAGAAAAGGTTTAAAATGAGCATGAATATCATGAATTCATTTGTCATAAGATAGATACCATAAACATGAAATTCCTAACAAAACAAAGCTTAATCTTAACAATAAAAAGTCATAGGAAGATAAGTGGAAGCAAAGATATGGAAAGAAGGATAACTAATAATTCATTTACGTGATTTATATAAGAAAAGAAATGTCACAAAATCATACTACGAGAATTCCTAAATAATAGCTACAACTGGCCTATTAATTTCCTGTAAAAAGATGATGAATACAAGCTCCAAATCTTTTTACTCTCTGATGTCCAACCCTTCCCTTGAGTTAGATTTGGGTATATTTAGACCAAAAAAACTCTTTCCCCCTCTCAGGGGTCAAATACCTCATGATAGGAATAGTTTACATGATTATCTTCAACCAAACCTAAACCTATGGAAGTTAAAAACAAACTCCCTAATTAGACCACCTGATTCAATTTGACTTTACAAACATAAGTAAGCATGAATCTACATGAAATTTATAATGTCTAGCTCAATTACATTTAATTATATCACATGATTACCTTGGAGGAGTAATTTGACCAAAATCTTTGAATTTGATCAGAGAAAATCTGAATTCCTATCTTTCTAGGAAAAGCGCAACAAATTCTAGGAAAAGCGTCGCACCATCTGGGAAAAGCGCAATTCCAACTTGGAGAAACGTTTTCAGTAACTTCTAGTGTTCCAAATTATTATTTGAATGCATCATTGGAAATATTAGGATGTCTAGTTGTCCATAGAGTCTTTAAGTATGCAAAATCGCCTCTCCAAGGCTGATAAAAATAGATTCTCCCAAGGTCACTCTAAAAGCGTTGCGCCAAGGTGAAAACAGTGGCAAAGGGGTGTTTTGGCATGTTTTTGGCATTTTTATTCCAACTAGAAGGTTGACATGGAACACAAACTACATGGTTGATATGTGTAGGTCACAAGCTATCCATATATATAAACCTTTTGTGATTTGGAGGCCTCAGGGAAAAGTGCAGCGCCAGGGCACTACGCTTTTGACTGACTGAAATTTCCCATTATAGCCAAAAGTCACAAAATTTCAAGATTTTATTTAAAATATGGTTCTTACTTTCTCCTTTAAGTTGGAAAATGATGTTCTAGGAAATAAGTGAGGCATCAACCAACAAATCAAGGCTATCCCTCTTCCTTAGCTTAATTAGGGTTTTCCTCAATTTCCTTTTCAAGTTTTTGACCCTGATTTGACTGATCTAGTGCTGAGTGTAGTAATGCCTTGCCATCTGCCTCTATAAGTTGGTGTTCCTATTTTTCTTATTTAGGATCATTTCCAAGTGATAATTAATGTTTTCAAGCCAATAGTCCTTGTTTTCTTCAAAATCTACTTCAAATGATTTGCTAACGTCTTGCTGAGCTAATGGAGGAGATGTTTCACTCCCTTACCCTTCTTGTCTCTATAAACCTTTGGTCTTTGGCCTTATGAACTTGACTTGAAACTTTGTGTCTTCAATTTGTTCTAGATAAATCATTGCCTTTCCTTTGTCATGCTCTGCCATTTTTAAGTTTGTTGAGCAAGAGATGTTTTACCTTTAGCTTCCTGTTTTCTTACTGTAGGAATGAAATCATATAGGTGGCCTTTTCCAAGTCATCCTTTAGTCCTCTGATTTATGCCTCTTTCTCTTTGATGCTTTTATCATGTGATATGTCCTCCTCATGCATTGCTAGATCTTCCATATATGTGTCATAGTATACCTATTCTTCCTCTTGCAAAGGTGCCTCATGGTGATGTGTTGATGTCTCTTTCTCAATTGAAGTAGGCTTGGCCCTTTCCACACTTCTAGGAGAAAACAAAAGCCTCTTTCCTCTAGTGTATGTCTTAGTCACCTCAGCCCTAGATGTTCTTATGACAAGTCCACTTGTAGAACCCACTTCTTATGGTCTTGGTGATGCCAAAGGTGTAGACTGACTGCTAGATTGAGTTGGAGTAGGAAAAAGAGAGGCTGACTGCATGAATGCCTCCCAAGACAAGTTGACCTGTGTAAGCTAATGGAAGACAATGATTTTCACCAAGTCCTGATGGAACAAGCTTTCTTTACGGTCTTGCCCTTTTCTATGTACCTTTTCTTCCATTTTGACCAAGCTTGAGGTAGTGAGATAGGTTAAGAAGTTTAACACCTATTAAATGCATTAGTAATCCAACATGTACTGATATATACTTGAAAACCTACCTTCACATGTTAAGTATTTAATTATCATCTTCATGAGATGGTCATACTTATCAAGCAAGTGTCTAAAAGGAAAAATATGCTTTGGAGCAGCTTTGTAAGGGGGCTTAAAAAATATTTTATAATTTTCAATATCTAGGCCTGTCCTTTTGAACTAAACCTCTCCATGGTTTGGGATCCTAGTGGATATGGAAATGGCCTCTGCTTAAATGGTAAAAGTGACCCCTACAGTAGCTTCCTTATCACTCCTTAGACTGGTGGCAAAGGTGCTTGTTAATTTATCACTAAAACCCAGTTCTTTAATCTTTTGGCAAAAAACAAGGCAGCCTACAGCTTGGAATGAATTCTTAAGAAATGGTGAAGCCATGATATCTTGTACTTTGGCGGGTTCATTCCTGATAATATGACCTCCTTTATGCTTCCTCTGATCAGTGTTTGTGGTCTCTGGATCCATTGTGAAACCCTAACTCACTAGGAAGGGGAATTAGGGTTTAGTGTTAGGAAAACAAGGGTTTTGGGGCAATTTTGTGAATGGAGGGAGATAAGAGGTTTGAGAGTGTCTAAATTCTTGGGGAAATTTTTTGGGGGTAGGGATAGGTGTTAGGGAGTGTAGGGAGGTGAAAATTTGGGAAATGGGTGAGGGGAATGGGCATAGAATTGAAAAACACAGTCCTAGCCTAAGAAAGTGTAGCGTAGGCAAGGGTTTGTAGGGAAATGGGTGAGGGGAAGATTCAAGGAAGGTGTATGTAGGGTGAGGGAGGGTGTTTGAGAATGATATTTAGGTTTTTCACAACAAATGAATTAAAAACACTATGAGACCAAAAGCGCAGCAAAAACCCAGGAGAGGGTGATTTTCTGAGATTTCAAGAATGAACTGAAACAAAAGAAAGGTATAGGAGGGGAAAATGAATCCCACTTGCTTTTTATTGATGTGCTGGAACCTTTGGTTGATGAAGAAAACCCATCGAAAAGGTAGATTTTTCTCCCTTGAGAAAAACACAACAATTTGGAGAAAAGCACAACGAGGGAGGAAATTTGGCACTTTCTTGGGAAATAATTTATTTTAAGAGGGTGGAAATGATTCTTGATGGTGGATTTATGTCTTATGGGGGTGGAATGAGCAAATGGTTTGCTCCTTTGGTCTTCTTATAGGGTGGGAGGTCGATTTTCTCTTAGGTGGTGATGTGGCCCCACCTTGTCTTTTCACAAAATGATATGAAATGCTAGTATACTGCAGCTTCAAACCTTATTATACATAATTACATCTTAATAAAGATCAAAATTCACTTTAGAGATCATTATAGAACACTTTTCCCTATTACTACTCCCACAATGATGATCTAGATGATGTCATGACTCTTTTTTGACCTTTTTGATGACTTGACCTAATGATGACATCTAATGGAGTATGAAACTGATGATTTGGACCTTGAAACATGATTGATCATGAGATGATGACTGAGATGGTGATCAAGACACTTCACTAATGACTCATCACAATGAGTGATGGCATGATTCAGATGACAATTTGACCATGAAATGAAGGGAGTAGCAACATACCTAGACACACTAACCAGTGATCAAATTTTTATTTGAAAACCTATTGAAACTATAAAAATTTGACCTAGGACCCTATCAACCATATTGAAAAAGTACATTTGATCACTAGTGACTAACAGGACTGACATGCACTAACAACTTCCATGCACAAGATTGTGTGGGAATTATTCTTTTATGATAATGAATTTAAAACCTAAGTTTGTGTAATAAGAGTGGGCGCAATGGTGTGTGAATTGTTTACTAATTATTCATTCTTCTAATAAATAAAAATGTTGGGTTTCAAGTTGAAAACCTAGGTGATAATTATAGTGGGAATTAACTGAATTACTAGTGAAGTTAGTATTAAGCTTGGGTTTAATATATAACAATTATGTTTTATGGTTTCTAACTTAGGTTGAGATTCATACAACATTTCTAGTGGATATTTGTGGTGATCCAAGGTTCAATTATAGAAAATTATAAATTATAAATTAAAAGATTCTACAGAAATGTTGGTGAATTGATGAAATTTGTATTATGGATTACGTAATATCAACTGGCTGGAGGTCGAGGACATTACACAAATATAGTAGCTAATTAATGTTTTTAGTTGTGTTAGTTCCTTCGCAAGTCAATGATGAAGGTCAGTGATATTCATCTCATGTTCCTAGTTTTGGATGTGAATTGGGTATTGGTTAATTAATTAGTAAACCTTATGAAACAAAGTTTTGGATTCCATCCTTATCTACAAAGTATATATATATATATATATATATATATATATATATATATATATATATATATATATATATATATATCTATATATCTATATATCTATATATATATATATATATCTATATATATATATATCTATATATATATATATATCTATATATATATATATATATATATCTATATATATATATATATATATATATATATATATATATATATATATATATATATATATATATATATAGATATATATGTATATATGGAAACAAAATCTAAGCAGAAAATTCTCTTACCAATGTGGATCCTTTAGTCACTAGTAAGGAATCCTTCTCTTGTATAGGAAGGAGGTACATAGGTGCAGGGATGGGTTTATTGTTAGCAGCTCCAGAGATCATAATTACAAGGAGATCATGGGGATCTCTTAGGAGGTTTAGAGTGTTCCTAATATATTGTATTAGGTCCTAGAAATAAGTCTCCACTTGGGAGATGAGTTGGTCTCGTGTCAAACATTGTAGGTCATGTCACATGAACACTTGGAAAGACTAGTAGGAATGTGCATGCCTAATTGGATAAAGGGAAGGAAAAAAATTTCAAGATAATGTTGGGTCATACCTTATGTTTGTGTCAACTTAGAGATAGAAACTAAAAATAATCCTAGATACATTTGGCTCATAAAGAAAGAATTGACTCTGATGTTTACTAATATGTGTCGTGCTGTTGAAGGAAATCTTGGGCAGATTTTTCAACTCCATTCCCTATACAATCTCCTATTTTTTATTTTAAAAGTATAAGTCTCCGAAACAATGAAATGTATATACATTAACACACGAAACCTACTGATAATAACACCAATTGGAATATAAACTTAGCCCTTAGTTGGGATGTGCACTCCCTAAAAGATGGCATTAATAATCCGTCATGAAAGTGGGGTTGAGAGGATCTAGTAAAAATGCACAAGGGAAAAGAAGAAGATCCAAAGTCAACTAGGATGAAGAATGAGAAGAATTTAACTAAAGGATGGGAGGAATTCAACCAACAAGAAGGGAACAATTATGACGGTAAGTAATCACTACGATGTTGAGGTTGATAATGAAGACTATAAATGTAGGTGGCTTAGTTGCTTAATTATTGAAGTTGAGATCCAATCTTTGCACAAATATGATAGAGTTTTGGGAAGATTTAAGACACTGAAATAATTGTTTCTGAACCTAAACAAAATTTAAAAGAGGTTGATAATTAGAAAAATAAATTACAAGGTGTAAAAGGCATGACAATTATCCCTTTAGAAAATGTTTGAGTTACCAACTCCTTACTTATGGATCAAAGTTAAGGATTCATTATCCTTAGTAGATTCAGGAGTTTCCCATTTGAAAATGGCCTTTTGATCCACCTAGCCACAATATATGGGCATTTATCTACTTATATGACGTACATATCATGTCTTAGAGAGAAACATGGAGAGGATAAGATAAATTTTAATATTGTCAACATTCATGTGTACCAAGAATCTCAAGAAGTTATCTCTAACTAACATAAGTAGAATAAATAAAGAACAAACACAGAGGTTAATGTATGGGAAGGAGAGAATTCCTATAGAAGAAATCTACCATGGAGTAAACAAGACCAAAGAATGACCTAAGTAGGTAACAAAGGCAACCTTGTTCAAGTACTCGACATCAATTGAGGTAAACACATTCATATGTCTAGAATTAGGAAGGGGGATAAAAAATAATAAATTACCAATTCTAATAATCGTTCTTGAGATGTCGGGAGGCCTCATGATCATATTCAAAATTTGTTTTCAACGTTGTGAAATCCATGAAATACATAAGGAAAATTTTAAGGATGGAAAATTATCTTGAAGTTTAAAAGCATTGGCGAATCTCACTAGTCCCTAATATGCAAACTATAAAATTCCTATTGATATACTTGTAAAATTCTTCAATTTTATAATTATTTTATATATAGCCTCTATATAATGTTGGAAAATTCTAAAGTAAAATAATTTTATATTGTAAATTTTGGGCGAATCATTTTTACAAAAAATGGAAATTGGTGAATCTTTTTATGGAAAAATCATGGGAAATTAGCCCACTTGCGAATATTAGCCCCTAATTTTTTTTATGGAAATACATAATTAGATGAATGGAACTTGAGTCTCTACATATTAGTTTCACATATACATGTTAGTTATAATAATAATAATAATAATAATAATAATAATAATAATAATAATAATAATAATAATTATATAATAATAATAATAATAATAATAATAATAATAATAATAATAATAATTATTATTATTATTATGTAAATTACATATTTTATAAGCATCAATTTTTAACATCCATTACATCCATTATGAACACATTCCTTTTCCGAAGGAACCTATGAAAAAAAAAATTGTATAGTTTTCTATGTTTCATATGTGCTTTAGTGCATTACATGTTAGTTCTATAAGCATTTAATATAATTTATTGAATATTTTCAAATAATATAGTGTGCATCAAGACTCTGTATTTCTATACACAACCTTAAATTTTAAAGGACATTGCATATAGAAATCACCGTTATTATTTTATAGCCACATCTTATGAATGGAACTTGAGTAAAATCATCATGGATAGGTAGTGAGTGCTTTATTGACAACCATATTCCATAGTCTCTTTAACTTAAGATGTGTGTTTTTAATGTAATGAATTATAATATTATGTTTGTGGTTTTGAAAGTTATGACATGGTAGCTATTATTTGTTTATGGTTTTTATTTATTTGGTCCGATCTAAAATTCGACTAAAGGATATAGCCTTTCATGAAATCTGCATTGTTTAGGTATCTAGTTAATTGGATATTGAATAACAATAAATTGAATAAGTTTTTTAATAATCCACAAAGCAATATTTAAATATGAAGAATGGTAAATATTTCACTTATATTGTGTTCTAAATGAGCAAAAAAATATTGGAAGCTATTCCCCATTCATAAATGTGACATATGTGCACATCACATATTATGAGTACTTGAATTTTAGCACATTTTCTACAAGGTCTCAACATGTTTGTTAATACAAAAATATCCCTTTCCATTGTAAAATTTGAAGAGATTGGGTTATAATGGTTCATGAAACGCTAAAGGTGGCTACATTACCCAATCCATTATGTTGTCCCAACACATTCCCTTGGCTATCTTTTAGAAAGGGAATATTATTTATTCATAATAAGAGGACATCCACTCGTAATCTAAGAATATACTCAACAAATTAATAATTACATTTTACAAACATTTTGTTTCTTACCATAACATAATACCATAAGCCTTATAAGAATACACAAACACATTTCACAAGGCATCATTCTCTAGCATACAACAAGCTAAATGATATTATCAAGAGTCCCTTGATTTAGTACAAGAGTGGTTGGAAATTATGAGATTGATTTAGATATAATTGGGGTAGTTTTTAAATTTTTTGAAAGCCTGTACTTAAGATCTTTAGAAACCAACAAATTATTAACAAATTTATATTGAAATTCTTGTAGCTACCAACATACACAATTCTCATGTTAAGCACAACCAACATGTTGTTAAAATACAACAGAGAAAATTTTGTGCTCCTATGGGCTAATTTCATTTAGAAGAATGTATTCTATTAAATATAATAGAGTCTTTATTACATTCCAAGTTTTGGAGGTCCTAGGAAAAGAAACATTTGTAATCAAAGTTTAGTCCTTTAAGTGGAGTGAGCCATAAATTCTCTGATTCAAAATATTTAAATGAGCAAGAGATTTCCATCTAGATAGTCGAGTCCATGTTTCACATATATATTTTCGTCTTAATAACAAATAGAAATTCAAATAGATTTTTTGAATTATATATAACATTTCTTTGACGAGGTTTTTAACCTACACTGAAACACTATATCATTATATTGAATAAAACAATGATATATGCAAGCAAGTGAAATTCAAATACTATACCAAGAAACAATATTACATACACTAAGACATTAATGTATATAGAGAAGTGTTACTGATCTATGTAGCGAATTGATACAATCCATAAACTTGTCTTTGCGTGTTGTTGGGAGACAACCCCATTACCCAACACCTTGCTTTGTCCCAAACAATGAACATAACAACAACTCCCACAAATCCGATCCCTACTCCAATACCTAATGCTAACAAAGATAATTTTTCATTTACATAGCTGAACCATCTTGCTTTAACATTATTTCCACTACCATTGTCTCTCACCATTGTTGTATTTGACTTCACATTTTTCTTGCACGGTGGTAGAGCAAGCCAACATAAGCAATTATTATTCTGAAATGAAGTCACATTAAAAGTGTAGAATTGTGTCCCTCTTGGGATTTCCCCACATAGGTTATTATATGAAAGATTAAGCAAAGCCAGCATTGATAATTTGCAGAGTTCTTGAGGAATTTCTCCATGCAATTTATTTTTGGCCAGGCTTAACTCCTCTAGAATAGATATATCACCAAGGCCTGCAGGTATTTTCCCTTCCAATTGGTTCCAAGATAAATTCAACAATCGCAAGCCATTCATACTTGCTATGCTTACAGGGATTTTTCCAGAAAGATTATTCATAGACAAGTCAAATATCCTGTTAGTTTGCCACACATATGGCATAATATATTCAATCCCTTTTATGTCTTCTGCCATTTCATTTTCATACTTGAACACTCGTGAATATTTGTTTATTGCAAATCCTTGGATTCTATCAAGATCAGATGGTATTTCTCCACTAAATTTATTGTTGGATAAATCCAACACAAACAACTTGCTGAGGCTTGTAATGCACTCAGGAATACTACCGTGAAGGTTATTATAACCAAGACTCAAAACTTGCAAGTCACCAAAATTTGCAAGGTATGGAGGGAGCTCGCCTCTAAACCCATTGTGTCTTAAATTTAACACCAACAGTTTGGTGCAATTGGCCAATGACGAGGGCAAAGTCCCAGTAAATTTGTTGGAGAAAGCGGAGAAAACAGTTAAATAAGTCCAATTATAGATGCCTTCAATAGGAATGGATCCCTCTAATTAGTTTTGTGATAGATCTAATTTTCGAAGTGAAACTAAACCATTGATATTGTTAGGAATACTCCTGGAAAAACTATTATTATAGATGTAAAGGTTACGAAGGGCTTTTAATTGGCCTAAGCTATATGGAATTTGACCAGTTAATTTGTTTGAATACAAAATAAATATTCTAATGATTGAAGTTTTCCTATTGTAGTTGGAATTATGCCTGTCAAACTATTGTTTGAAAGTAAAAGTATTTGAAGTTTTCTTAAATTTCCTATTGTACTTGGAATTACCCCAGTCAAACAATTGTCAGAGAGGAGAAGGATTTCAAGTTTTCTTAAATTGGTAATGGATTCAGGAATTTGACGAGTCAACTTATTACGTCGCAAATCTAAAAGAGTCAATTGATTCAAATTTTGGAGGGTTAGAGGAATATTACCTCTTAGCATGTTATAAGGCAACTCTAAATATGTTAATTTAGTCAAATTGGCAATGCTTTGAGGTATATTAGTGATTCCGATGCCAGAAAGACTTAATCCGGTCAACATGGTCAAATTGGCAATGGCTGTAGGTATACTCTCGATGAGGTTAAAACCAAGTTGTAAAAAAGAGAGTGGTAGACGGAATATTTCCAAAGGAAAAGAACTGGAAATATTAAAGCTATAAATGGATAGATATGTAAGGTTTGTCAAATTACCCAACGAACTTGGTATTTTGCCTGAGAAGTGGTTGCCTTCTAGCTTCAAGTACTCCAGTTGCTGTAGCGAGCCCAACTCCACTGGAATAGAACCCTCGAGCACATTCAATCTGAGGTCCAATTCTCTTAGTGCTTTAAGTTGGCCAAACTCACGTGGAATTCTTCTTGTCAACTGATTCCAAGAAAGATCCAAGGAACGCACTTTCTGCAGTCGGCCCAATTCGGCTAGAATAGAACCGTTTAGAGCATTGTCACTGAGGTCAAGTGCTCGCAGGGATTTTAGGTGGCCAAACTCAGCCGGAATTCTTCCGGTCAAAGAGTTACAAGAAAGATTGAGGCTATGCAGTAATGAGAGGCTGCAGAGAGATGATGAGAGACTACCTTCCAATCCAAACTAACACCAAAACTAAATAGAAACAACTGTAATGAATTATCACACAATGACACTCCTACGAACTAATAGTGAAGCTTGTTCTTAGATGATGGTGGGCCCTGCCACACTTGGGTAAGCTTAAACAACTTCCGGGAAAGAAATATTTAAAACATTCAAATAAAAATATCACAGTAAACTATAACTTGGAATGATTCAAGACGCATAGCCATAATAGAGTCTTCGATTATGAATAATAATGTCTTAACAATAACTTGATAACGCAATAGTTTGCAATAAACCCATACATGGCAAACTCAACGAATTTACTAAATTAGACTTTAAGATCCGATTGCTTGAACAATTTGGTCTCCTTGGTACAATGGATCCCAACAAATCCCAACGTTAGAATGGACCTACTTTAACGAGGATGTAGCAAATCTTTACTATGGAAAACATCGAACTTGTGATCAGTTAGAATTTTCAGTTGTGGTGTTCGAGCCTCTAGAAGTATGAAGTCATAGAAAGAGCCTACTAAGCCTCCATGGTGTTGAGTGCAGATCATAGACTGAGTTGTTGAGTACAGAAATGATAAAGTAAAATTGTTGACAAGAACTCCCTCCATCTTTAACTGACTTGTCCATACTGATGCAAATCTTCACACTTAACCCAAGATGATTAGTCAACTCATTAGGAATATAACTCAAACTTACTCAAACCTAACCAAAAATAGAAAAATGACACTAATGTAATGCATTTACCTCATGTCAGGGTCTTAACAGGGTTTAGGGCAGTGATGGTGATGGAAAGGTAGGAGAAGGAGTACTTTCTTTGACAAAAATGGGAAAAAAGGAGATGATAAGTGGTAAAATTGGGAACAAAACAAGGCACCAACAAGCATCATGTAATAACCTCTCAACTTCTCTAGTTCAATTTCTTGCTTCTTTGGATGTTTCTGCTTGAGTGGTTATCTCTACACTTTGTTCCTCAACTTGTGGCTCCTCAACAACTTCCTGAGGTTCCTCCTTTGGAGCCAAAATCCCCCGATTTGGTTGTAGTTGAAGTTGTCTAAAGAGAATATCGCATTTTCTTCTCCTCATCAAACTTTACATCCCTTCGCACAGCTTTCATTTTGAGGGATGGTAAGTACACCCCGTAGTTGTGAGGAGCTTATGTGTAACCCCAAAATTCCCCCAACTTAGTTGTTGGCTCAAGCTTCTTCCTAGAGTCTTTTGAGGCATAGAAGTAAAAATGTGCTCCAAAGATCCTGAAGTGAGACACATCCGACTTTCTCGCCAAGAAAGCATCCTCCGGTGTAATTATTCCTAGAATCCGATGAGGACTCTAGTTCTACAAGTATACTATTATGTTGCATACTTGTGCCCACAAATGTTGTGGTAGGCCTTAGTCATGCAACATCTCCCTCACTTCTCCCACAACAATATGGTTATTCCTCTCATCCACCCCATTATGTTGTATTTTTTGGGGCATTGTCAACTCTTGTCGAATGCCTTCTTTTGCACAAAAATTTTTAATCTCATTCGACATGTACTCACCTCCATTATCGCTCATGGGAGCCTTCACCTTCTTCCGAATGAAGAATATATAGCACTTCCGTGAGAATTCATCTACAAAGATAACATAATATTTGTGCTTAGAAGTGGAGGTTGTCCAGAAAGGTCGATAAACATTGGAGTGGATCCTTTCAAGGATTGCATGTGCTTTGTTGTCCCAATCATCGAATGAGGCTTTTGTGTACTTCCCTAAGGTACACCCTTTGCATGTATCTTGTTAATCAAGTGATTTTTTATGGAGGCCCGTGGTTACCTGTTGCATAATATCTGGGGCACCATGATGCAAATGGCCAAGTCTTCTATGCCATAGTTCACTATCATCGTGACTTTGCACCTTCTTTTCCTCTGTTCTTAATGCAACACAATCTTCCACATCTAGCTTGCATAGGTTCTTCACAATAATCCTGATATGCTTCACCTATCCCATGGCTATGTGTTTAGGAATGCTTTCCCTTTGTTAAGGATCACATTGTAACCATGACCTTCCAACATAGAAACTGAGATGATATTTTTCTTTAGGCCCCAAAAAAACATGACATCCTTCAGTTTGAGAGGGGAGCCATACTCCCTCTAAAAAGTAACAATACTAATATTGGTCATGCTGTACCTTCCATTATCTCCCATATCAATGTCCATCTCAAGGTATTTCTCCTCTAGGTCATTGAACAACGTTTTGTTTCCCATAATGTGGAACAAGGAACAACTGTCCAAGTACCACACACTCCCCATCACCGTGCTCACCATGCATGTAATAAGGGTGAAATCAAGGTCAAATTGTCAAGCCAAAGCTTCACCTGCAGATCCTCCTGAGGCCATCTCCAATGTTTTTTTATGTGGAAACTTTGTGGCATATTTCCTAAATTCATGGCAATTGAAACATTTAATTTTGGACATGTCTTTCTGCTTGCCCCCTTAACTGGACTCCGGTTTGGATTTTTATTTCTTCCCTTTCCCATTCTTTTCCTTTCCATCCAAATCACAGTTTTCCTCATCCTCATACTTGGATGAAGTTCCATCTCTGGTATTATGCCTTATCTCCTCCTGTACCAAATTAGACCATACGCATTCCAGTATGGTAGTTTCTCCCTCCCATTCACTGAATATTTGTAGCTATGCTAGCTCTTGGGAAAGCCTAAAATGGCTAGGCTTACCAAATCATATTCTACAATAGTAATTCCAACTCCACCAATTTCATCACGACATTGTGTGAACCGCTCAGCTATTATTGAATAGAGTCATTATTATGCATCTTGATGTTTCAAAGCTTATCCTTGAGCACTAGTTTCTTATGGTTGCTACTATTCTGGAACAAATTTGTCATTTCTTTCCACATTGCATACAGAGTTTCTCTCCGGTGGAGGTTTGAAACAATGTGGTCCTTTACTCCATCCAATATGATTCTCCTTGCCTTGGCTACACACTTCCTCCATTCTACTATATCCTTGACATCAGATGATCCTTGTTTTAGAATGTGAATCTCCACAAACTCCTTCAATCCGCTGTCCTTGAGTATTGCCTCAATGCATTCCTTCCAAAAAAAAAGTTTGAGTTTCCCTCAAGGGCATACTCAAGTCACAGACCATAGAAAGCCATCCTATTAGCTTCGAAGAACTGATCTTCCAAATTTGATCCTCCAGCAATAATACCTTTGAAATTCCCGTTCAATTGTGAATCCTGCTCTGATACCATGTAGAAATTAATGTGTAGATATGAAACTTCTCATGTAATTTTCCTCTACTTATTTGTGGAATTTAATTCACGACTGAGAGCTCAAATTATAAACAAACACAAAGATTTATCTAGGGGAAAGAAACTACTCAAAACCCCTTCCTATATGTATTGCATTAATCAAAGAATATGGATGAATGCATATCCTTTCTCAAGCTTGAGCAAAACCTGCAAGTGTATAGTCTATCCCCCTACTTAACAGACTAACTCTGGCAAACACTTAGCTAATTTTCAAGCCCTCGAAACTCTTATTTATTTGTGCTATTCCTTGAGGAATTATGCCCCTTTTAATTAGGAAATTCCTCAATTGGAATTGCACAATCCTTCTAGGCTCATTCCTAGACTGCATCCACCACCTGTATATGTTGGAATAGTCTACAACTGATAGTACACTGCCTTGGAATCTCCATCTCAACTGGGTAACTTGAATTCTCTACATGCAACTTTTACTTTCAGTTGATTGATCTGTTAATTAGTTGACTACTTACGTTGACTAAAGTCACGCTACATAACTTGAGCTTCCACTAGTTCTTCTAATAGTTAGAACTAGTTTAACTAACAATAACTCAATTTAATTGAATTAGATTGCTCGAAATTATCACTCACTCATGCTCAGCTGAACTCAACTCTTCCAACTCGAATGATCTAATCCAACTGGGTGACACAATCCATGTCACTCAAGTTAACTCATCCAAGTTGGTTGTTGAAATTCAAATTCAAATTCAAATTTTCTCTAGTTTGACTATGGTAAATAAAACTAAGATTTTTCCTGCTCCATTTTCATATATATATATATATATATATATATATATATATATATGAAAATTGGATATTTAATAAAAATGGATTGAATAAGCTTTGCAGTAATCCACACACAATATTTAAAGATACATGATGATAAATCTTGCACTTATACAATATTTTAAAAGAGTGAAAAAGTAGTTAAAGTTAAGCCCCATTTATCAAGAAACATATATGCACATCACATATTATGAGTGCTTGGATTTTACCTCTTTTTCTATATGGCTTGAACATGCTTGTTAATACAATAATATTCCTTGCTACCACCATTGTCAAATTTGAAAAGATTGGACTATATTGGTCCATGAGAGAGTAAGCATGGCTACAGGTACCAGATCCATTATGTTATTGCAACACATGCTCTTGGCTATCTTCTAGACAGGGAATAGTATCTATACATAGTAAGAGGGTATACACTCATAAATCCAAGAATATACTCAACAAATCAATAATTACGTTTTACAAACATTTCATTTATCACCATAAAATAAGACCATAAGTCTTATAAGAATACACTAGAGTCTTTCGAGAACATGTGTAAGGCATCATGCTCCAACAAAAAAAAAATGATATTATTATGAATACATTGATCTAGTATAAGATGAGTGGCTCGAAATTATGACGTAGTTTTGGATGTAATTGGAGCAATATTTACATTTTTTAAAAGCTTCCTCTGGAGATTTTTGGAAACTAACAAATTATTAGCAAATTTATATTTAAATTCTTGTAGCCACCAACACTCACAATTGTCATGTTAGGCATAATCAACATGTTCTTACAATAAAATAGAGAAATTTTTGTTCTCTTTTGGGCTAATTTAGAGCATAAGAATGTATTCTATTGAATAAAATAGAGCCTCTATTACATTCCAAAGATTTGGATATTGTAGGAAAATAAACATTTGAAATCAATGTGCAATCCTCTAAAATAAGCAAACCATACAATCTCTTGATACAAACCATTTCAAATGAGCATGAGATTCCCATCAAGACAGTCTGATTCATGTTTTACATATATATTTGTATCTCAATAATTAATAGAAATTCAAATAAACTCTTTGAATTCTATTTTACATATCTTGAGAAATTATTTACCTACAATCAAACGATAGGTAAACAGGATTCAAATATAATACCAGAAAACACTATTATATATAGTACAACATTGATATATATGAAGAAGTGCTACTGAGATATGTAGGGAATCGATAGAGTCCATAAAATTGTCTTCGTGTGCTGTTGGGAGGAAAACCCAATACCCAACACCTTGCCCTGTCCCAAATAATGAACATAGCAACAAATGCTCCAAATCCTATCCCCATTCCTATTTCCAGTGCTATCAAAGATACTTCTTCATTTACACGACTCAACCAGTCTATTTTAACATTCCTCCCACTACCATTATCTTTAGCCATTCTTTTCTTTGGCTTATCCTTTTGATTGCATTGTGGTAGAGGAAACCCACATAGGCACTTATTATTTTGAAATGAAGTGTTACTAAAAGTGGAAAATTGTGTCCCTGTTGGGATTGGCCCACACAAGTTGTTAGAGGAAACATTTAGAGAAGCCAACATTGATAATTTAGAAAGTCCTTGAGGAATTTCTCCATGCAATTTATTTTTGGCTAGGTCCAACTCTTCCAAAGTAGGTATCTCACTAAGAGATGCAGGTATTCTCCCTTCCAATTGGTTTCCAGACAAATTTAGAAGTTTCAAGCCTTTCATACTCCCTATGCTATTAGGGATTTCTCCTGTAAGATTATTTTGAGACAAATCAAATATCATATTTGTCTGCCACAAATATGACATATTATACTCATGTCATTTCATAACCAATGTTATTTCTTTAGGATAGTAGCCGACACTGATCCAATTTGCTACAAATCCTTGGAGTCTCTCAAGATTTGAAGGTATTTTTCCACTGAAGTTATTGTTGGATAAATCCAACATAATTAAATTTCTGAGATTTGTGATCCATGAAGGAATACTACCATGAAGATTATTATAACCAACATCCAAAATTCCCAAGTTATCAAAACTTGCCAGGTATGGAGGAAGTTCACCTGTAAAGCCATTTTTCCATAGATTCAATTCCACAAGTTGGGTGCAAATGGCTAATGATGAAGGAAGAGTCCCAGAAAAGTTGTTAGAATGAGCAGAGAAATAAGTTAAGTTGGACCAATTGTAAATGCCCTCACTAGGAATGTGTCCTTCAAATTTGTTTTGTGATATATCTAATTCTTGAAGTGAAATGAAACCATTGATACTATGAGGAATACTCCCAAAAAAACTATTATTGTAGATGTCTAATGTAACTAGGCTTTTTAATTGACCTATGCTATATGGAATTCGACCACTTAATTGGTTTGAATGCAAATATAAATGTCTCAAAGATTGAAGTTTTCCTATTTTGTTTGGAATTCGACCACTTAATTTGTTTGAATGCAAATCTAAATGTCTCAAAGATTGAAGTTTTCCTATTCTGTTTGGAATGACCCCTCTCAAACTATTGTTTGCGAGTGAAAGCAATTCAAGTTTTGTTAAATGAATAATGTCTTTAGGAATTTCCCCTATTAATTTATTATCCCTAAGTTCTAACCAAGCCAATTGATTCAAATTTTTGAGACTCGTAGGAATATGACCAGTTAACTTATTATCTTGAAGCTCTAAACAGGTTAAGTTGATCAAATTGGCCAGGGTTACAAAAATGTTATCTGTGAGCATGTTAAAACGCAGATCTAAAAGTGTTAATTTAGTCAAATTGGCAATGCCTTGAGGTATACTAGTGATTCCAATGCGGCGAAGTCTTAATTCGGTCAACATGGTCAAATTGGCAATGGTTGTAGGTATACTCCTGGTGAGGTTAAAACTAATACGTAAAGAAGAGAGGGGTAGACGGAATATTTCAAAAGGTATAGAACCTGAAATATTAACGCTGGAAATGGATAGATGTGTAAGGTGTGTCAGATTACCCAGCCAATGTGGTATTGTGCCTGAGAAGTAGTTTCTTTCAAGAAGCAAGTACTCAAGTTGCTACAGTGAGCCCAACTCCATTGGAATTCTTCCTGTCAACCAATTGTGAGAAAGATCCAAGGAATGCAATTTCTGTAGTCGGCCCAATTCGGCTGGAATAGAACCGTTCAGAGCATTCCAGCTGAGGTCAAGTGCTCGGAGGGATTTCAGGCGACCAAAATCAGCCGGAATTCTTCCTCTCAAAAAGTTACCAGAGAGATTGAGCCTATGCAGTAATGAGAGGCTGCTGAGAGATGATGAAATACTACCTTCCAATTCTTGTTCGAAATAGGTAACTCCGTCTTCATTGACAATTGCATGAAGGTCAATTGCTACGACTCTGTTTGTGTGTGGCCTGCAGCGAATGCTATACCATGAGGAGCAGATATTGTGGGAGTTGTGGGCCGTCCAGTTGGAGAGCTTTCCGGAGGGATCAGATGTAATGTAGCTTTTGAATGACAATAGAGCAGCAACGTCCCTTTGCTCGTGGGCATCCATTGACATTGATGATTCCACCATGAATTCATCTTCCTCCACCATGCGTTCAGAATCAGGAGGAGGATGAGGATGAGAATATGGGTTCCTCATAGACGTGGGTGCAGGCAGAGAGGCAACGATGCAGAGAAGCATTAATGAAATAAAGAGAAGAGCCATATTCTTCGTCTACCTCTTTCAAATCGTAAAATCCGTGTGAGGTGTATGTTATGGGGTGCATACATATTTATAAGTATGGTAGGACTTTCTAATTTTTTATTTTACATGTCCATAATTCACCCCACAATGGGGAGGGTAGTACAAGATTAGAACCCACAATTGAGACTTCATTCCACAGCCATCGCCACTTGAGCTACCCTAGACAGACAATATCAAGAGATTTTTAAATATTATTACATTTATATATTCAAAAAGATTTACAATTTTATTTCTTTTTTTATTTCTGTGTCTAATAGATTAATTTTTTAATAGATATTACATCAATTTTATACACACATATTGTAAATTTTTGACACATATTTTTATTTTTCTTTTTCTTTTTTATGAAAAGCTCCTTAAAGTAGGATTATAGAAGTGAATTAATACTAACTAGTAAAGCCATGTTCCTAACCAATTATTGAAAAAAAATTACACCTAATTTTTTTGTCTTTATTCCCGAATTGGAATCCATATTTTTTTGTAACTGTGTCACATATTCCAACTCTATCATCATCTTTGTTTCTCTATCTTTTCAACTCACAAAGTTAGAAAAAACTTAAAACCTCATAATATGTTAAATTTCTCTTTATGAAAAAGATTCCCCCTTTTTTATCCCCACTTGAGTCAAGTCAATACAAATAGAAAATAGCCCACATGCATTAAACTACATTATTAAAAAATATCCTCTAATATTTTTTGTCCCTCTGCCCCACTCAAATCAACTCAATATGTAAATATTTGATCTTTTTCCTTCGTATTTTCCTTAACCCTTCCAATTTCAACCCCAGTACTATCTTTCAATTTCCAAAATTTGTTTTTCCTTAACCCTTCCAATTTCAACTCCATTACTATCTTTCAATTTCCAAAATTTGTTTCCTTTCCAACTTTTCAACTCCATCACTATCTTTAATTTTTGGAAAATATGTAAATATTTGATCTTTTTCCTTTGTATTTTCCTTAACCCTTCCAATTTCAACTCCATTACTGTCTTTCAATTTCCAAAATTTGTTTTCTTTCCAACTTTTCAACTCCATCACTATCTTTCATTTTTGGAAAATATGTAAGTATTTGATCTTTTTCCTTTGTATTTTCCTTAACCCTTCCAATTTCAACTCCATTACTATCTTTCAATTTCCAAAATTTGTTTTCTTTCCAACTTTTCAACTCCATCACTATCTTTCATTTTTTGAAAATATGTAAATATTTGATCTTTTTCCTTTGTATTTTCTTTAACCCTTCCAATTTCAACTCCATTACTATCTTTCAATTTCCAAAATTTGTTTTCTTTCCAACTTTTCAACTCCATCACTATCTTTCATTTTTGGAAAATATGTAAATATTTGATCTTTTTCCTTTGTATTTTCCTTAACCCTTCCAATTTCAACTCCATTACTATCTTTCAATTTCCAAAATTTGTTTCCTTTCCAACTTTTCAACTCCATCACTATCTTTCATTTTTGGAGAATATGTAAATATTTGATCTTTTTCCTTTGTATTTTCCTTAACCCTTCCAATTTCAACTCCATTACTATCTTTCAATTTCCAAAATTTGTTTTCTTTCCAACTTTTCAACTCCATCACTATCTTTCATTTTTGGAAAATATGTAAATATTTGATCTTTTTCCTTTGTATTTTCCTTAACCCTTCCAATTTCAACTCCATTACTGTCTTTCAATTTCCAAAATTTGTTTTCTTTCCAACTTTTCAACTCCATCACTATCTTTCATTTTTGGAGAATATGTATATATTTGATCTTTTTCCTTCGTATTTTCCTTAACCCTTCCAATTTTAACTCCATTACTATCTTTCAATTTCCAAAATTTGTTTTCTTTCCAACTTTTCAACTCCATCACTATCTTTCATTTTTGGAGATTTGCTTTGTCTTTCTAACTCATAAGATTTAAGGTACAATGAACTTAATATTCCTATAATTTTTTTTGCCTCTATACCCCACTCAACTCAAGTCCATATGTACATATATGATCTCTTTCCTTTGTATTTTCCTTAATCCTTCAATCTTTTCAACTCCATCACTATCTTTCAATTTCCAAAATTTGTTTTCTTTCCAAATTTTCAACTCCATCACCATATTTCATTTTTTGAGATTTTTTTTGTCTTTCTAACTCATAATCTATAATCGACATTGAAATTTGATAACATACCTCTAATTTGTTTTTCCTATACCCGACTCAACTCAAGTCAATATGTACATCTTTGATCTCTTTCCTTTGTATTGGTGTTAATCCTTCCTACTTTTCAACTCCATTACCATCTTTCAATTTCCAAAATTTGTTGTATTTCCAACTTTTCAACTCCATTACCATCTTTCAATTTCCAAAATTTGTTGTCTTTCCAACTCCAAAACTATCTTTCAAGTCAACATGTACATCTTTGATCTCTTTCCTTTGTATTAGCATTAATCCTTCCTATATTTCAATTCCATTACCATCTTTCAATTTCAAAAATTTGTTGTCTTTCCAACTTTTCAACTCCAACACCATCTTCCAAGTCAATATGTACATCTTTGATCTCTTTCCTTTGTATTGGCATTAATCCTTCCTACTTTTCAACTCCATTACCATCTTTCAATTTCCAAAATTTGTTGTCTTTCCAACTTTTCAACTCCAACACGATCTTTCAATTTCCATTTTTTTTTTCTTTCCAACTTTTTAACTTCATCTCATCTTTCATTTTCCATGATTTATTTTCGTTAAATGATTTTTTTTTTCCTTAACTCAGTCTCTAAGATAATGAATGTGATAATATGTCATATTTTTCTTTTCTCTATATGGATGAACTATATACCATTAATATTTATAATTAAAAATAATATAAAATAAGTAAACATATGAAATAAAATTTAAAATATATTTTTAATTATATTATAAATTAAATTAGAATATTTAATAATAATAAAGAAATGATAACGTTATAATAAAAGGAATGAGATGAATATCAAAAAAACAATTGATAGTAATAATTTTAAAATAATTTAAATATTAATAAGAGTAGTTTTTTTGGGTTGTGGAAATTAAAAGAGTTATATATATTTCTTTTTTAATAAAATGATAAATAAAAATAACATCTTTAATTAAATAGGAAATTTTTAACTAATGGAAAATTTATATTTATATTTTTTTTTATTGATTCATGAAATAGAGGGATAGAATTAAATAAATATTGACTATTGAAATTAAAATTAAAATAAATTATTAAAAAACTTCTTCACCTATCTATTTTGCTTATATTTTTCAAGTAGAATTAAACATTTCTTTTTCAAAATAATTATCCCATATTTTATAATTCTATTAACATCTTTATCTTTTCTCACTTTTTTTCTCCAATTTACAACTATAATAATATTATTTTTATGAACAGAATTCTCAATTCTTTGCTCCAACTAAAATCAACTTAACATAAGCAGATGGCATACTTTAGAATAATCAAGGTAAAATAAATAGCTTGCATGCTTTGGAATATATTAAAGGTAAAAAATTTTGATTTCTTTTTCCTATACCACTCAATTCAAATAGACAAACATTTTTATTATCGTTTGTTTCTAATCTTTGTTTGTAATTGCGAGGGTGAACTCCCTCACTGCCTTTCACTTTCCAATTTTTTATCTCTTATAGTCTTTAAAGGACTATGGATCCAACTACTACTCTTTAAACAATAGCGTATAAGAATATCCCAATTTCTTTGTATCTATGTGAATTACTGTAACATTAATATCTATAATTTTGGAAAAATATTATGATATTTAAAAGTAAATGATTTTTTTTGATATTAATAAAATAAAGTATATATAAAATATAGTGTAAAATAATTTATTTTTAAATATATATATATTTAAATTAAAATGATATATATATATATATATATATATATATATATATATATATATATATATATATATATATATATATATATATATATATATATATATATATGAATTTATTGTAATAATAGAAATTAGTTATAAATTTATGTTTAAGAATATGATTTTATGTATAAAGGAGTTAGTAATTTCACTGGTGAAAGGGAGAGGGACGTTAAATGATTCTCTTATGGTAGGAGGGTGAGGGACATTAAATGACTCGACTCAAAAAAGTTAAAGAAAAACCAAGTGAATTACTCAAAAGTAGGAGGGCATGGGAAGGGTGCATTTCCCATAGTCAAAATATGCAAGCCAAAGGAATTATCATCTTTGGTCGAGACATGTCTCCTTTCCAAACTTGTATAATTTAAGCCTTTGCAAGACCTTGGTTAAGGCTTTAGGCTACCATGGATGTATATTGTATAAAGGCTCATATGTGGTTCATTATATAATTTATAGTAGGATCATTTCTTAGTGTTCATTGTAGTATCATTTTTTAGTGTTTAAAATATGACACAAACATCTACAGGCATAATAATATTTATTATTATGAGAAATAAATAATAATATAAAAAATTTATTTTATTTTGTACTTTAATTAATATGTTTTTATTTTTTCTAAGTTAAAATTATATTCATGCTTCAAAAGAGTTATATATCTAGATAGTTTGTTGACACACTAACTTTCCACTTAGGAAACTAGATTAGTGGCAGTGTATAGAGTTCTTGCTTCTCAAAATTTGGGTCTCAAAAATCCAAACAAGAATAACAATAGGAACGTTGAAAAATTGACAAGTTATAACCACCTTGCACTCCTAGACTTATAACCAATAGATAATATTAAAAGAAAACTAAACCAAAAAAACAGCATGAAAATTATGTTGAGTCAAATGGCTCCACCTTTATGCTGATTTTCCTTTTGAGTGGAGTTTCTTGGGAACTCGAGAGGGAAAAAATGAGATTCAATTCTTTCCATATGCATATGTTGTTCCTTCACCTGGAGATGGAGCTCGTCTATGTACAACAATATTTCCAACAACGACTTGGCTAACAAGGATATAATTTGATAGTATAAAACGACCATATGCAAATATTGATTCTCTTGGCCCCTTTTGTTATTTATGTCGAGTTTCTAGCAGAGGATTATTGTCACAAGTTTTGAATCTAATAAGCAACCACATTCCCATACCACCTCCTACTTCATCTTCTAGTGGTCATGCTAAATACCTAGTGGATTTTGGTCACTATACTTTTTGAGTTGATGACAACCTGATACCTAGCTCTAGAACTTCCTCATGCCTTGTAGTATGAAAATCACATCAATAACAAGCATATTGATATAACATGGGTGCAACAGAGTTCTAAGACTTCTACAAAATTATATTTTTATGAATTGATATTTCAATGCAACCTAGAGATGGAAGAGAGGATCCACACCCCTTTCTCTTCTTGCATTAGTAGTAAGACAACACATAATATTTTTCTTCACCCTACTAGAATAGAAAAAACAACCATTCTAGACTTTCCCACTATAAAAAGCATAAAGTGTGGAGGAAACAACTTAACCAATATCCAAAGAAGGTGTGCTGAAAGATTTTCTCCCGAATCATACCTCCATGAAACTCCAAAATCCATATATATATCTCATCATTAATAAAACCGATTGCAATGAATTTCCTTATATCATGACCTCACATAGTATTCTACACTCACAATTCTCCTCTGCAAAATATAAACAAATGAAGTGATGTGACATCTAAGTGTAGTAATTTCTCATTATGTTGCATACATAAATAGCCTTCCTCCACTTTTAATAAGGGAGGGCACTATGGCACATCCCCTCCCATTATTAATCAGTGGGATGGTAACCATGCACCCTCCCATCATAAAATAAAATACCATCCATACATGGGTGAGGTTGAGTGATGTAACATTCATATATATACTTTTGAAAAATATTATTAGACTTAAAAAATTAAGAGAAGAATTATAAATATTAATAGAGAATTATTTATTTATTTAAATAGTTATATATTTAATTAATTAATTAATTAATTAATTAAGCTAATAACAAAATTTAAACACCAATAAAATATATAACTTTTAATTATTAAAAGATTCACTTTTATTTATTTCAACACTTAATAGATTAAATTTATACATTTGAAATGCCGTAGTGATTTTATGCATAAATATTGTAAATTTAATCATGGTTTTCAGTTTGTAGTTTTCTATAGAAAGAAAATTTAAGGTGGGGTTGTAAAAATAAATAAATAGCAATGAATAAAACCAAGTCTCCAAATTTCCTTACCTATTTCATTACATCTATTTCCCAAGTTAAGTTAAGCATTTGTCCTTTCCTTTCACTATCTCACAATTTTCCAATTATATCATAATCTTTATTTTTCTTCCACTCTCTCACTCCATTTAAAAAAGTTTGAGAAGAAGTTTAAGCCTCAAAGTAAGGAAATATTCACAGCAAAGTGATGTTCTCTTTATTGAAAAAATCCCCCCTTTCTTCATCAATTGAAGTCAAGTCAATACAAAGATCTCATCAACTTTGGTGTTCATTTAGCTCCTACAACACCCTCCAAAATTTTGGATTACACTCAATTTCGAAGCCTTCCTTGGTCTTGTACATTGTTGTTGCAAACATTAGAGCTTATTTCATGATATTTATTGAAGTGTTTTTCCCCTTTTGCATGTTGGCTTAACTGCCATCTTTCGACATATTTAGTTGTCGCACAATGTTTTCAAGCCTATTTTGATGGTTTCAAAGGCCTATCTTTGTGTATATGAGTTGTTATAACTATGTAAATTTTTGTTTCACTCATGCACAAAGTCCTGATCATTGTCGCACAAGTGTCGTTACGGTCATCCCAAATTCTATCTTAAGTGTCGCACTTGTTGTATTTTTTCGTAAAGTTGTCACACTTAGGGAAATTATTTGTTCATGTGTTCAAATGATCTATTTTGTCACGTAATCAAATTATTATAAGTGTGTGATCACATTCAAGGTTCATCACAGTGATCACCTATCCCACACAGCCATTTTCGGAAAAAAAAATTCCCTACTGAGCCACTTAGCTTCACTGGGCCCCTTCTGAACTATGCACTGTGCAATGTAATCCCTCGAAGGTGGGACCTTGCTACTTGTCACTGTGTAATGTGTAGTTCCTATCTCCCAGGACTGTTGCATCGCGCAGTTCTTGTGCCGAAGCCCCGGCCTTGACCTCCATAATTGCGTAGTTATGTCCTCAAACCTAGCTTAAACTCCACACTTCGCATCCTCAAGTCTTAATCTCATACCCTAAGTCCCTGAATTATGTAGTTGCATAGTAGCCTAACCGACCTTGACTCCTAGAACTGCACATTTGGCTATATCATTGTCCATTCCCTCAACCTGTCTCCACTGACTCTAGAAACTATGCATTCTTGTCCTTCAAGCTTCCCTGAGCTACGCACTACATTGTCTTAAAGATCAAACATTTACCCCTTGCTACTAGAACTATGCATTGCGTAGTCACTCAGTCCCTCTTACTAGCATGTCACTTGTTTTGGGCTCAACTACTCGATCAGAATGAATGATCTTAGACTATGGGGTTTTCAGATTGATGTTGTCTCGTCATGAGTGAATTGCAAGAACATGTAACCCATCATGTCATGGAAAGATGATGAAGAAGGTTAAGAAGGATTAAATCATGCCTAAATAACTTCTTGTAGTTCAACTTACAATTTTATCGTTTAAGAGAAAGTGAAGGGACACTAGTTTTCGACCACTATCCAAGACTGGAGATCATTGAAGATTCTGCATCATCAATCCATGTAGAGGTGAAGAGAAAGAACCCTCAAGAAGACATCCAACACTTAGCAGCAATAACGACTTGACATTTCCACATCATCAAGTAGTCCATGTCAGTAGTGTCATGTCATGTCATGTCATGAGCGGTCATATGCCACATCATTATTGTGGATCATGTATATTGTATTCAAAATGTATTGTAAAGTTGAAATCCAAAGGACACACACGGAATGTAAAGAGTCATGTAAGTTGCAAAGTCATAGGAAGTCAAACAGTCATGAGGGTAGTCAAAGAGTCACCCTTGGTTATATATACTCCCTCATTGTATGAGCATGGGATGTTTCACCTTGGCTCCTCTCGCAATGCATTAGAGACATAAGCTAGTTCTTTAAGGAGCAAGGAGGGGCTCCAATGCTCCACTACTGGAGCTAATGATGTACATTGTAAACATGTGTCTTGGAAATTTTACTTAATAAAAAAAACCTTCAAGGCCAACAATTCTTCATGGATGGACTACGAATGTTTGTAAAACTATTATGAAAATGTTTTTATTTCATGTTTTCTTTCACATGTCCTAAGATAGTTCAACTATTTCAGTTATTTTAGTACTTATATTATTGTGAATGTACTATAATGGTTGTGATTGTTGTCCTATCTTTTTGGACCATTCCATTGGATATTAGAAAAACATTTCTTAATTGGTTAGTTGTAACGGCCGTCAACTTCGTTGTGGACTATTCTGCTGGATCATAGGAAAATCAGACCAGGTTCGTGGCTTCCTCGTACCACCCAACTGTAGACATGGCTGAACCAAATATCTCTTTCAACCAATCACCCTCGTGCCATATTCCAAACATAAATGTGGGATCTCGTAGAACAACCAAGGCAATCCAGATGTTAAGCTACCTCCACCCTCTTCAAACCGTGATCACATGAAAATTAGTGCTCCGATCGCAACCAAACCGAACTTGGAATGCCATTCGGAATCCATCACTATCATTGGGGAATTTTCCATCTCCTCGTTTTTGAGGCTTTACCAGAATCCAATCTCAGATCACTAGACCCTAAACCAAGACCAATCTCTTATGATTTACATCATTGAAACCTAGATCACTAGGCTCTAAACCAAGACTTCGCCCTCAGGCTTTACTCTGTATCCTACCAAAACCAGTCAAGGGATTATTACGCCTTGTTGAAGCCTCAAAAATCATTGCGAAAACATGGGGGAAAATCATCCGGTCTGGGCCTTGGTTAGCAGCTCATTTTCTGTTTGGTGTAGTGGCTCCGACTGGGAATAATGGAACCAGTTTCCCATAAAATATTTTGATAGTGTTGGTGGAGTGATATATGATGTAACGAGAGAATGGTTGAGCTAAGTGTAATATAATCTAACTAATAAACACATGCATATATCCTCGTTTAACACTATTTAGCTATAAATATACCAAGAAATTAAATACAATATGCAATCTACAATGATGTCCTACAACAATTGGTAATATAGATCATTCAATTGCAATAAGTAGTGAAATCATTTAACAGTAATCGTTTTGGATAAATAGTTAGACAAAACTATTGTGAATGATATATTGCATATAAAATCGTTCATGTATTCAGAATAAAGTTAAAGCCTACATCACACAAAAGTGCAATAATTCTAAACTGTAATTCAGACTTTCACACATAAAACAATTTAAATAAGAGTTATTGCCTGATACATAAATAAAACAAGATCATAAGGTAAGAGTACCATATATGACGAGTCCCACTCATGTGTTTCAGAAATATTAATCCAATCTCAATCAATCCAACACATTCAAAGAGTACAAAAGTGCAATGTTTCGAAGAATGTTTCTGATAGAATTTCTGGACCCCTCTCTAAATGCATGAGAGGTGTTTAAATACTAAACTACAGGTCCTAAAATGGAGTATTACAAAAAATAGTTAAGGAGGTTTAAACGCCCTTCCTCAGATTATGCGAAAATAAAACTAAAATAAAACTAAACTAAATGACTGACTCCTTTGTGCTTGATCTCTAAGATTACAAATATCTGTCATAGGCTTGAGGTAAGTTGGTTGGCAGATCAAAGATTTTAACTGCGCAACAAATATAGTGTCTGTTAGTGCTAGAACCATCTTTTGTGTTGAGGGTTTTAAGCACTTAAAATTCATCCACTAACTGTATGGTTTCACTAAAAACTGCTAGTATGCTTCCCAATTCAACATGCTTGGCTATCTGATCACCTCCTCCTTTTCCTACACCGCCTACTTCCATTCTTGCTCTAACTGTTTGACATTCAGAAGAAATCCTGGTACACATTCTGTAACCAGGTTGTTGCCATGCAGATTTTCGTTGATGGTTTTAATTATGTTGTTTACAGTTGTCGTTGCTATTGCTATTGCCCTTTCTACTTACTTCAACCAAGAATCCCAATTTGTGAAAAGGATGTCTTTGTGAGATTCCTCCAGTTTTAGAAAATCAATGTTTCTCCTATCCTCTGATCCTTGCAAGGTGATAAAGTCATAAATCCTTTTAAGGATTTCATCATACTCAAGTCTCATGTCAACAACTTGGTTTGTTAGCTTATCACTGGTTTCACACTAAGGACTTATCTGCGAAATATTCTGGCAATGTACTTCCTTTTGCTGCATTAGTTGGGAGTTAAGAATGAGTGCTTCCTTTATGAACTCATCGATTTGCAAATTATCCTTAAACTTATCTGTTATATATTGTTGTTGGCATTATGATACAAGTGTTGTCCTTGATGGCAACTCACACAGATGACAGATCATAGTGCAATAGGTCAGTAGCAAAGAGTTGATGATCAGACTACAAAGAAAGAAGAAAGAAGAGTATATAAGCAGGTTCACTATATACCAAGTAGGGTATACACGAAGGTTATACGCAAGTTCACTATGTACCAAGTTGCGTATATACGCAGGTTCTCTATATACCAAGTAGGGTATACATGCAGGTTCACTATATACAAAGACACATATACACGCGGGATTGCTGATCAAAAGTCGCATATGCATATGCATGCACTTTCATGCACGGAAAAGTGCATACATGTGGGAAAGATTATTTTTGGGTCCGTGGTATTTAGACCTATGGTTTTGGTCCTTGGTATTGCGTCCGAAGTGTTGAACCCAGGTATTGGGTCCCTAGTATTGGTTTTCAATGGTTTTGGACCATGGTATTGAGTAAGGCCCAAGACTATAAAAGGAGAAGAAGATCATTAGGCAAAGGAATTGAGAAAGTGTTGAATATCTGATGAAGTATATGATCCAGTATGCAGGTTATGGGTTAATGATGCTTTGCTTGATCTGAGCTAAGGAGGAATCTCACCGATTGATGGAGAACAAGATCTAAGGATAGATCGAGATCAAATGGTTTGGAATGAATCATCTCTATATGGTTTGATTATGCTTATTCTAGATCTGTATACAGACGCATGTAATGTTATGATCTGAGTATAACTTAAGTATGATATAGCTGCAAATCATGAATGAATATTTACAGAAGTATATGTTGATTGACCTTGATAAAAGTGCGTACATACGCAGGTTAGATACATCTAGGTAGCATATACCATATGAGCTATGATGTTTGAAGTTACAGGTGGTTCTGGTTGTTGATGAGTTATGATGACTGTTTACTGGTGTCTATATTCTGCATACTCAGTTTGGTTGATTGTGTTTAGCTTCAGTGTTGATGGATGAGATCTATAATGGATCAGGATCATAATGACTTATCTTTATGTGATCTGATAGACTAGATCTGGTTGCTAACTTATGTATTATCCTTGTATATGTAATGATCTAGGTATGTCTGAAGTCAGGAAGTGCAGCGAAGTGATAAGTAAGTAATTAATGACATATACGCTGGTTCTCTTTGGTGAAGTTCCGTATACACACTGGTTCGGCACTTCCAAATAGTGTATGCACTCTGATGCATGATTCTTGATGATACAGTTGATTCTAAATATTGTTGCAGAGTTCAGTGTTCTGCTCTGTGTTCTGGTGATTGCATTTTGTTGACAGGATTTCAGTGATTCACTATTGGGTGATTCAGAGATTGATGATTGATTGATTGTGTGCTTCAATGATATTAATGGGTCCAGTATGAAAATTGGATGAAACGTGGTCTTCATATTATTGGTGTTGTGCTTTAGGAGTATCCAGTCTGAAAATGTATGAAATGTGGTCCTTGGAGGATGAGAGAAGATTGTAGGCCAGCGCCTACGTACTAGTACATCAGCTAGTACAAGAGCTAAGGGGGTGGTAGCTTCCTTCCAGTAGCAGCTGGAAAACGAGTAAAGGTTGGAGCATTTCAGTAGGCTGGCACCTATGTACTAGTAAATGGATCGGCTAGTACAAGAGCTAAGGGCGTTGTAGCTCCCTTCCAGGAGAGTCTAGAGCACGAGAGAAGGTTGTAGCCTTCTGCAGGTAGAAGCCTGCGTACTGGTATAGGACTGCACCAGTACAGAACTATTGTAAAATAATTTTCTTATTAAAAAGGATTGTGAGGACTTGCAGCAGGTGGTTTTCACCCACATTGGGTTTCCACCTTACATCATGGTGTTCATGTGTGCTTCTTGTGTGTGATGACCTATTCTATTTTACTGCTCCTGTTTACTATTCATATGTTTAATAATGTTCTGATGCACTCGTTAAGGATCAACTATCTCAAACATAAGTTTACTTGATATACGCTTGTTGCATTACACACAGTTGCGTGTACACGCGGTTTTCCTTAACTAAAGTAGCGTATATAAATATTAATATGGAAATGAAAAAGTTATATTGATTTGATAATACTGATTCACCCCCCCCCCCCCTCTTAGTATTATTTCCAACAATTGGTATCAGAGCAGGTCCTTTGGTAGAAGCTTGATCGCTTGAAGGAGATTCGTAGAACAATGGGAAAGAAGCTTAAGAAGAAAGCGCCTAAGAAGAAGAATATATCTCAGAAGAACTATGACAGTGGAAGAATCGATTGGGGAATATGTGGAAGAAACACTTTAGATTCAGAATATTTACAGAATAAAGATGAACAAGCAAAGGAACTATCAGGTATGAATTTGTTATCCTCTGGTGATACACTTATCTATCCATTTGAAGATGATGAAAGTGATAGTGAAACAACTGAATTTGCTCTTATGGGTGAGAAAGAAAGATATCAAATAGAGGCAGAATTTAAAAGGCTTACAGACAAAATTAGAGATCAACAAGATCTGTTGAACAAAAGGGAATGTGCCTTCAAAGAAGAAGCTACCAAACTAAAAGCTCAACTAGAGGAAGGAAACAAGGTAAGGAAGTTATTCAAGGACAAGGAAGATCAATGTCAAAAGTTGCAGGATGAAGTGACATCATTAAGAAATGCAGCCAATGAAAGGAGCACAACAATCAAGAAACTTAGAGATAGATCCAGTTACTATGAAACTCTTGAAGCTACGATCCTCTCGCTAAAGGAAGATCTTGAAGAATCAAATAAACAGAATAAAGAACTACTCCAAGCTCTTGAAAAACAAGAAAACGAAGTTCTTGAACTAAGACATCAGTTGGAAGAAGGAAGAAAAGTTGAAGAAAACATGAAGAAGCAATATCCTGAAAAGGAAGAGCAACTTCAGGTTGAGGTAAATATTCTAAAAGATAACTTAGAAGAAAAGGATAATCACTTACGATTTCAAGATAGTACTAAGATATTGGATGGTATTCTTAGTAGTCAAAGGTCTCCTGCTATCACAACTAGTCTTGGTTTTCATGAATCTATTGAAGGTGAATCTAGTTCATAAAGTAAGACAAGGAACTCTGATGCAAAATCTGAAATGCTCAACAAGGAGATGAAAGGTCAATCTCATCAACAACCAAGGAAAGAAATTCTTCAAAGAAAATATTTTACTTCAAGATATTCTTCTAGGTTTTTGTCTTCTAATTGTTGCATCCTAAGAATATCGTTCACATCCCTACTTTTGCCAAAGTCCTGGTATTTCTTGAGAAAGATGAAATTCATATCATCCCAAGAGTAGATGGTATGTTCACCTAGGCTCATAAACCATCTAAGGGTTGCATCTTTCAGGGTGGCTGGGAATATCTTGAGCTTATGTGCATCCTCATAATAATTATAACTCCTACTTAGAATGTTGAATTCAAATAATTAGAAGGCATCTTGGTCTTTGGAGGACTTACTGTAGAAGAGAGGAAGAGATTCCCTTGGTATGTTTTTCACAGTGATATTCCTGGTTAAATCTAGAATAGGAAACCAAAAGGTGGTTTCTTCTTCCTCTTCTTCTTCCAATCCTCCCCTTGGTCCTTCATGGTTTCCTATGAATGTTGTGATGTGGGCCTTCTCCTTCTCCCCTTGATGTTCCTCATTGTCCTGTCCTAATAGGTTACGACGTTGACCTTCTCCTTCTCCCAGACTTTCCCAATTATTTATGTTCTCTTCTCCTTGGTGGGCCATGTCTACTACAGGTTCTTGAAGAGGACTGCTAATGATTACCTGGTCAACAAGAGGTACTGAAGGATGGTCCTTAATAGTAGTTGATTCTAGACCTTTTAATACAATTCCTTCTGTACTTCCAAAAATAATAGGTTCAATTGTTTCCTCATTTTGATTCAGGATCTCCCTTTCCAAAGCCACTTTGTTGCCAACACCTCCTTCTTCTTGCTTTATTCCTGCATACTGATTAGTAGGATTAGTGATTGGTGTGTTTGTTGGACCGAAAGTAGTAGGAAATTTTGAACTAGCAATAAATCTGCCTTGACTATCCCTAAGTCTACTTCTACTTCTAAGAATAAAGAAAAGGAAATAAAAGTTCAAAGATAAGAAAAGATGATCAGAGTTTGGAGCAACCCCACAATAGTGGATGTGTGGCTCTTCACTCTCATCTTATCGTACTTTCTCCACCTTCTGACTCCCTGCAATACCTTTGAAACTCTATAATAATAATCTTACCTAAACCAAAATACAACTCCCCGACAACGACGCTAAAATGTTGGGAGTTTTAATTAGTGATTAAATCTCATACTATTAATTGTCAACCAAGACTCATAACCATGAGTTGTATTGCATCTGTGGTTCAAGATTAAATTTAGAGTATGCGATTTTGCTTTTATTGTTAAGTACATAATGATGGAAAAGAAACAATACTAACTAAGCACTCATCTCATTCCTAGAAAACATAAGCAATCTAAAAGAATTCTACTTATCCCAATCCACTCTATTCTTTATTCTATTTCTCTAGAATCGAAGGAAAAACTTACTGAAACCAAAAGCTAAATGAAATTCACTCCAACTACAAATATTAAATTAGGGTTCAAACTTCTAGCTATTGAAAGAAATCAAGCACCTATTTTACTTGTAATAAGACATGATAAGGAGACTAGACATAATTCTAAAATCAAATCATGTTCAGCTATCTTCAATCCATTCAAGCCAAACTGTCTTTATTTTAAAATGACACACCTTCCAAACTTTACTTTGAATGACTACAAAAACTAGCGCTGCGGGAATGGTACCTCGACAGAAGTATCTAGGTTTGGTGTTATCAAATCCCAGGCTACTGCATTTAAAATGGAAATCTAGCCTATGACTATCTTCAAACAACCCAAAGCAATGTAAAAGATCGAATCACACTGCAAATATAAATCACATAGTTCAAACTTTATTATACAGTAAGGAAAATGGAAATCAATCTTAATCTATTATGCAAGAATGGATTTAAATTATCCTATGATAATTCAATCATTCAAATGAATGCTCTTCAAGAAATGCTTTATGATAAATCACACTATGAAAAATGAATCGTAATGCCTGAAACAAATCGAACAAATCAATTGTGGAAATGGAAAATGTAGTTCTTATTATGACTAACTTAGATTCATTCGAAAACACAATCCAAACGCATACCATAAATCAATCTCTCTGTTATACACAAAAAAATCCACACTCACCCTCATACCATTTATCATGAACTTCATTAAAGAGACAGAAACATTGAATTAAAATCATAGAGATCATGTTAAGTAATTCCAAAATGAAATTGATTTTCCAATCATAGGTATTCTAATCACAAATATAAATGAATATGCTTTTAAATGACATAACATAACATGGCTCTATATTGAAATACAACTCAATGTTTTATAAGGAACAGAGCATCACTCTGTGTTGAGGATTTACACATGATCTATGAGACATAGAATGATCTACGCACTCAGAATTCTTGATCGAGGTATCTATTAATGAATGCAATATTATCACGATTAAGATCAAACCAAAATTAATGGAATTCCTCACACACTTGTACAAGGAAGCTTAGCGAACTCACACCAGAACTGAATAAAAAAAACTGTAATGAATTATCACACAATGACACTCCTACGAACTAGTAGTGAAGCTTGTTCTCAGATGATGGTGGGCCCTGCCACACTTGGGTAATCTTAGGCAACTTGCAGGAAAGAAATATTTAAAACATTCAAATAAAAAACTCACAGTAAACTATAACTTAGAATGATTCAAGCTCAATGCATAGCCATAACAGAGTCTTCGATTACGAATAATAATGTCTGAACAATAACTTGATAATGCAATAGTTTGCAATAAACCCATACATGTCAAACTCAACGAATTTACTAAATTAGACTTTGAGATCTGATTGCTTGAACAATTCTCTCTCCTTGGTACAATGGATCCCAACAATTACCAACGTTAGCATGGACCTATTTCGATGAGGATGTAACAAATCTTTACTGTGGAAAACATCGAACTCAGGCTCGGTCAGAATTTTCAGTTGTGGTGTTCGAGCCTCTAGAAGTACGAAGTCGTAGAAAGAGCCTACTAAGCCTCCATGGTGTTGAGTGCAAATCATAGACTGAGTTTTTGAGTACAGAAATTACAAAGTAAAATTGTTGACAAGCACTCCCTTCATCTTTAACTGACTTGTCCATACTGATGCAAATCTTCACACTTAACCCAAGATGATTAGTCAGCTCATTAGGAATATAACTCAAACTTACTCAAACCTAACCAAAAATAGCAAAATGACACTAATGTAATGCATTTACCTCATGTCAGGGCCTTAACAGGGTTTAGGGCAGTGATGGTGATGGAAAGGTAGGAGAAGGAGTACTTTCTTTGACAAAAATGGGTAAAAAAGGAGATGATAAGTGGTAAAATTGGGAACAAAACAAGGCACCAACAAGAATTATGTAATAACCTCCCAACTTCTTTAGTTCACTTTCTCACTTCTCTGAATGTTTCTGCTTGAGTGGTTGTCTCCACTATTTGTTCCTCAATTTGTTGCTCCTCAACAATTTCCTGAGGTTCCTCCTTTGGAGCCAAAATCCCTTGATCTGGTTGTAGTTGAAGTTGTCTCAAGAGAACATTACATTTGCTTCTCCTAATCAAACTTTACATTCCTTCGCACAACTTTCATTCCAAGGAATGGTAAGTACACCCCGTAGTTGTGAGGAGTTTTTGTGTAACCCACAAATTCCCCCAACTTAGCTGTTGGCTCAAGCTTCTTCCTAGATTCTTTTGAGGCATAACAGTAAACATGTGCTCCAAAGATCAGGAGTGAGACACATTTGACTTTCTCCCCAAGAAAGCATCCTCCGGTGTAATCATTCCTAGAATCCGATGAGGAATATGGTTCTATAAGTATACTATTGTGTTGCATGCTTGTGCCCACAAATGTAGTAGTAGGCCTTAGTCATGCAACATCTCCCTCACTTCTCCTACAACAATATGGTTATTTCTCTCATCCACCCGATTATGTTGTATTTTTTGGGGCACTGTCAACTCTCGTTGAATGCCTTCTTTTGCACAAAAAATTTTAATCTCATTCGACATGTACTCACCTCCATTATCACTCCTAGGAGCCTTCACCTTCTAGTTGGTTTCCTTCTCTACTAATGCTTTGAATTATATGAACTTGGACAATGTCTCATCCTTCTTCCACATGAAGAAGATATATCACTTCTGTGAGAAGTCATCTACAAAGATAACATAATATTTGTGCTTATAAGTGGAGGTTGTCTAGAAATGTCGATAAACATTGGAGTGGATCCTTTCAAGGATTACATGTGCTTTGTTGTCCCGATCATGGAATGAGGCTTCTGTGTACTTCCCTAAGGTACACCCTTTGCATGTATCTTGTTAATCAGGTGATCTTTTAGGGAGGCTTGTGGTTAGCTGTTGCATCATATTCGGGGAACCATGATGCAAATGGCTAAGTATTCTATGCCATAGTTCACTGACATCGCAACTCTGCACCTCCTTTTCCTTTGTTCTTAATGCAACACAATCTTCCACATCTAGCTTGTATAGGTTCTTCACAATAATCCTGATATGCTTCACCTATCCCATGGCTATGTGTTTAGGAATGCTTTCCCTTTGTTAAGCATCACATTGTAACCATGATCTTCCAACATAGAAACTGAGATGATATTTTTCTTTAGGCCTGAAAAAAACATGACATCCTTCAGTTTGAGAGGGGAGCCATACTCCCTCTAAAAAGTAACGATACTAATATCGGTCGTGCTATACCTTCCATTATCTCCCATATCAATGTCCATTTCAAGTTATTTCTCCTCCAGGTCATTGAACAAAGCTTTGTTTCCCATAATGTGGAACGAGGCACAACTGTCCAAGTACCACACACTCCCCATCACTGTGCTTACCATGCATGTAATAAGGGTGAAATCAAGCTCAAATTGTCAAGCCAAAGCTTCACCTGTAGATCCTCCTGAGGCCATCTCCAATGTTTTTTTATGTGGACACTATGTGGCATATGTCTTGAATTCATGACATTTGAAACATTTAATTTTGGACAAGTCTTTATTCTTACCCCCTTAACTGGACTTTGGCTTGGATTTTCATTTCTTCCCTTTCCCAGTCTTTTCCTTTCCATTCAAATCACGATTTTCCTCATCCTCATACTTGGATGAAGTTCCATCTCTGGTATTATGCCTTATCTTCTCCTATACCAAATTGGACCATAAGCATTCCAGTTTGGTAGTTTCTCCCTCCCATTCATCGAATCTTTGTAGCTATGCCAGCTCTTGGGAAGGTATAGAATGGCTAGGCTTACCAAGTCATCTTCTACAATAGTAATTCCAACTCCACCAAGTTCATCACGACATTGTGTGAACTGCTCAGCTACTACTGAATAGAGTCATTATTATGCATCTTGATGCTTCAAAGCTTATCCTTGAGCACTAGTTTGTTGTGGTCGCTAGTATTCTAGAACAAATCTATCATTTATTTCCACATTTCATATAGATTTTCTTTCCTGTGGAGGTTTGAAACAATGTGGTCCTTCATCCAATATGATTCTCCTTGTCTTGGCTACACACTTCCTCCATTTTGCTAGATCCTTGACATTAGATGATCCTTGTTTTAGAATGTGAATCTCCACAAACTCCTTCAATCCATTGTCCTCAAGTATTGCCTCCATGCAGTCCTTCCAAAAAAAAAAAGTTTGAGTTTCCCTCAAGGGAATACTCAAGTCATAGACCATAGAAAGCCATCCTATTAGCTCCAAAGAACTGATCTTCCAAATTTGATCCTCCAGCAATAATAACATTGAAATTCCCACTCTATTGTGAATCCTGGTCTGATACCATGTAGAAATTAATGTGTAGATATGAAACTTCTCATGTAATTTTCCTCTACTCATTTGTGGAATTTAATTCACGACTAAGAGCTCAAATTATAATCAAACATAAAGATTTATCAAACATACACGAAGATTTATCTAGGGGAAAGAAACTGCTCAAAACCCCTTCCTATATGTATTGCATTAATCAAAGAATAATGGATGAATACATATCCTTTCTCAAGCTTGAGCAAAACCTGCAAGTGTATAGTCTATCCCCCTACTTAACTGACTAACTCTGGCCAACACTTAGCTAATTTTCAAGTCCTCGAAACTCTTTTTTCTTTGTGCTATTCCTTGAGGAATTACACCCCTTTTAATTAGGAAATTCCTCAATTAGAATTGCACAATCCTTCTAGGCTCATCCTTAGATTGCATCCACCACCTGTATATGTTGGAATAGTCTACAACTGATAGTACACTGCCTTGGAATCTCCATCTCAACTAGGTAACTCGAATTCTCTATATGCAACTTTTATTTTCAGTTGATTGATCAGTTAATTAGTTGATCACTAAGATTGACTAAAGTCACACTGCGAAACTTGAGCTTCCACTAGTTCTTCTAATAGTTAGAACTATTTTAACTAATAATAACTCAATTTAATTGAATTAGATTGCTCAAAATTATCACTCACTCATGCTCAGCTGAACTCAACTCTTCCAACTCGAATGATCTAATCCAACTGGGTGACACAATCCATGTCACTCAAGTTAAGTCATCCAAGTTGTCGGTTGAAATAGAAATTCAAATTTTCTCTAGTTTGACCACGGCAAATGAAAATAAGATTTTTCTTGCTCCATTTTCAATCATATATATATATATATAATTATAATTATAATTTTAATGATAAAAGAAGAATAAAAATTATATATGTTATTGAAATGACATATGTTATAATAATCATTTAATAACCTACATCATGGACACATGCCTTCTCTAAAAGAACTTGTGAATAAATAGGATTCCTGCATATTTTTCCATGTTATGTAAGTGCTTTAGCACATTACATGTTCTTTATATAATCATTTAATATAATTTATTGAAGATTTTCAAATAATATTGTATGTGTTGACTTAGTCTCTCTATATACAATCTCTATATACCATCTTAAATTTTAAAGGACATCACATATATAAATTACCCCTATTATTTTATAGCCATATCTTATCAATGACACTTGATTAGAATCATTTAGAATCATTACGGATGGGTAGTGAGTGCTTTATTTACAACCATATTCCATAGTCTCTTTAACTTAATATGTGTGCTTTCTAATAATTTAATGTGACGAATTCTAATATTAAGTTTGTGGTTTTGAAAGTTATTTAGTACATGGTAGTGATTATTTTTTCGTGGTTTTTATTTGCCTTTTCTAACTCAAAATTCATATAAATAGTATAATCATTCATGAAATTGGCATTGTTTAGGTATCTAGCTAATTGGATATTTAATAAAAATGGATTGAATAAGCTTTGCAATAAACCACACACAATATTTAAAGATACATGATGATAAATCTTGCACTTATACAATATTTTAAAAGAGTGAAAAAGTAGTTAAAGTTAAGCCCCATTTATCAAGAAACATATATTCACATCACATATTATGAGTGCTTGGATTTTACCTCTTTTTCTATATGGTCTAAACATGCTTGTTAATACAATAATATTCCTTGCTACCACCATTGTCAAATTTGAAAAGATTGGATTATATTGGTCCATGAGAGAGTAAGCATGGCTACAGGTACCAGATCCATTATGTTATTGCAACACATGCTCTTGGCTATCTTCTAGACAGGGAATTGTATCTATACATAGTAAGAGGGTATACACAAAATCCAAGAATATACTCAACAAATCAATAATTACGTTTTACAAACATTTCATTTATCACCATAAAATAAGACCATAAGTCTTATAAGAATACACTAGAGTCCTTCGAGACCATGTGTAAGGCATCATGCTCCAACAAAAAAAAATGATATTATTATGAATACATTGATCTAGTATAAGATGAGTGGCTCGAAATTATGATGTAGTTTTGGATGTAATTGGAGCAATATTTAAATTTTTTAAAAGCTTCCTCTCGAGATTTTTGGAAACTAACAAATTATTAACAAATTTATATTTAAATTCTTGTAGCCACCAACACTCACAATTGTCATGTTAGGCATAATCAACATGTTCTTACAATAAAATAGAGAAATTTGTGTTCTCTTTTGGGCTAATTTAGAGCATAAGAATGTATTCTATTGAATAAAATAGAGCCTCTATTACATTCCAAAGATTTGGATATTGTAGGAAAATAAACATTTGAAATCAATGTGAAATCCTCTAAAATAAGCAGACCATACAATCCCTTGATACAAACCATTTCAAATGAGCATGAGATTCCCATCAAGACAGTCTGATTCATGTTTTACATATATATTTGTATCTCAATAATTAATAGAAATTCAAATAAACTCTTTGAATTCTATTTTACATATCTTGAGAAATTATTTACCTACAATCAAACGATAGGTAAACAGGATTCAAATATAATACCAGAAAACACTATTATATATAGTACAACATTGATATATATGAAGAAGTGCTACTGAGCTATGTAGGGAATCGATAGAGTCCATAAAATGGTCTTCTTGTGCTGTTGGGAGGAAAACCCAATACCCAACACCTTGCCCTGTCCCAAATAATGAACATAGCAACAACTGCTCCAAATCCTATCCCCATACCTATTTCCAGTGCTATCAAAGATACTTCTTCATTTACACGACTCAACCAGTCTATTTTAACATTCCTCCCACTACCATTATCTTTAGCCATTCTTTTCTTTGGCTTATCCTTTTGATTGCATTGTGGTAGAGGAAACTCACATATGCACTTATTCTTTTGAAATGAAGTGTTACTAAAAGTGGAAAATTGTGTCCCTGTTGGGATTGGCCCACACAAGTTGTTAGAGGAAACATTTAGAATAGCCAACATTGATAATTTAGAAAGTCCTTGAGGAATTTCTCCATGCAATTTATTTTTGGCTAGGTCCAACTCCTCCAAAGTAGGTATCTCACTAAGAGATGCAGGTATTCTCCCTTCCAATTGGTTTCCAGACAAATTTAGAAGTCTCAAGCCTTTCATACTCCCTATGCTATTAGGGATTTCTCCTGTAAGATTATTTTGAGACAAATCAAATATCAAATTTTCCACATTCAAATGTGATATATTATACTCATATCCTTTTATAACCAATGTTATGTCTTCATTAGGATACTAGCCCCCACTGCCCCAATTTGTTGTTGCAAATCTTTGGAGTCTTTCAAGATTTGAAGGTATTTTTCCACTGAAGTTGTTGTTGGATAAATCCAACAAAAATAAATTTCTGAGATTTGTGATCCATGAAGGCATACTACCATGCAGATTATTATAACCAACATCCAAAATTGCCAAGTAATCAAAACTTGCAAGGTATGGAGGAAGTTCACCTGTAAAGCTGTTTTTCCTTAAATTCAATTCCCAAAGGTTGGTACAAATGGCTAATGATGAAGGAAGAGGCCCAGAAAAGTTGTTAGAATGAGCAGAGAAAGAATATAAGTTGGTCCAATTGTAAATGCCCTCACTAGGAATGTGTCCTTCCAATTTGTTTTGTGATATATCTAATTTTTGAAGTGAAACCAAACCATTGATACTGTGAGGAATACTCCCAAAAAATCTATTATTGGAGATGTCTAATCTAACTAGGCTTTTTAATTGACCTATGCTATATGGAATTTGACCACTTAATTGGTTTGAATGCAAATCTAAATTACTCAAAGATTGAAGTTTTCCTATTCTGTTTGGAATGACCCCTCTCAAACTATTGTTTGAGAGTGAAAGGAATTCAAGTTTTGTTAAATGAATAATGTCTTTAGGAATTTCCCCTATTAATTTATTATTGCTAAGGTCTAACTGAACCAATTGATTCAAATTTTTTATACTCGTAATGTTATCCGTGAGCATGTTAAAAGACAGATCTAAAAATGTTAATTTAGTCAAATTGGCAATGCCTTGAGGTATACTAGTGATTCCAGTGCCAGAAAGACTTAATTCGGTCAACATGGTCAAATTGGCAATGGCTGTAGGTATACTCCCTGTGAGGTTAAAATTAAGAAATAAAGAAGAGAAGGGTAGACGGAATATTTCCGAAGGAATAGAACCGGAAATATTAAAGCTATAAATGGATAGATATGTAAGGTGTGTCAAATTACCCAACCAGTGTGGTATTGTGCCTGAGAAGTAGTCTCCCAGAAACAAGGACTCCAGTTGCTGCAGCGAGCCCAACTCCACTGGAATAGAACCACCCAGCGCATTCCCGCTGAGGTCCAATTCTCTTAGTGCTTTAAGTTGGCCAAACTCCATCGGAATAGAACCACCAAGCACATTCCCGCCGAGGTCCAATTCTCTTAGTGCTTTAAGTTGGCCAAACTCCACCGGAATAGAACCACCAAGCACATTCCCGCCGAGGTCCAATTCTCTTAGTGCTTTAAGTTGGCCAAACTCCACCGGAATAGAACCACCAAGCACATTCCCGCCGAGGTCCAATTCTCTTAGTGCTTTAAGTTGGCCAAACTCACGTGGAATTCTTCCTGTCAACTCATTGTTAGAAAGATCCAAGGAACGCACTTTCTGCAGTCGGCCCAATTCGGCTGGAATAGAACCGTTCAGAGCATTCAAGCTGAGGTCAAGTGCTCGCATGGATTTCAGGTGGCCAAACTCAGCGGGAATTGTTCCTGTGAAAGAGTTACCAGAAAGATTGAGGGTATGCAGCAATGAGAGGCTGCTGAGAGATGATGAGAGACTACCTTCCAATGCTCCTTCGTATCCAATTTCATCATCTTCATCTACATGAAGGTCAATTCCGACGACTCTGTTTGTGTGTGGCCTGCAGCGAATGCCATACCATGAGGAGCAGATATTGTGGGAGTTGTGGGCCGTCCAGTTGGAGAGCTTTTGGAAGGGATCAGATGTGATGCAGCTCTTGAATGACAAGAGGGCAGCAACGTCCCTTTTCTCGTGGGCATCCATTGACATTGAATCAGTTTCCATGAATTCATCTTCCTCCACCATGCGTTCAGAATCAGGAGGAGGATGAGGATGAGGATGGGAATATGGGTTCCTCATAGACGTGGGTGCAGGCAGAGAGGCAGCGATGCAGAGAAGCATTAATGAAATAAAGAGAAAAGCCATATTGTCCGTCTACCTCTTTCAAATCGCAAAATCCGTGTGAGGTGTATGTTAGTTATGGGGTGCATACATATTTATACATCAAATCTCAAGAATGAGTGGAGATGAAAGAAAGGCGTGGCAACGATTAATTCCGTAGAATGCAGAGATAAGGAAAAGCATGACTGACCGTGGTGGTCTCCATGAGAAGAGGAAAATATATAAAAGGTTCTTTCTCGCTGATAAAGAACAGATTGACAACACATATTTCTCATCTAAATATTCAATAAAAACAATAGTTAAAGATAATATGTATTTTTTTTTTTTTTTTTTTTTTTATCGGGGAGCGTATAAAACTAAATTGTCAATTAATGTAGGATTCGGTTTGATGGTATTATAAAGCATCAGTGACGAGATATTTGGTCTTTCATTGGAGTCTTTAAAATTTATGTATAAATAATATTAAAATATTTGATATTATATATAAAATTAAAAAAAATTCATGAATATAAGATAAGATGGGTAACAATAATACTTATATTTATGATGTGGAAAAAATATTCTTTAAAATTTATGTATAATTCATATTAGAATATTTAATATTATATTTAAAATTATATATAAGATGGGTAATAATAATATTTATATTTATGACCGGGAACAAAAAATAGAGTCTTTACAATTTATGTATAATTAATATTAAAATATTTGATATTATATATAAAATTAAAAAGGATCACATGAATATAAGATATAAGATGGGTAACCATAATATTTATATTTATGATTTGGAAAATAATAGCATAATAATAAAAATTTAAATATTGAGAGATTTTTTTTTGTTAAGTATGGTAGGACTTTCTAAATTTTTTATTTTACATGTCCATAAATTCACTCCACAATGGGGAGGGTAGTACAAGATTCGAACCCGAGATTGAGACTTCATTCGAGAGCCATCGCCACTTGAGCTACCCTAGAGGGACAATATATCGCCACTTGAGCTACCCTAGAGGGACAATATCAAGAGATTTTTAAATATTATTACATTTATATATTCAAAAAGATTTACAATTTTATTTCTTTTTTTATTTCTGTGTCTAATAGATTAATTTTTTAATAGATATTACATCAATTTTATACACACATATTGTAAATTTTTGACACATATTTTTATTTTTCTTTTTTTTGATGAAAAGCTCCTTAAAGTAGGATTATAGAAGTGAATTAATACTAACCAGTAAAGCCATGTTTTCTTTCCAACTTTTCAACTCCATCACTATCTTTCATTTTTTGAAAATATGTAAATATTTGATCGTTTTCCTTTGTATTTTCCTTAACCCTTCCAATTTCAACTCCATTACTATCTTTCAATTTCCAAAATTTGTTTTCTTTCCAACTTTTCAACTCCATTACTATCTTTCATTTTTGGAAAATATGTAAATATTTGATCTTTTTCCTTTGTATTTTCCTTAACCCTTCCAATTTCAACTCCATTACTGTCTTCCAATTTCCAAAATTTGTTTTCTTTCCAACTTTTCAACTCCATCACTATCTTTCTTTTTTGGAGGATATGTAAATATTTGATCTTTTTCCTTTTCATTTTCCTTAACCCTTCCAATTTCAACTCCATTACTATCTTTCAATTTCCAAAATTTGTTTTCTTTCAAACTTTTCAACTCCATCACTATCTTTCATTTTTCGAAAATATGTAAATATTTGATCTTTTTCCTTTGTATTTTCCTTAACCCTTCCAATTTCAACTCCATTACTATCTTTCAATTTCCAAAATTTGTTTTCTTTCCAACTTTTCAACTCCATCACTATCTTTCATTTTTGGAAAATATGTAAATATTTGATTTTTTCCCTTTGTATTTTCCTTAACCCTTCCAATTTCAACTCCATTACTGTCTTTCAATTTCCAAAATTTGTTTTCTTTCCAACTTTTCAACTCCATCATTATCTTTCATTTTTGGAGAATATGTAAATATTTAATCTTTTTCCTTTGTATTTTCCTTAACCCTTCCAATTTCAACTCCATTACTATCTTTCAATTTCCAAAATTTGTTTTCTTTCCAACTTTTCAACTCCATCACTATCTTTCATTTTTGGAAAATATGTAAATATTTGATCTTTTTCCTCTGTATTTTCCTTAACCCTTCCAATTTCAACTCCATTACTGTCTTTCAATTTCCAAAATTCGTTTTCTTTCCAACTTTTCAACTCCATCACTATCTTTCATTTTTGGAGAATATGTATATATTTGATCTTTTTCCTTCGTATTTTCCTTAACCCTTCTAATTTCAACTCCATTACTATCTTTCAATTTCCATAATTTGTTTTCTTTCCAACTTTTCAACTCCATCACTATCTTTCATTTTTGGATATTTGTTTTGTCTTTCTAACTCATAACCTTTAAGGTACAATGAACTTAATATTCCTATAATTTTTTTGCCTCTATACCCCACTTAACTCATGTCCATATGTACATATATGATCTCTTTCCTTTGTATTTTCCTTAACCCTTCAATCTTTTCAACTCCATCACTATCTTTCAATTTCCAAAATTTGTTTTCTTTCCAAATTTTCAACTCCATCACCATCTTTCATTTTTTGAGATTTGTTTTGTCTTTCTAACTCATAATCTATAATCGACGTTGAAATTTGATAAAATACCTCTAATTTGTTTTTCCTATACCCGACTCAACTCAAGTCAATATGTACATCTTTGATCTCTTTCCTTTGTATTGGTGTTAATCCTTCCTACTTTTCAACTCCATTACCATCTTTCAATTTCCAAAATTTGTTGTATTTCCAACTTTTCAACTCCATTACCATCTTTCAATTTCCAAAATTTGTTGTCTTTCCAACTCCAAAACTATCTTTCAAGTCAACATGTACATCTTTGATCTCTTTCCTTTGTATTAGCATTAATCCTTCCTATATTTCAACTCCATTACCATCTTTCAATTTCAAAAATTTGTCGTCTTTCCAACTTTTCAACTCCAACACCATCTTCCAAGTCAATATGTACATCTTTGATCTCTTTCCTTTGTATTGGCATTAATCCTTCCTACTTTTCAACTCCATTACCATCTTTCAATTTCCAAAATTTGTTGTCTTTCCAACTTTTCAACTCCAACACGATCTTTAAATTTCCATTTTTTTTTCTTTCCAACTTTTTAACTTCATCTCATCTTTCATTTTCCATGATTTATTTTCGTTAAATGATTTTTTTTTCCTTAACTCAGTCTCTTAGATAATGAATTTGATAATATGTCATATTTTTCTTTTGTCTATATGGATGAACTATATACCATTAATATTTATAATTAAAAATAATATAAAATAAGTAAACATATGAAATAAAATTTAAAATACTTTTTAATTATATTATAAATTAAATTAGAATATTTAATAATAATAAAGAAATGATAACGTTATAATAAAAGGAATGAGATGAATATCAAAAAAAATTGATAATAATAATTTTAAAATAATTTAAATATTAATAAGAGTAGTTTTTTTGGGTTGTGGAAATTAAAAGAGTTATATATATATATTTTTTTTTAATAAAATGATAAATAAAAAAAACATCTTTAATTAAATAGAAATTTTTTAACTAATGGAAAATTTATATTTATATTTTTTTTTATTGATTTATGAAATAGAGAGATAGAATTAAATAAATATTGATTATTGAAATTAAAATTAAAATAAATTATTAAAAAATTTCTTCACCTATTTATTTTGCTTATATTTTTCAAGTAGAATTAAACATTTCTTTTTCAAAATAATTATCCCATATTTTATAATTCTATTAACATCTTTATCTTTTCTCACTTTTTTTTTCCAATTTACAACTATAATAATATTCTTTTTATGAACAAAATTCTCATTTCTTTGCTCCAACTAAAATCAACTTAACGTAAGCAGATTGCATACTTTAGAATAATCAAGGTAAAATAAATAGCTTGCATGCTTTGGAATATATTAAAGGTAAAATTTGTTGATTTCTTTTTCCTATACCACTCAATTCAAATAGACAAACATTTTTATTATCGTTTGTTTGTAATCTTTGTTTGTAATTGCGAAGGTGAACTCCGTCACTGCCTTTCACTTTCCAATTTTTTATCTCTTATAGTCTTTAAAGGACTATGGATCCAACTACTACTCTTTAAACAATAGCGTATAAGAATATCCCAATTTCTTTGTATCTATGCGGATTACTGTAACATTAATATCTATAATTTTGGAAAAATATTATGATATTTAAAAATAAATGAATTTTTTTTATATTAATAAAATAAAGTATATATAAAATATAGTGTAAAATAATTTATTTTTAAATATATATATTTAAATTTAAATTAATTATATATATATATATATATATATATATATATATATATATATATATATATATATATATATATAAATTTATTGCAATAATAGAAATTAGTTATAAATTTATGTTTAAGAATCTGATTTTATGTATAAAGGAGTTAGTAATTTCACTGGTGAAAGGGGGAGGGACGTTAAATGATTCTCTTATGGTAGGAGGGTGAGGGACATTAAATGACTCGACTCAAAAAAGTTAAAGAAAAACCAAGTGAATTACTCAAAAGTAGGAGGGCATGGGGAGGGTGCATTTCCCATAGTCAAAATATGCAAGCCAAAGGAATTATCATCTTTGGTCGAGATATGTCTCCTTTCCCAAACTTGTATAATTTAAGTCTTTGCAAGACCTTGGTTAAGGCTTTAAGTATACCATGGACGTATATTCTATAAAGGCTCATATGTGGTTCATTATATAATTTATAGTAGGATCATTTCTTAGTGTTCATTGTAGTATCATTTTTAAGTGTTTAAAATATGACACAAACATCTATAGGCATAATAATATTTATTATTATGAGAAATAAATAATAATATAAAAAATTTATTTTATTTTGTACTTTAATTAATATATTTTTATTTTTTCTAAGTTAAAATTATATTAATGCTTCAAAAGAGTTATATATCTATATAGTTTGTTGACACACTAACTTTCCACTTAGGAAACTAGATTAGTGGTAGTGTATAGAGTTCTTGCTTCTCAAAATTTGGGTCTCAAAAATCCAAACAAGAATAACAATAGGAACGTTGCAAAATTGACAAGTTATAACCACCTTGCACTCCTAGACTTATAACCAATAAATAATATTAAAATAAAACTAAACCAAAAAAACAACATGAAAATTATGTTGAGTCAGATGGCTCCACCTTTATGTTGATTTTCCTTTTCAGTGGAGTTTCTTGGGAACTCGAGAGGGAAAAAATGAGATTCAATTCTTTCGATATGCATATGTTGTTCCTTTACCTGGAGATGGAGCTCGTCTATGTACAACAATATTTCCAACAACGACTTGGGTAACAAGGATTTCATTTGATAGTATAAAATGACCATATGCAGATATTGATTCTCTTGGCCCCTTTTGTTATTTATGTTGAGTTTCTAGGAGAGGATTATTTTCGCAAGTTTTGAATCTAAAAAGCAACCACATTCCCATACCACCTCCTACTTCATCTACTGGTGGTCATGCTAAATACCTAGTGGATTTTGGTCACTATTGTTATAGACATTTTTGTGCTTACAACTCCAAGCATGAAATGTCCATAAACTAAGGGCTCCTAAGTCCCTAAAAGTGTTTTTCTAACCCCTAAAGGAACAAGGTCAACAGATTACAGCTTCTCCCGGAAGTTCTCCACCAGAAACTGCTCAGAATTGGTCAAAACAGGATCATTTCAGCTGCTCCACTGGCTAAGTGCGTTGCATTGCACCTAAATACACTGTGAGGGTGTGTTGCATTTCAAAACTCCCTTCTGTAGGGTGCGATGGGCGAGAAATTACAAATGGCAGTGTTATTCCGTGAGGTGGAGAGGCAATGGAAGCTTCGAGAATCTTCTCCTTGACACTTGCCTCACTGAGTTCGACCAAAGATGAGTAAGAGGCCCTCAGTCTCCAAGTGGAGGCAAGAACTGACAGAGAGAAGACACTAATCAAATCATAAGCTGACTCATCCTCCTTACACATATCTATATATGGATCCCTCATCCCAGAGATCCATAGGCTGGAAGTTTGCATATTGTAAGGAATTGATGTTGGTTTCTAGAGACATACATCAGATAGTTGGGTGATTTATGCTTTGTTTGAGGTGAAGAGGGGCTTCTTTGTTGGGAGGTTGATGCTGGGTTGGAATCGCTGGTTGTAACTCCTCCTGGATCTTTTCTTGCTTATCAATAAAAACTATTTGAGTTTTCCTCCATGCTTTTTGTATCATTGATGCTTGTTACATTTTTTGTGGTTAACTTAAATCTGATCCTAAGTTGTTTATGAATATAGATCTTTGTCTTTGTATAGTGCTCTTCTTCTGTGATCTTACAGGTACTTTGTGAAGCTGGGCATGCAAGGGAGCAGGTAGCTGGAGACTATCAAAGAAGAGAGGGATTGAATCAAAGGATTAGCGCAAGACACAGGTTGGTTCTTTCTATTCCCCTCTGTCTATAATTCATAAAGGAAATACAAAAGTAGTTTTTCTCTGTTTTTTTCTAAGGCAGCTATCACACCTTAGTGGGATAGATCCTAAATAGACACTTTACCCTGTAACAAAATGGCGACTCTGCTGGGGATGTCTAATTAGTTTGTTTGTGTATCATTCTTTGTTGTTTGTTTCATAAACTTATAAGTAGCTCTCAAACTACATTTTCCATAACAAGTGCAAAGTAGATAACTACTGCTTCAATCCATTCACTGGATCTGTTTATGATTTAAACAGCTGATGCTCAGACTATCTGATTGCCCTTGTGATAGCTCTTAGATCCTCCTTAGATCTACCCCTGATTGTTTCATTATTGATTGTTTTTTACTCGGCCAAAAACCAAGGACTGAACTGCAAACTGTGACCTGGAACCCGGACAGAGTCTCGTTTCTGGCCCAGCGCAGGTACTGTTCAGAGATCCTGAATTTCAGCGCACTTCCCGAAGGGGAAACCTGCGCTACATTTCAGATTCTCTGTGTTACAGGTGCGCTGATCAGACTAGCTCTATGCAGCTGTGGTTCATGTGCTTCATTCTTTCCAGTTCTATCCCTGAATTTTGCTACCTGTGATCAATATATGCCTGTTTGAAGCCTCCTTTCCTTACTGTTCTTCCGCCTCCTTTGTACAAAAGAACTGTAGATGTTTTTATGTGTTTGTTGAGTCGTTTACAGTTTTCCATTGCAAAAGTAGAATAGTCGTACTGTCGTCCTTTGATTTGAATCTGTCGTAAGTGTCGATTTCGATCATAGGAGAAAGTTTAGTTGCTGTTGATGGTCGATTATGCTGTTACTATTGCTTTTGGTCTGAATTTTTGATTTTCTAGTGTCAAGAACAAGTGTTCATTTCAAAATCGTAAGGTGTTGTAATCATCTCTGTTTTTTTATTTCGAAAAAGAGCTTGTTTATATTTGTCGCTTGAAAAGAAATTCAGATTTGTACATCAACTTTCTTTTTAGCATCAATACTAAGAAAGTCGAAAAACAAATACATGCATGTGCATTTGCATATAGACAGTCTGTTTGGCTTGATTTAGGAAAGTGCATTTACGGTGTGCTCTTTGCTCTTTGCGAAAAGATTGTGTCTTTCTCTTCCCTTAGTAGCTAGGATTTTCATTGCACAAAAGAGATAAAAGTTTGTTTATCATCTTTAGATTTCATTTTAGGAATTACATCTACATCTCGTGGTGAACCCGAAAGGCAAACTTCATAAATAAGATCAACTTAAAATAAATTCAATGAATCTAACAACGCTTTGGAACTTAACGCACAACATTTAGAGGTCTAGTCTAGAGACGTATTCCGGCGTCGTAAAGCCTGGTAACTGTTGTCCTCACTGATGGTTGGGTGATTCCTCCACTTTGAGACGATAAGTGCTAGTACGGACTTGTGCTCCCACGTACCGTCGAGTATATTTTGGGAGACCCCTATAGGCTTAAATCCTTTATCCTTAGGAAGCCGTGTCTGCCGCCCTATCGATCGCAATGCACTGAACACAGCATTCAGGAAGATTGACTGTTGTACCGTAAAAAGTATTCTACAGTTTTGCGATTGGTTTGGTACTCCCTCTACCTAGATATCCAGAGTAGTCCCTTTCGTTCCTTTTCAGACTCCTTAACGGAAAAGGTCCATCTGAGCACTTGTCACTTCAGGCTCATTAAAAATCGAAGGCGACTAGAGTCATATTTTGTTTTTTCTCGAATCTTAAAAACTGAAAAAACAAGTTGTGTCAAAGCGTCTAAAATTCATTTAATTTGGAAACATACTTCCCCTTTATTTTAGTTGATTGAGTAATCCGCAATCGTGGAAGAAAGTCAATTGAAACCCTGTCGTTCGCGGAGGTTTACGAGTCAACCGTCTTTGTCTCCGGAATCGAAACCAGTACGGACAAAGCGAACTCGTTTAACCAGTTCCAAATCTCCTATTAAAGTTAGAACAAGTGTTCCAACAACATCAGAGACTCCGGTTACTCCAAACATTTCTGGAATCCCTGCCTCTATAGAAGAAGTTCAATAGCCACAGAAGGATAGTGATACTGATCCTAGTCTGAGAGTAAACACTTGTGTTACCGAACCAATTCCATCTACAACCGGTTCGGAGAGTCTTACTCTTCAAACATCTATCGCTGCCGATTTCACACCTTCTTTGGCACCAGAAATATTTTACGGACCTGACGGTCTTCCCCTTCCACCTGGTCTGATTGCAATAGAAGAAATTGTAGAAGATCCTCAAACAAGTACTCCAACGCACTTTGGAGTAGGGATCACTCTATATCCTTCTTCGTCAGAAGTTAGTCTACCACCAGCGGAAGCTCCTGTAGAATCACTAGGTAATCTTTTGGATAGACTACAAATGTCTGAACAACTGTCAACATCTAGGACTGTGTCGTGTGACACAGTGACGGCAGAACTCCCTGCTATCACTCCGACAATGTTCGCCGGTATACCATCTATCCCAACAAGTTATCAACAACAAGTCGGAGTCCAATCAGAGACTGTTTCGACGACATGGTCTGTTCCTATTTCTTCATCCGAATTATCATCTGGTATTTCTTATGTTGAAACTCAATAAATTGATCCAATGTGTCTTCAAAGGCCAATTTACCCTTTAAGTACTAAATTTCCACCATATGGAGGGCAGTATGCCTTTTCATTGTTCCCTCCTGGAGAACAACCGTATGGGAGTTTACAACAAAGTTCAGGTCAAACTGGAATTACATCCAGCGGTTGGGTACCAATACCGCCTCAGCAACCAAGGGTTGTATATTCAATGCAACCAGTCCACCCTGTGTCAAATATTCCCACTATACCTGCTATGGTGATTGCGTCTCAAGTACAAGTGCTACCTGTTGTATGTCAACCCCAAGTTTATCAGGTTGCAATACAACAGCCTCTTGTCTCAACGACTCAATCACAACCTCAGGTTAGTGCCTCCTTATCTGGAGCGACTCAAGCTCAAACAAGTACTGTGACTCCTCATCTTGGTCAATCATCCAGTATTGGGCATCAGCAAATGGTCCAACAACCATGGCTAGTTCAATCTCAACAACCGCAATTCCAGCAATCATATCAAGGACCTGAGCAACAAGTCTTTGTAAGTAATGGGCAACTGCATTCCCAAAGCGGTTATCAACAACCATACTATAATGGTTATACCCATCAACCTTATCAAGGTTACCAGCATCAAATACATCATGCTGGTATGCAAAGACCCACTGCTCAGGCGATTCCATCTTATCCTGGGTATGCTTCGCCTAACCTGAATCAACAGTTGCCTTTTGTAGCAACTCTAGAATTACCAGATCTAAACCGGCTGACGAATGATCCCATTTCTTATGCCCCTTGGTGGCCAGCGATTCCGCATAAACTTCCGTCAGATATTCCTAAATTTAATGGAAATCCGAGTGAAGATCCGTCGAATCATGTGATGACCTTTCACCTGTGGTGTTCATCAAACACCCTAAAAGATGATTCGATTAGGCTTCTCCTTTTTCAGAGGACGTTAACTGGTCCGGCAGCAAAATGGTATATCGAATTGCCTAGAGCTTCATTTGACAACTTTAGTACCCTAGCCACAACCTTTTTAACCCATTTTCAATTACCGATAAGGTACGAAATGGGAACGGAACTCCTTACCAACTTCAAACAAACGACGGCCACTCACATATCTGATCATATACATGAGTGGCGATGTCGTCATAGAATGGTAAAAACGTATGTTCCCGATCAGCTCTTAGCTGAATGGTTTATCAAGTCATTACTACCTTCCATCACGGAAGATGTGGCAAAAGGGGGAGTCGTCACAGAAGAGCAAGTTATTGCTCGTGCGCAATATTTGGACTTGATTTACACTCAGTCCGACATGCTCTACGATAAAATACCTGATGCTCCTAGACCAGAATTCTCAGTCCCTCCTCCTCCTAAATCAAACAATGACTCTCATGCCGGCAATGGTGTGATTGGCGCAACAGACACGAGATCGACAAAGGCTACATCTAAAAAGGCCCGTAAGATTTCTAGTCAAAATGCAAATGAGGAACTTCTTGCCTCGGAAGTGAATGCCGTGTCGACCGACAAGGGCAAACAACTGAAACAACCAGGGGGCAAGAAGAAAAAGAAAGGGAGAAAAAAGAAGCAGGATGAGTCATCTCCTGAAAAACCTTCTACAAACCCTTCTGGGCAAAGGAAACCCCCTGCGGGGTGTCATATATGCGATGAGGATCATTGGACAAGAGATTGTCCACATAAAGCTGAAGTTAAGAAACTCTTTAAGAGTTCAAAAACCTCAGCAGTATTGACTAATCCGTTTCCAAACCCGGGAACCAAACTGGTTGCTAATCAAAATGCTTCCCGATCCCAAGTGCTTATGTTGTCTATCTCAGAGCAGCAAAATGATGCTTTGACAAGGAATAAAGATTACGGGAATCCACAGCTGTCGAATAACAAGGCTAATGAACAACCTAGTAGTTCGACAACAACTTTGACCGAAGTTGTGCCACCCATCATTCCTGAACCAATGATAAAGCCGCCAAAGGGAGTAGTACACAAATCGACATTTAATCCTCGTGCCAAAGTAGCACAAAATTATAATATAGTAGAGGACCTGGCCCAATCGCCATCTGCTATGTCGACACTTGAGGTACCACAAAATTGCCCCTCCCAAAAGAAAGCTTTATTATCAGCAATAGGTGGGATTGACCCAATGGATTCCAATCTTGTGGCCTTTGATCATAAAGGATATGACCCTCAATTACCGGCTCAACTAGCTTTCCTTATTCAAGTGAAAGCCCTCAACAAAACTGTTCATCGAACAATTATTGATGAGGGGGAATCTACATGTATTATGTCGATGAGTTGCTGGAAAAATTTAGGCTCACCACCCTTGTCGAGATCGTCAACGACATTAAAAGCATTTGATGGACGATCATACACTCCATACGGGATTTTAAGTAACTTGCAAGTTGAACTGGGGGGAAAAACAATAGAAATTGATGTTGAGGTTATCCATGAAAACCTCGATTACAACATCCTACTGGGAAGGCCCTGGATATATGCCATGGCCGCAGTTGTGTCGACCTACTTTAGGAAGATTGCATTTCCCTTTCAAGGAAGAATTACAATCGTTAACCAACAAACATTTCTCCCCAACAGTTCACAAGTTATGGGAAGCATTCCAATGATCCATGGGAGCAATCATTTGCTTCAAAATATTGGAGTAGGCCTCTTAAACGACCCTGCCTTAATGGGTACTTTTTCCCTACCGCCTCCGAGTAATTTGGCGGAAGTGGCCACAGTGGAAACCTACAATATGAAATCTTCTATATCTAATGGATTCAGAAGATTCCTAAACATTTTGTCAGCATGGATCATCGCCATTTTAGAAATATTGTAGCAATCAATTTTCTTGGCTTGGGGAGCGAACCCAAATCAACGCTCATCGAGTGTTTGGATAGATAGGTCTAAGGAATATGGCACCTCTTCAGATCCTTGGTCGCATGTACATTCTACGGATGAAGGAATCATTCAATCAATGAGGATAGGAGAGGCACCATGGGAAGATTACCACCATCGCTCCCATCTTCCGAATTACCACGAAGATTATTCCAGCAACCTTAATCATCCATCAGTTTTTGATTTTCTATCAAATACTGTAAATATGGTGGATTCTGAGGATGGTTCTTATCTCGTGTCGACCTCGTTAAAAAATGAAACAAGGAGTCATGAGGATAGTTCTTTTACTGTGTCAACCTCATTAAAAAAATGAAACGACTCCCTTTCCAAATCGAGTCTTTGATTACGATCTCATAAAATCAAAGTCGAGTCTTTCGAAGATCTCGAAGGTAAACCTTCATTCCAACCACCAAGATGAATGCAATGAAGCTTGGGGGGCATGCACCTCGATTTGTGTTATTATGCTAGGCGCATGCAAACTCGCTGCGAGCAGTGTTACTGCAGGATTCAAGCTCATTAAAAAATAAACCCACCACGAGCAGTGTTACTGCAGGGTTCAAGCTCGTTAAAAAATAAACCCGCATCGAGCAGTTTTAGTGCATAGTTCAAGCTCGTTAAAAAATAAACATAAGCCATGAGCAAATGTTCCCCCCCACGTTTAAGATAAACCCGCATCGAGCAGTTTTAGTGCATAGTTCAAGCTCGTTAAAAAATAAACATAAGCCATGAGCAAATGTTCCCCCCCCACGTTTAAGCTCGTTAAAAAATGAACTATTCCCCGGTAAATAACCATCGTGAATGTAGTACTTCAGCCGTTAAAGCCTTGGTCGTGTTTGCACCATCACCTCCACTTTTTCATTGGCCGATCATTCACCTCCATTTGATTGTTTACCCATTTTGAGGAAAAGCTGCGAAGAGTGATTTCACTAGCCATCCTTGTGACACTGCCGTGATTGGAAAATTCCAAACCTTACCTGGAATCAGCTGCTACCCGTTTTATCACTCGTTCCTCAAAAGACGAGTCTCCTTTAAGATCTTTTCAACTGACTCGTAAAATATGAAAATATTGCCGAGCCATTGGCCTCTCCAGCTCGTTAAAGGGACAGGAAGTGCTATCCCTCCTCTAGATTTTAATCTTTTTGGACTTGAGGGATTATTACACAAAAAGATCGAGCGCTTGTTTTGTTCGGCTCGTTAAAACTATCGAAAATTCATCCCTTCTGTATTGTTTTATACTTTTTCAGACTTAAGGGATTAGATGATGAAAAAGGAATTTTGGAGTTATCTTTACGTTCCTTTTCAGACTCTCTAAAATGGAAAAGGACCGAGTTATCTTTGTCGTTAGACTCGTTAAAAAATTAATAGCGACAAACTTGTCTTTAGACGAGAACGAGTTTCACTATCGCTAGGCTCGTTAAAACATAGCGATGGGTTTGCCCGAAGGGCAAATTATAGAACAAGCATATGTTATCCTCCTCAAGCTTGAAAAAAATAAAGAGGTACTGGTCAGCAATGACTGGGGAAAAATTGGGAAGAAAACTCAAAGAAACTTTGTTGGTAGCAAGTCTCTCTTTAACATGACACTTCCACTCCGTGTCCGAGTCAGGTTGGGTTGTTTCATTCACCGGTCACATCACCATGTTCACGCCATACCATCCACATTTGGGGTTAATGCTACCAATCCATCACATCAGTGTCGCCGATATGTTCAAGAGAAGTCACCTATGTTTCACCCACTACCATACATTATATTCCATTCTTTCATGACCGCCACCCTGAACCTTATATCACCAGATCGTTTTCACCTCCATCAAAATCATTTGCTCTGTTTCGTGTCATTGATGTGGGATTCATTAAGGCCCTCCTGTGATGGATCGCTTCTTGTCGACATCAACTCATTATCCAAGAAGTTGATCTAGGGACACCCCATTCAGTACTTTGAATCTTGCATGCCTCAATGGCAAGTTTCTCACTTCCGGCGATAGGTTTACATCAATGGCCTTCGACCGAAAGATTTTGCGTGGTGTTCAATGCCAAGTCCTTTATTCACACCACGTGAATTGTACTGCAGTACCTTGAGGATCATTATCATTGACTGGTAATCAAGCGATGTCTTTCCATGTTCGACTTCAAGACATTTCTCACATGGATCAACTTGTACTTCGAGTAAAGATCGGACGAGATTGAAGACCCCGGATCTAGTTTCATCCATCCGGGCTGCGATATATATTCAGGGAAATAAAGACATCAAATGTACATCATTGCAGCACAGATAATCATCCTACCAAAAGGATGATGGCTCTATCAGAATCATCAGTCTACACTCAGACGATTGTCTGTCCTATGTACATGAAAATGAATTTATAAAGTTGAGCATGGGAATGCCCGCCTCAACTAGATCATGACAACAGTATGAAGATAATGTATTGTATTGTATCTTATTACAGGTCTCCTCCCAGCATTGAAAGAACTTCGGATCCTCATAATAAAGGATTTCACCCGACACCAAAAGGTTAACGGCCTCATACTTTAGGGGGCAACTGTTATAGACATTTTTGTGCCTTACAACTCCAAGCATGAAATGTCCATAAACCAAGCACTCCTAAGTCCCTAAAAGTGTTGTTCTAACCCCTAAAGGAACAAGGTCAACAGATTATAGCTTCTCCCAGAAGTTCTCCACCAGAAACTGCTCAGAATTGGTCAAAACAGGATCATTTCAGCTGCTCCACTGGCTAAGTGCGTTGCATTGCACCTAAATACACTGTAAGGGTGCGTTTCATTTCAAAACTCCCTTCTATAGGGTGCGATGGGTGAGAAATGACAAATGGAAGTTTCATTCCGCGAGGTGGAGAGGCAATGGAAGCTTCCAAAATCTTCTCCTGTGACACTTGCCTCACTGAGTTCGACCAAAGATGAGTAAGAGGCCCTCAGTGTCCAAGTGGAAGCAAGAGCTGACAGAGAGAAGACACTAATCAAATCATAAGCTGACTCATCATCCTTACACATATCTATATATGGATCCCTCATCCCAGAGATCCAGAGGCTGGAATTTTGCATATTGTAAGGAATTGTTGTTGGTTTCTAGAGACATACATCAGATTGTTGGGTGATTTATGCTTTGTTTGAGGTGAAAAGGGGCTTCTTTGCTGGGAGGTTGATGCTGGGTCAGAATCGGTGGTTGTAACTCCTCCTGGATCTTTTCTTGCTTATCAATAAAAACTATTTGAGTTTTCCTCCATGCTTTTTGTATCATTGATGCTTGTTACATTTTGTGTGTTTACTTAAATCTGATCCTAAGTTGTTTATGAATATAGATCTTTGTCTTTGTATAGTGCTCTTCTTCTGTGATCTTACAGGTACTTTGTGAAGCTGGGCATGCAAGGGAGCAGGTAGCTGGAGACTATCAAAGAAGAGAGGGATTGAATCAATGAAAGGATTAGCGCAAGACACAGGTTGGTTCTTTCTATTCCCCTCTGTCTATAATTCATAAAGGAAATACAAACGTAGTTTTTCTCTGTTTGTTTCTAAGGAAGCTGTCACACCTTAGTGGGATAGAGCAGTTCTAAATAGACACTTTTCCCTGTAACAACTATACTTTTTGAGTTGATGACAACCTGATACCTAGCTCTAGAACTTCCTCATGCCTTGTAGTATGAAAATCACATCAATAAAAAGCATATTGATATAACGTGGGTGCAACAGAGTTCTAAGACTTCTACAAAATTATATTTTTATGAATTGATATTTCAATGCAACCTAGAGATGGAAGAGAGGATCCACACCCCTTTCTCTTCTTGCATTAGTAGTAAGACAACACATAATATTTTTCTGCACCCTACTAGAATAGAAAAAACAACCATTCTAGACTTTCCCACTATAAAAAGCATAAAGTGTGGAGGAAACAACTTAACCAATATCCAAAGAAGGTGTGCTGAAAGATTTTCTCTCGAATCATACCTCCATGAAACTCCAAAATCCATATATATATCTCATCATTAATAAAACCAATTGCAATGAATTTCCTTATATCATGACCTCACATAGTATTCTACACTCACAATTCTCTTTTGTAAAATATAAACAAATGAAGTGATGTGACATCTAAGTGTAATAATTTCTCATTATGTTGCATACATAAATAGCCTTCCTCCACTTTTAATAAGGGAGGGCACTATGGCACATCCCCTCCCATTATTAATCAGTGGGATGGTAACCATGCACCCTCCCATCATAAAATAAAATACCATCCACACATGGGTGAGGTTGAGTGATGTAACATTAATATATATACTTTTGAAAAATATTATTAGACTTAAAAAATTAAGAGAAGAATTATAAATATTAATAAAAAATTATTTATTTATTTAAATAGTTATGTATTTAATTAATTAATTAATTAAGCTAATAACAAAATTTAAACACCAATAAAATATATAACTTTTAATTATTAAAAGATTCACTTTTATTTATTTCAATACTTAATAGATTAAATTTATACATTTGAAATGCCGTAGTGATTTTATGCACAAATATTGTAAATTTAATCATGGTTTTTAGTTTGTAATTTTCTATGGAAAGAAAATTTAAGGTGGGGTTGTAAAAATAAATAAATAGCAATGAATAAAACCAAGTCTCCAAATTTCCTTACCTATTTCATTACATCTATTTCCCAAGTTAAGTTAAGCATTTGTCCTTTCCTTTCACTATCTCACAATTTTCTAATTATATCATAATCTTTATTTTTCTTCCACTCTCTCACTCGATTTAAAAGAGTTTGAGAAGAAGTTTAAGCCTCAAAGTAAGGAAATATTCACAGCAAAGTGACGTTCTCTTTATTGAAAAAATTCCCCCTTTCTTCATCCAATCGAAGTCAAGTTAATACAAAGATCTCATCAACTTTGGTGTTCATGTAGCTCCTACAACACCCTCCAAAATTTTGGCTTACACTCAATTTCGAAGCCTTCCTTGGTCTTGTACATTGTTGTTGCAAACATTAGAGCTTATTTCATGATATTTATTGAAGTGTTTTTCCCCTTTTGCATGTTGGTTTAACTGCCATCTTTCGACATATTTAGTTGTCGCACAACGTTTTCAAGCCTATTTTGATGGTTTCAAAGGTCTGTCTTTGTGTATATGAGTTGTTATAACTATGTGAATTTTTGTTGCACTCATGCACAAAGTCCTGATCATTATTGCATAAGTGTCGTTACGGTCGTCCCAAATTCTATCTTAAGTGTCGCACTTGTTGTATTTTTTCGTAAAGTTGTCACACTTAGGGAAATTATTTGTTCATGTGTTCAAATGATCTATTTTTTCATGTAATCAAATTATTATAAGTGTGTGATCACATTCAAGGTTCATCACAGTGATCACTTATCCCACACTTAGCCATTTTCGGAGAAAAAAAAATTCCATACTGAGCCACTTAGCTTCACTGGGCCCATTCTGAACTGTGCACTGTGCAATCTAATCCCTTGAAGGTGGGACCTTGCTACTTGTCACTGTGTAATGTGTAGTTCCTATCTCCCAGGACTGTTGCATTGCGCAGTTCTTGTGCTGAAGCCCCGACCTTGACCTCCATAATTGCATAGTTATGTCCTCAAAGCTAGCTTAAACTCCACACTTCGCATCCTCAAGTCTTAATCTCATACCCTAAGTCCTTGAATTATGTAGTTGCATAGTAGCCTAACCTACCTTGACTCCTAGAACTGCACATTTGGCTATATCAGTGTCCATTCCGTCAACCTGTCTCCACTGAATCTAGAAACTATGCATTCTTGTCCTTCAATCTTCCCTGAGCTACGCACTGCATTGTCTTAAAGATCAAACATTTCCCCCTTGCTGCTAGAACTATGCATTGCGTAGTCACTCAGTCCCTCTTACTAGCATGTCACTTGTTTTGGGCTCAACTACTCGATCAGAATGAATGATCTTAGACTGGGGGCTTTCAGATTGATGTTGTCTCGTCATGAGTGAATTGCAGGAACACGTACCCCATCATGTCATGGAAAGATGATGAAGAAGGTTAAGAAGGATTAAATCATGCCTAAATAACTTCTTGTAGTTCAACTTACAATTTTATTGTTTAAGAGAAAGCGAAGGGACACTAGTTTTCGACCACTATCCAAGACTGGAGATCATTGAAGATTTTGCATCATCAATCCATGTAGAGGTGAAGAGAAAGAACCTTCAAGAAGACATCCAACACTTAGCAGCAATAATGACTTGACATTTCCACATCATCAAGTAGTCCATGTCAGTAGTGTCATGTCATGTCATGTCATGAGTGGTCATATGCCACATCACTATTGTGGATCATGTATATTGTAGCAAAATGTATTGTAAAGTTGAAATCCAAAGGACACACATGGAATGTAAAGAGTCATGTAAGTTGAAAAGTCATAGGAAGTCAAACAGTCATGAGGGTAGTCAAAGAGTCACCCTTGGTTATATATACTCCCTCATTGTATGAGCATGGGATGTTTCACCTGGGCTCCTCTCGCAATGCATTAGAGACATAAGCTAGTTCTTTAAGGAGCAAGGAGGGGCTCCAATGCTCCACTACTGGAGCTAATGATGTACATTGTAAACATGTGTCTTGGAAATTTTACTTAATAACAAAAGCCTTCAAGGCCAACAAATTCTTCATGGATGGACTACGAATGTTTGTAAAACTATTATGAAAATGTTTTTATTTCATGTTTTCTTTCACATGTCCTAAGATAGTTCAACTATTTCAGTTATTTTAGTACTTATATTATTGTGAATGTACTATAATGGTTGTGATTGTTGTCCTATATTTTTGGACCATTCCATTGGATATTAGAAAAATATTTCTTAATTGGTTAGTTGTAACGACCGTCAACTTCGTTGTGGACTATTCTGCTGGATCATAGGAAAATCAGACCAGGTTCGTGGCTTCCTCGTACCACCCAACTGTAGACATGGCTGAACCAAATATCTCTTTCAACCAATCACCCTCGTGCCATATTCCAAACATAAATGTGGGATCTCGTAGAACAACCAAGGCAATCCAGAGGTTAAGCTACCTCCACCCTCATCAAACCGTGATCACATGAAAACTAGTGCTCCGATCGCAACCAAACCGAACTTGAAATGCCATTCGGAATCCATCACTATCATTGGGGAATTTTCCATCTCCTTGTCTTTGAGGCTTTACCAGAATCCAATCTCAGATCACTAGACCCTAAGCCAAGACCAATCTCTTAAGATTTACATCATTGAAACCTAGATCACTAGGCTCTAAACCGAGACTTCTCCCTCGGGCTTTACTCCGTATCCTACCAAAACCAGTCAAGGGATTATTAGGCCTTGCTGAAGCCTCAAAAATTGTTGTGAAAACATGGGGGAAAACCATCCGGTCTGGGCCTTGGTTAACAGCTCATTTTCTGTTTGGTGTAGTAGCTCCGACTGGGAATAATGGAACCAGTTTCCCATAAAATATTTTGATAGTTTTGGTGGAGTGATATATGATGTAATGAGAGAATGGTTGAGCTAAGTGTAATATAATATAACTAATAAACACATGCATATATCCTCGTTTAACACTATTTAGCTATAAATATAACAGGAAATTAAATACAATATGCAATCTACAATGATGTCCTACAACAATTGGTAATATAGATCATTCAATTGCAATAAGAAGTGAAATCATTTAACAGTAATCGTTTTGGATAAATAGTTAGACAAAACTATTGTGAATGATATATCACATATAAAATCGTTCATGTATTCAGAATAAAGTTAAAGCCTACATCATACAAAAGTGCAATAATTCTAAACTGTAATTCAGACTTTCACACATAAAACAATTTAAAGAAGAGTTATTGCCTGATACATAAATAAAACAAGATCATAAGGTAAAAGTACCATATATGACGAGTCCCACTCATGTGTTTCAGAAATATTAATCCAATCTCAATCAATCCAACACATTCAAAGAGTACAAAAGTGCAATGTTTCAAAGAATGTTTCTGATAAAATTTCTGGACCCCTCTCTAAATGCATGAGAGGGGTTTAAATACTAAAATATAGGTCCTAAAATAGATTATTACAAAAAATAGTTAAGGAGGTTTAAACGCCCTTCCTCAGATTATGCGAAAATAAAACTAAAATAAAACTAAACTAAATGACTGACTCCTTTGTGCTTGATCTCTAAGATTACAAATATCTGTCATAGGGTTGAGCTAAGTTGGTTGGCAGATCGCAGATTTTAACTGCGCAACAAGTATAGCATCTGTTAGTGCTAGAACCATCTTTTGTGTTGAGGGTTTTAAGCACTTAAAATTCATCCACTAACTGTATGGTTTCACTAAAAACTACTAGTATGCTTCCCAATTCAGCATGCTTAGCTATCTGATCACCTCCTCCTTTTCCTACACCGCCTACTTCCATTGTTGCTCTAATTGTTTGACATTCAGAAGAAATCCTGGTACACATTCTGTAACCAGGTTGATGCCATGCAGATTTTCGTTGATGGTTTTAATTATGTTGTTTACAGTTGTCGTTGCTATTGCTATTGCCCTTTCTACTTGCTTCAACCAAGAATCCCAATTTGTGAAAAGGATGTCTTTGTGAGATTCCTCCAGTTTTAGAAAATCAACGTTTCTCCCATCCTCTGATCCTTGCAAGGTGATAAAGTCATAAATCCTTTTAAGGATTTCATCATACTCAAGTCTCATGTCAACAACTTGGTTTGTTAGCTTATCACTGGTTTCACACTAAGGACTTATCTACGAAATATTCTGGCAATGTACTTCCTCCTGCTGCATTAGTTGGGAGTTAAGACTGAGTGCTTCCTTTATGAACTCATCGATTTGTAGATTATCCTTAAACTTATCTGTTATATATTGTTGTTGGCATTATGATACAAGTTTTTTCCTTGATGGCAACTCACATAGATGACAGATCATAGTGCAACAGGTCAGTAGCAAAGAGTTGATGCTCAGACTACAAAGAATGAAGAAAGAAGAGTATATACGCAGGTTCACTATATACCAAGTAGGGTATACACGAAGGTTATACGCAGGTTCACTATGTACCAAGTCGCGTATATGCGTAGGTTCTCTATATACCAAGTAGGGTATACATGCAGGTTCACTATATACAAAGACATGTATACACGCAGGATTGCTAATCAAAAGTTGCATATGCGTATGCATGCACTTTCATGCATGGAAAAGTGCATACATGTGGGAAAGATTATTTTTGGGTCCGTGGTATTTAGACCTATGGTTTTGGTCCTTGGTATTGCGTCCGAAGTGTTGAACCCAGGTATTGGATCCCTAGTATTGGTTTTCAATGGTTTTGGACCATGGTATTGAGTAAGGCCCAAGAATATAAAAGGAGAAGAAGATCATTAGGAAAAGGAATTGAGAAAGTCTTGAATATCTGATGAAGTATATGATCCAGTATGCAGGTTATGGGTTAATGATGCTTTGCTTGATCTGAGCTAAGGAGTAATCTCACCGGTTGATGGAGAACAAGATCTAAGGATAGATCGGGATCAAATGGTTTGGAATGAATCATCTCTATATGGTTTGATTATACTTATTCTAGATCTGTATACAGACACATGTAATGTTCTGATCTGAGTATAACTTAAGTATGAAATAGCTGCAAATCATGAATGAATATTTACAGAAGTATACGCTGATTGACCTTGATAAAAGCGCGTACATACGCAGGTTAGATACATCTAATTAGCATATACCATATGAGCTATGATGTTTGAAGTTACAGGTGGTTCTGGTTGTTGATGAGTTATGATGACTATTTACTGGTGTCTATATTCTGCATACTCAGTTTGGTTGATTGTGTTTAGCTTCAGTGTTGATGGATGAGATCTATAATGGATCAATATCATAATGACTTATCTTTATGTGATCTGATAGACTAGATCTGGTTGCTAACTTATGTATTATCCTTGTATATGTAATGATCTGGGTATGTCTAAAGTCAGGAAGTGCAGCGAAGTGATAAGTAAGTAATTAATGACATATACGCTGGTTCGCTTTGGTGAAGTTCCATATACACGCTGGTTCGGCACTTCCAAATAGCGTATGCACTCTGATACATGATTCTTGATGATACAGTTGATTCTAAATATTGTTGCAGAGTTCAGTGTTCTGCTCTGTGTTCTGGTGACTGCATTTTGTTGACAGGATTTCAGTGATTTAGTATTGGGTGATTCAGAGATTGATGATTAATTGATTGTGTGCTTCAATGATATTAATGGGTCCAGTATGAAAACTGGATGAAATGTGGTCTTCATATTATTGGTGTTGTGCTTCAGGAGTATCCAGTCTGAAAATGTATGAAATGTGGTCCTTGGAGGATGAGAGAAGATTGTAGGCCAACGCCTACGTACTAGTACATCAGCTAGTACAAGAGCTAAGGGGGTGGTAGCTCCCTTCCAGTAGCAGCTAGAAAACGAGTAAAGGTTGGAGCATTTCAGTAGACTGGCACCTATGTACTAGTAAATGGATCAGCTAGTACAAGAGCTATGGGCGTTGTAGCTCCCTTCCAGGAGAGTCTAGAGAACGAGAAAAGGTTGTAGCCTTCTGCAGGTAGAAGCCTATGTACTGGTATAAGACTGCAAAAAAATCTGTTTAAAAGGCTTACAAACAAAATTAGAGATCAACAAGATCTGTTGAACAAAAGGGAATGTGCCTTCAAAGAAGAAGCTATCAAACTAAAAGCTCAACTAGAGGAAGGAAACAAGGTAAGGAAGTTATTCAAGGACAAGGAAGATCAATGTCAAAAGTTGCAGGATGAAGTGACATCATTAAGAAATGCAGTCAATGAAAGGAGCACAACAATCAAGAAACTTAGAGATAGATCCAGTAACTACGAAACTCTTGAAGCCACGATCCTCTCGCTAAAGGAAGATCTTGAAGAATAAAATAAACAGAATAAATAACTACTCCAAGCTCTTGAAAAACAAGAAAACGAAGTTCTTGAACTAAGACATAAGTTGGAAGAAGGAAGAAAAGCTGAAGAAAACATGAAGAAGCAGTATCTTGAAAAGGAAGAGAAACTTCAGGTTGAGGTAAATATTCTAAAAGATAACTTAGAAGAAAAGGATAAGCACTTACAATTTCAAGATAGTACTAAGATCTTGGATGGTATTCTTAGTAGTCAAAGGTCTCCTTCTATCAAAACTAGTCTTGGTTTTCATGAATCTATTGAAGGTGAATCTAGTTCACAAAGTAAGACAAGGAACTCTGATGCAAAATCTGAAATGCTCAACAAGGAGATGAAAGGTCAATCTCATCAACAACCAAGGAAAGAAATTCTTCAAAGAAAATCTTTTACTTCAAGATATTCTTCTAGGTTTTTGTCTTCTAATTGTTTCATCCTAAGAATATCGTTCACATCCCTACTTTTGCCAAAATCCTGGTATTTCTTGAGAAAGATGAAATTCATATCATCCCAAGAGTAGATGGTATGTTCACCTAGGCTCATAAACCATCTAAGGGTTTCATCTTTCAGGGTGGCTGGGAATATCTTGAGCTTATGTGCATCCTCATAATAATTATAACTCCTACTTACAATGTTGAATTCAAATAATTAGAAGGCATCTTGGTCTTTGGAGGACTTACTGTAGAAGAGAGGAAGAGATTCCCTTGGTATGTTTTTCATAGTGATATTCCTGGTTACATCTAGAATAGGAAACCAAAAAGTGGTTTCTTCTTCCTCTTCTTCTTCCGATCCTCCCCTTGGTCCTTCATGGTTTCCTATGAATGTTGTGATGTGGGCCTTCTCCTTCTCCTTGATGTTCCTCATTGTCCTGTCCTAATAGGTTACGACGTTGACCTTCTCATTCTCCCAGACTTTCCCAATTGTTTATGTTCTCTTCTCCCTAGTGGGCCATGTCTACTACAGGTTCTTGAAGATGACTTCTAATGATTACCTGGTCAACAAGAGGTACTGAAGGATGGTCCTTAATATTAGTTGATTCTAGACCTTTTAATACAATTCCTTCTGTACTTCCAAAAATAATAGGTTCAATTGTTTCCTCATTTTGATTCAGGATCCCCCTTTCCAAAGCCACTTTGTTGTCAACACCTCCTTCTTCTTGCTTTATTCATGCATACTGATTAGTAGGATTAGTGATTGGTGTGTTTGTTGGACCGAAAGTAGTAGGAAATTTTGAACTAGCAATAAATCTGCCTTGACTATCCCTAAGTCTACTTCTACTTCTAAGAATAAAGAAAAGGAAATAAAAGTTCAAAGATAAGAAAAGATGATCAGAGTTTGGAGCAACCCCACAATAGTGGATGTGTGGCTCTTCACTTTCGTCTTACCGTACTTTCTCCACCTTCTGACTCCCTGCAATACCTTTGAAACTCTATAATAATAATCTTACCTGAACCAAAATACAACTCCCCGACAACGATGCTAAAATGTTGGGAGTTTTAATTAGTGATTAAATCTCATACTATTAATTGTCAACCAAGACTCATAACCATGAGTTGTATTGCATCTGTGGTTCAAGATTAAATTTAGAGTATGTGATTTTCCTTTTATTGTTAAGTACAGAATGATGGAAAAGAAACAATACTAATTAAGCACTCATCTCATTCCTAGAAAACATAAGCAATCTGAAAGAATTCTACTTAACTCAATCCACTCTACTCTTTATTCTAATTCTCTAGAATCAAAGGAAAAACTTACTAAAACCAAAAGCTAAATGAAATTCACTCCAACTACAAATATTAAATGAGGGTTCAAACTTCTAGCTATTGAAAGAAATCAAGCACCTATTTTACTTGTAATAAAACATGATAAGGAGACTAGACTATAATTCTAAAATCAAATCATGTTCTGCTATCTTCAATCCATTCAGGCCAAACTGTCTTTATTTGAAAATGACACACCTTCCAAACTTTACTTGAATGACTACAAAAACTAATGCTACAGGAATGGGATCTCGACAGAAGTATCTAGGTTTGGTGCTATCAAATCCTAGGCTATTGCATTTAAAATGGAAATCTAGTCTATGACTATCTTCACACAACTCAAAGCAATGTAAAAGATCGAATCACACTGCAAACATAAATCACATAGTTCAAACTTTATTCTACAGTAAGGAAAATGGAAATCAATCTTAATCTATTATGCAAGAATGAATTTAAATTATCCTATGATAATTTAATCATTCAAATAAATGCTCTTCAAGAAATGCTTTATGATAAATCACACTATGAAAAATGAATTGTAATGCCTGAAATAAATCGAACAACTCAATGGTGGAAATGGAAAATGTAGTTCTTATTGTGAATAACTTAGATTCATTCGAAAACACAATCCAAACACATACCATAAATCAATCTCTCTGTTATACACAAAAAAATCCACACTCACCCTCATACCATTTATCATGAACTTCATTAAAGAGACAGAAACATTGAATTAAAATCATAGAGATCATGTTAAGTAATTCCAAAATGAAATTGATTTTCAATCATAGGTATTCTAATCACAAATATAAATGAATATGCTTTTAAATGACATAACATAGCATGGCTCTATATTGAAATACAACTCAATGTTTTATAAGGAACAGAGCATCACTTTGTGTTGAGGATTTACACATGATCTATGTGACATAGAATGATCTACGCACTCAGAATTCTTGATCGAGGTGTCTATTAATGAATGCAATATTATCACGATTAAGATCAAAGCAAAATTAATGGAATTCCTCACACACTTGTACAAGGAAGCTTAGCGAACTCACACCAGAACTGAATAGAAAAAACTGTCATGAATTATCACACGATGACACTCCTACGAACTAGTAGTGAAGCTTGTTCTCAGATGATGGTGGGCCTTGCCACACCTGGGTAATCTTAGGCAACTTGCAGGAAAGAAATATTTAAAACATTCAAATAAAAAACTCACAGTAAACTATAACTCGGAATGATTCAAGCTCAATGCATAGCCATAACAGAGTCTTCGATTACGAATAATAATGTCTGAACAATAACTTGATAATGCAATAGTTTGCAATAAACCCATACATGTCAAACTCAATGAATTTACCAAATTAGACTTTGAGATACGATTGCTTGAACAATTCGCTCTCCTTGGTACAATGGATCCCAACAATTACCAACGTTAGCATGGACCTATTTCGATGAGGATGTAGCAAATATTTACTATGGAAAACATCGAACTCAGGCTCGGTCAGAATTTTCAGTTGTGGTGTTCAAGCCTCTAGAAGTATGAAGTCGTAGAAAGAGCCTACTAAGCCTCCATGGTGTTGAGTGCAAATCATAGACTGAGTTTTTGAGTACAGAAATTACAAAGTAAAATTGTTGACAAGCACTCCCTTCATCTTTAACTGACTTGTCCATACTGATGCAAATCTTCACACTTAACCCAAGATGATTAGTCAGCTCATTAGGAATATAACTCAAACTTACTCAAACTTAACCAAAAATAGCAAAATGACACTAATGTAATGCATTTACCTCATGTCAGGGCCTTAACATGGTTTAGGGCAGTGATGGTGATGGAAAGGTAGGAGAAGGAGTACTTTCTTTGACAAAAATGGGTAAAAAAGGAGATGATAAGTGGTAAAATTGGGAACAAAACAAGGCACCAACAAGAATCATGTAATAACCTCTCAACTTCTTTAGTTCACTTTCTCACTTCTCTGGATGTTTCTGCTTGAGTGGTTGTCTCCACTATTTGTTCCTCAATTTGTTGCTCCTCAACAATTTCCTGAGGTTCCTCCTTTGGAGCCAAAATCCCTTGATCTGGTTGTAGTTGAAGTTGTCTCAAGAAAACATTGCATTTACTTCTCCTAATCAAACTTTACATTCCTTCGCACAACTTTCATTCTGAGGAATGGTAAGTACACCCCATAGTTGTGAGGAGTTTTTGTGTAGCCCACAAATTCCCCCAACTTAGCTGTTGGCTCAAGCTTCTTCCTAGAGTCTTTTGAGGCATAACAGTAAACATGTGCTCCAAAGATCGTGGAGTGAGACACATTTGACTTTCTCCCCAAGAAAGCATCCTCCGGTGTAATCATTCCTAGAATCCGATGAGGAATATGGTTCTATAAGTATACTATTGTGTTGCATGCTTGTGCCCACAAATGTAGTAGTAGGCCTTGGTCATGCAACATCTCCCTCACTTCTCCTACAACAATATGGTTATTTCTCTCATCCACCCAATTATGTTGTATTTTTTGGGGCACTGTCAACTCTCGTTGAATGCCTTCTTTTGCACAAAAAATTTTAATCTCATTCGACATGTACTCACCTCCATTATCACTCCTAGGAGCCTTCACCTTCTTGTTGGTTTCCTTCTCTACTAATGCTTTGAATTATATGAACTTGGAAAATGTCTCATCCTTCTTCCACATGAAGAAGATATAGCACTTCTGTGAGAAGTCATCTACAAAGATAACATAATATTTGTGCTTAGAAGTGGAGGTTGTCTAGAAATGTCGATAAACATTGGAGTGGATCCTTTCAAGGATTACATGTGCTTTGTTGTCCCGATCATGGAATGAGGCTTCTGTGTACTTCCCTAAGGTACACCCTTTACATGTATCTTGTTAATCAGGTGATCTTTTAGGGAGGCTTGTGGTTAGCTGTTGCATCATATTCGGGAAACCATGATGCAAATGGCTAAGTCTTCTATGCCATAGTTCACTGACATCGCGACTCTGCACCTCCTTTTCCTTTGTTCTTAATGCAACACAATCTTCCACGTCTAGCTTGTATAGGTTCTTCACAATAATCCTGATATGCTTCACCTATCCCATGGCTATGTGTTTAGGAATGCTTTCCCTTTGTTAAGCATCACATCGTAACCATGATCTTCCAACATAGAAACTGAGATGATATTTTTCTTTAGGCCTGAAAAAAACATGACATCCTTCAGTTTGAGAGGGGAGCCATACTCCCTCTAAAAAGTAACAATACTAATATCGGTCGTGCTATACCTTCCATTATCTCCCATATCAATGTCCATCTCAAGCTATTTCTCCTCGAGGTCATTGAACAAAGCTTTGTTTCCCATAATGTGGAATGAGGCACAATTGTCCAAGTACCACACACTCCCCATCACTGTGCTTACCATGCATGTAGTAAGGGTGAAATCAAGCTCAAATTGTCAAGCGAAAGCTCCACCTGCATATCCTCCTGAGGCCATCTCCAATGTTTTTTTATGTGGACACTATGTGGCATATGTCTTGAATTCATGACATTTGAAACATTTAATTTTGGACAAGTCTTTATTCTTACCCCCTTAACTAGACTCTGGCTTGGATTTTCATTTCTTCCCTTTCCCATTCTTTTCCTTTCCATTCAAATCACGATTTTCCTCATCCTCATACTTGGATGAAGTTCCATCTCTGGTATTATGCCTTATCTTCTCCTGTACCAAATTGGACCATAAGCATTAAAGTTTGGTAGTTTCTCCCTCCCATTCATCGAATCTTTGTAGCTATTCTAGCTGTTGGGAAGGCCTAGAATGGCTAGGCTTACCAAATCATCTTCTACAATAGTAATTCCAACTCCACCAAGTTCATCATGACATTGTGTGAACCACTCAGCTACTATTGAATAGAGTCATTATTATGCATCTTGATGTTTCAAAGCTTATCCTTGAGCACTAGTTTCTTGTGGTCGCTACTATTCTGGAACAAATCTATCATTTATTTCCACATTTCATATAGAGTTCCTTTCCTATGGAGGTTTTAAACAATGTGGTCCTTCATCCAATATGATTCTCCTTGCCTTGGCTACACACTTCCTCCATTATGCTAGATCCTTGACATCAGATGATCCTTGTTTTAGAATGTGAATCTCCACAAACTCCTTCAATCCATTGTCCTCAAGTATTGCCTCCATGCAGTCCTTCCAAAAAAAAAAAGTTCGAGTTTCCCTCAAGGGAATGCTCAAGTCATAGACCATAGAAAGCCATCCTATTAGCTCCAAAGAACTGATCTTCCAAATTTGATCCTCCAACAATAATAACATTGAAATTCCCACTCTAATGTGAATCCTGGTCTGATACCATGTAGAAATTAATGTGTAGATATGAAACTTCTCATGTAATTTTCCTCTACTCATTTGTGGAATTTAATTCACAACTAAGAGCTCAAATTATAATCAAACATAAAGATTTATCAAACATACACAAAGATTTATCTAGGGGAAAGAAACTGCTCAAAACCCCTTCCTATATGTATTGCATTAATCAAAGAATAATGGATGAATACATATCCTTTCTCAAGCTTGAGAAAAACCTACAAGTGTATAGTCTATCCCCCTACTTAACTGACTAACTCTGGCCAACACTTAGCTAATTTTCAAGTCCTCGAAACTCTTGTTTCTTTGTGCTATTCCTTGAGGAATTACACCCCTTTTAATTAGGAAATTCCTCAATTAGAATTGCACAATCCTTCTAGGCTCATCCTTAGACTACATCCACCACATGTATATGTTAGAATAGTCTACAACTAATAGTACACTGCCTCGGAATCTCCATCTCAACTAGGTAACTTGAATTCTCTATATGCAACTTTTATTTTCAGTTGATTGATCAGTTAATTAGTTGATCACTAAGATTGACTAAAGTCACACTGCGCAACTTGAGCTTCCACTAGTTCTTCTAACAGTTAGAACTATTTTAACTAATAATAACTCAATTTAACTAAATTAGATTCCTCGAAATTATCACTCACTCATGCTCAGCTGAACTCAACTCTTCCAACTCGAATGATCTAATCCAACTGGGTGCACAATCCATGTCACTCAAGTTAAGTCATCCAAGTTGTCGGTTGAAATAGAAATTCAAATTTTCTCTAGTTTGACCAAGGGAAATGAAAATAAGATTTTTCTTGCTCCATTTTCAATCATCTATATATATATATATATGATTTTAATAATAAAATAATAATAAAAATTATATATGTTATTGAAATGACATATGTTATAATAATCATTTAATAACCTACATCATGAACACATGCCTTCTCTAAAGGAACTTGTGAACAAACAGGATTCTTGCATATTTTTCCATGTTATGTAAGTGCTTTAGCACATTACATGTTCTTTATATAATCATTTAATATAATTTATTGAAGATTTTCAAATAATACTGTATGTGTTGACTTAGTCTTTCTATATACAATCTTAAATTTTAAAGGACATCACACATATAAATTACCCCTATTATTTTATAGCCATATCTTATCAATGACACTTGATTAGAATCATTTAGAATCATTACGGATGGGCAGTGAGTGCTTTATTTACAACCATATTCCATAGTCTCTTTAACTTAATATGTGTGCTTTCTAATAGTTTAATGTGACGAATTCCAATATTAAGTTTGTGGTTTTGAAAGTTATTTAGTACATGGTAGTGATTATTTTTTCGTGTTTTTTATTTGCCTTTTCTAACTCAAAATTCATATAAAGAGTATAATCATTCATGAAATTGGCATTGTTTAGGTATCTAGCTAATTGGATATTTAATAAAAATGGATTGAATAAGCTTTGCAAAAATCCACACACAATATTTAAAGATACATAATGATAAATCTTGCACTTATACAATATTTTAAAAGAGTGAAAAAGTACTTAAAGTTAAGCCCCATTTATCAAGAAACATATATGCACATCACATATTATGAGTGCTTGGATTTTACCTCTTTTTCTATATGGCTTGAACATGCTTGTTAATACAATAATATTCCTTGCTACCAACATTGTCAAATTTGAAAAGATTGGGCTATATTGGTCCATGAGAGAGTAAGCATGGCTACAGGTACCAGGTCCATTATGTTATTGCAACACATGCTCTTGGCTATCTTCTAGACAGGGAATAGTATCTATACATAGTAAGAGGGTATACACTCATAAATCCAAGAATATACTCAACAAATCAATAATTACGTTTTACAAACATTTCATTTATCACCATAAAATAAGATGATAAGTCTTATAAGAATACACTAGAGTCCTTGGAGACCATGTGTAAGGCAGCATGCTCCAACATAAAATAAGAAAAAAATGATATTATTATGAATACGTTGATCTAGTATGAGATGAGTGGCTGGAAATTATGAGGTAGGTTTGGATGAAATTGGGGCAATATTTTTTTTTTTTTAAAGATTCCTCTGGAAATTTTTGGAAACTAACAAATTATTAACAAATTTATATTTAAATTCTTGTAGCCACCAACATACACACTTGTCATGTTAGGCATAATCAACATGTTCTTACAATAAAATAGAGAAACTTTTGTCCTCTTTTGGGCTAATTTACAGTATAAGAATGTATTCTATTGAATAAAATAGAGCCTCTATTACATTCCAAAGATTTGGCTGTCGTAGGAAAATAAACATTTGAAATCAACGTGCAATCCTCTAAGATAAGCAGACCATACAATCCCTTGATACAAACCATTTCAAATGAACATGTGATTCCCATCAAGATAGTCCAATTCATGTTTTACATATATATTTGTATCTCAATAATTAATAGAAATTCAAATAAACTCTTTGAATTCTATTTTACATATCTTGAGAAGTTATTTACCTACAATCAAATGATAGGTAAACATGATTCAAATATAATACCAAAAAACACTATTATATATAGTACAACATTGATGTGTATGAAGAAGTGTTAATGAGCTATGTAGGGAATCGATAGAGTCCATAAAATGGTCTTCGTGTGCTGTTGGGAGGAAAACCCAATAGCCAACACCTTGCCCTGTCCCAAATAATGAACATATCAACCACTGCTCCAAATCCGATCCCCATTCCTATTTCCAATGCTATCAAAGATACTTCTTCATTTACATGACTCAACCAATTTGTTTTAACATTCCTCCCACTGCCATTAACTTTAGCCATTCTTTTCTTTGGCTTATACTTTTTCTTGCATTGTGGTAGGGGAAACCCACATAGGCACTTATTCTTTTGAAATGAAGTGTCACTAAAAGTGTAAAATTGTGTCCCTGTTGGGATTGGCCCACACAAGTTGTTAGAGGAAACATTTAGAGAAGCCAACATCGATAATTTAGAAAGTCCTTGAGGAATTTCTCCATGCAATTTATTTTTGGCTAGGTCCAACTCCTCCAAAGTAGGTATCTCACTAAGAGATGCAGGTATTCTCCCTTCCAATTGGTTTCCAGACAAATTTAGAAGTCTCAAGCATTCATACTCCCTATGCTATTAGGGATTTCTCCTATAATATTATTTTGAGACAAATCAAATATCAAATTTCTCACATTCAAATATGACATATTATACTCATGCCCTTTCATAACCAATGTTATTTCTTCATCATAGTAGCCGGTACTAATCCAATTTGTTGCAAATCCTTGGAGTCTTTCAAGATTTGAAGGTATTTTTCCACTGAAGTTATTGTTGGATAAATCCAACAAAAATAAATGTGTGAGATTTGTGATCTATGAAGGTATAGTACCATGAAGATTATTATAACCAACATTCAAAACTTGCAAGTAATCAAAACTTGCAAGGTATGGAGGAAGTTCACCTGTAAAGCCATTTTTGCTTAAATCCAATATCACAAGTTGGGTGCAAACGGCTAATGATGAAGGAAGAGTCCCAAAAAAGTTGTTAGAATGAGCAGAGAAAGAAGATAAGTTGGTCCAATTGTAAATGCCTTCACTAGGAATGTGTCCTTCCAATTTGTTTTGTGATATATCTAATTCTTGAAGTGAAACCAAACCATTGATACTGTGAGGAATACTCCCAAAAAAACTATTATTGTAGATGTCTAATGTAACCAGGCTTTTTAATTGACCTATGCTATATGGAATTTGACCACTTAATTGGTTTGAATGCAAATCTAAATGTCTCAAAGATTGAAGTTTTCCTATTCTGTTTGGAATGACCCCTGTCAAATTATTGTTTGAGAGTGAAAGGAATTCAAGTTTTGTTAAATGAATAATGTCTTTAGGAATTTGCCCTCTTAATTTATTATCGCTAAGGTCTAACCAAGCCAATTGATTCAAATTTTTGAGGCCCATAGGAATATGACCAATTAACTTATTATCATGAAAATCTAAAAGCGTTAACTTGTTCAGATTGCCCAAGGTTATGGAAATGTTACTCGAAAGCATATTTGAAGAAAGATCTAAATATCTTAATTTAGTCAAATTGGCAATGCCTTGAGGTATACTAGTGATTCCAATGCCGTCAAGACTTAATTCAGTCAACATGGTCAAATTGCCAATGGCTGTAGGTATACTCCCGGTGAGGTTAAAACTAAGACGTAAAGAAGAGAGGGGTAGACGGAATATTTCAAAAGGAATAGAACCTGAAAGATTAAGGCTTGAAATGGATAGATGTGTAAGGTGTGTCAGATTACCCAGCCAATGTGGTATTGTGCCTGAGAAGTCGTTATGTGGTATTGTGCCTGAGAAGTCGTTGTCTTCCAGAAGCAAGGAATCCAGTTGCTGCAGCGAGCCCAACTCCGCTGGAATAGAACCGCCGAGCACATTTACGCTGAGGTCAAATTCTCTTAGTGCTTTAAGTTGGCCAAACTCAGCTGGAATTTTTCCTGTCAACCAATTGTAAGAAAGATGAAATGATTTTTTCACGGATTTTTTAATTAAATTAAAATTTAATAGAGATTTTTAAAAACTTGAAATTAAGTTATTTAATCAATAGAATGAAAGTAGTTTAGGATATTTAAGAGTGTTGAATTCATTTATATATTCAAAAAAAAAATATTCTTCCTTGAAATTGTATCGTCAAATTTAAGTGAAAAAAACTATTTTACTTATAAATTAAACTATACCTAATATAATTAATTAGTTAACTAATTATTTTATATTTTTAATTTAAAAATATAATTTTTTCCAAAAAATAAAATAATTATATTAATATTTATTTTAATATAACCTATATTTTATATGGTTATTAAAATAAAAAATAATAATTAAAATTTAAAATTAATTTAATTATTTATAAAATACATCATTTTAATTCTTGAAATATATATTTATTTATTCAATAAAAAATGAAATGTTAACGAAAAAAATTCTTTAATATTAATTAATTAATAAAAATAAAATCTTATAAATTATTTTATTAATAAAAATAAAATCTTATATAAATTTTAAGCTAAAATATTTCTTTTACCATTTTTTTTCTAATAAAAAATCTCTTGAAATAAGGTTATTGAAGTGTATTAATTAATATAACTAAATTCCTGACTAATTATCCAAAAATTTCTCAATCTATATTTTTAGTTCCCTCATTTTTTAAGAGGAATAAAAAAATAATATTGTTCTAATAAATTTGCCCAGAAATTTGGTATTTAGTATTATGTTTTTTAAAGTATTAGTGACGACGAACCACATATATGAGACATGGGTGTTACGGAGTCTTAACAACAACTAACATGGGATATCCTCCATATCGACTCACATATGAATATCAATGGTCATTCAATTAATTTAAATCGACGAATTTTATGTATATGTAGATATAAAAATTTAAAATATAAACCAGACGGGGTAGAGTATGTATGCCTTCGTAGACTTAGCAGTCAAATCACTGCGCTGAGGTGGGTCCCTTGTCCCACAAACAAGGGGGTTTCATACACCAATTTGGTGTCTGGTTTGGCCGTGACCTTAAAAATGGATATTATTATTATTATTATTATATAATGATAGAATTATTTTTAATATTTAATATTATTATGTTTTCAATTTTGGTTGTGGTTTGTTTATTCATTTTTTGTTTTTATTGCTTTTGATGTTTACGTGAGGTTTGAAGAAAATTTTATTCTTGGTTTTTTTCTTTAATTACTTATGCCTTAGATTTTTTCCTATTGTGATAAGATTGGAGTAGGATTTTCCACTTTTATGAAGTCTTGACTCTTGTTAAGTTCTAAATTCCTAGTATATCTAGCTTACTTGTACTCAATGTTGGATATGTTCTTGATGGTATAATGGTAGTAATTAGGTTTGATTTTCCAAATTACTCCAATAAATTACAAATTCACTATGGTAAAAAAAAAAAAGAGAAAGAAGAAAAAGGAAGATAATGTCACTCTTAATAACCCTAAACATAGAATTTTAAATATGGACACTATGGATCATAATTTGGCTTTACATTCTTCACTTTCTAATTACAAGAATTTACAAATAAGAAATATTTTATCTTTAAATATTTTTTTATTTTTTTGAGTATTTAATAAATTACAATGTTATGCATAAAAAAATTAAACATTCAACATATTTTTAATTTATTCATCTTTATTTATTATTAATTTATTAAGTTGATATCAACCAATGGAATCAAATGGTTGAAAAATTATTTTTAAATTTTTCATCTATTTTTTTAGTCAAATTTAATTTAGAAAAAATCCTTATTTTTGTCATTTCTACAATTTTTTCTTCTTTTTTTTTCAATTCTATATTTTTTCTCCCATTATCTCATTTCACTTATAAAATTTTCCTTTTTAAAGTCAAGTCAATACCAATTCTATAAGTATCTTTCTTTTTCTCCCACTTTCTCATTATTGTCACAAAATTTCTAACCCACTAAAATCAAATCAACATAAAAATAACTTCAAGTCAATACAAATTCTATAATTATCTTTCTATTTCTCCTACTTTCTCATTCCACTCACAAAATTCCTAAATTCCTATCCCACTAAAATCAACTCAGCATTTAAAAAATAATTTCAAAATTCTATAATTATCTTTGTTTTTCTCCCACTTTCTCATTACTCTCACAAAATTCTTAACCCACTAAAATTAAGTCAATATAAAAATAGCATAAAAATAACTTCAAGTCAATACAAATTATATAATTATCTTTCTATTTTCCCACTTTCTCATTCCACTCACAAAATTCCTAAATTCCTATCCCACTAAAATCAACTCAACATTTAAAAACTAATTTCAAAGTACATTATAATTTATTTTATGAACATTTTTATTTTCTATGATCTCTCTTCTTTATTAAATTTTATTCCTAAATTCCTATCCCACTAAAACCAACTCAACATTTAAAAAGTAATTTCAAAATGCATTACAATTTATTTTATGAATATTTTTATTTTCTATGATCTTTCCTCTTTATTAAATTTTATTCCTAAATTTTAATCTCATTGAAATAAATTCAACATTTAAAAATTAATTTCAAAATGCAATATAATTTATTTTATGAATATTTTTATTTTTTCTCATCTCCCTTCCTCTTCTTTATTAAATTTCAGCTCTCCAGCTCCATAACCATCTTTCATTTTGCAAAAAATACTTTCTAACTTGAACTCATAGTGTTTGGAGGAGGATACTCCATTATTTATGGTGTAAAATCAAATTCATTGCATTAAGTATTGTATCGTAAAAGGAAAGTGGTATGATTAAATGAGTCGAAGATTAATCGAGACAGTGTTTGTGATGTGTCGAATGTCTTTGAATAAAAGTAAATATTGTAATTTAAAGTGGTTAGGATGTGGGTTGTAATGATAAAAGTAAATATTGTAATTCAAAGTGGTTAGGATGTGGGTTGTAATGATTTCCCATATGAGGAATGATAATATGATCTTTATTTTGCAATGGAAAGAAAGAAAAACTATTTCGCAATAGAAAGAAAGAAAAACGATTTGTTAAATTTTTTTATATTTTTTTAAATATAGGTTAAATAGTGAAATTAATTATAAATTAATTATTATTTATTGAAAATAAATCATATAAATTTTAAAATGTTTATTGTAGCATGTTAAGTACATATTCATTATAAAAAAAATAAAAAATAAAATAAAATAAAATCTACCACTTATATTTTACAAAATTATATATATATATATATATATATATATATATATATATATATATATATATATATATATATATATATATATATATATATATATATATATATATATTCATTCGATTAGACATGTATTAGCTATGGAATATTTTAAGTTTTAATAGCAAGATTAGTATTTTTTGTAACATGTTAAGAATACATTTATTATACATAAAAAAATATATATACTACCATGTATGCTTTACAAATGATATATATATTTGACTAGTTATGTATTAGCTATGGAAATTTTTAAGTTTTAATAGTAAGATTACTATATAAAAATGTTTTTACCTTGGGCTATAATCAACTTTATCAACACCTTAACTAAGTATGCCATAAAAGGCCATTGGAATCTTCTCAAAGAAGTTTCAACTGCTAGTTTTCAGTCAAGGTAATGAGCAATTGGAGCGATCTCCACTATAGCTCATCAGATCTCTCATCTGACGGTCCTCAATTCACAGTGAGTAGTTAGGGTAACCAACCCTCACTCTCTCCGTTGCTCAGTCCACTCATTTGCTTGGCACATTCACCTAGTCGAGCTCTGCAATTTCACACTAAAATGACTCTATTCAATCATTCTGGTAATATCCATGTTATACACGTGAGCTACGATGTTGGGGTTTATTATTTTACATAGCTTGTAGAGTCGACTAGGGTTTTATCAACACTCTTGCTAACGCTCCTAGCCACTGGTTCTTGCAGGAGCTCGTTTTGTTTGAATTTACCTTCTGATTATTACCAGTTTGATGACGACGGTAATAGTTTGTACATATGTTCCCCTTCCATGTTTGCACTAGAATTAACCTTCCTAGGGAATGTCGTTGTGCTTCTTTATAATACTTGCGTTATTAAGTCTCGGTTACTTTCAATTTTTCAAAGTTTGGTGTTAAGGTTATGGGGAAAGATTTTTCCTAAGCTACATGCCAGAGTTGTTGGGATTCATTCTTCTGCACACACAGTGAGCCACCAGATGTACAATCATTTCCACCCCTTCATTTACCGATTTTTCCATAGATTATAACAGTAATCATTCGGTGTTTTTTTGCAGGTATTCTCCAGTGACGCTTTGAGGACAACGACTCAATGGCTAAAACCATATCCTCTCGGTTTATTCGGGTGCTAGAACTATTATTTCATGAGGTCTCTATTTAATTGTTGAAATATCATCTGTAATAATTGGAAGGGTTCCATTGATCCCTTGCTTGGAGGAAACAATGACCAATCGGTTATAAGTTTTCCTATTAGTTAATTAAACTTGGCCTGAAGCACTACTTGGGTTCTTATGAATTACATGGATGATGTTTTAATTTTTTTCTTATTTGGTTTCTATTGCAAAAGAGGCATGAGGGGGACCAGACCTGGCAACTAGTTTATTTGGAAGCTTAGGCCTCAACCCCCCTCGACGGCATATTTCCACCCAGTGAGGGTTTACACTATAAAATTTGTGGTTTACAGCAAGTTTGTTATAGTTTTAGTTGAATTTAACAGTGAATGTCATATTTGTGGGGGTTACCTTGATTGTCAGTTATTCTCATTTTCTAGAATCTTGTAGTAAAATAATTTATTATTTTGTAATTTCTTCAATAACTAAATTAATTTAATTACCTAATGATGTTTTTACTCCGTCTCGGCCATCAAAGGGTAAACTTTATAACCCACAGTTTTCACAATGGTATTTCATTTCCTAACTTCCTATTGACATAACATTCACAATTGTCAAGGGTGTTCAGTAACACATTTATCAGGTTTTGGTTTTATTCCTCCCACCATAATATTCCTAGGTATTGTTATATCTAGTGACTTGTTTTGAGGGCTTCGTCTAGAACAGTTATAGGTTTTTGGTTTAATATGGCTTGGCCTGAGACTAAACCAGTCCTACCCTTGTCATCCTCTAAGAAAAACTTAGATTTTACTCTTGTGTATATGTTGGCATTTAATTGGATGAGATCCTCTTTTCCTTACATTTAGTTCATTCACTACCCTGTGTTACAGTGAGGAACAAACATTTTCTCAGGTACAATTTCTTTGGTTCACATCAACTTAACTGTACTGACCCCACAACTTGCAGAAGCCTTATGTCACTTCATTCAAAATAGGTTTACAGTTTGTTCCTAACACATTCTACCTTCATATAGCACTATTAACTTGTAGCCATGACCCATTTGAATGCACAAGAACATAAAGTGTTCTTTAATAGATGAGCACAGAGTCTAGTTACAATAAGGAAATAATCCACAACCAGTATTTAACTCAACCATTTAATTTCAGCAGACAAACCTAAAGATACTTTTGCAAAATTTATTATAGTACAGTGAAAACAACCAAAACTTTTCTTTCCAACAAAAAATTAATCCAAAGCATATAAATATATATGTTCATGCATAGACACTTATCTATTTAATGACTATCTCGTAAATTCAAGAGGGCCAAGACCATTCCACCCAACCTTGAGAAGGGAAATTACATGGAAATTATGTCCACTTCTCCCCGTGAGCTTCCACTCTAGAAATACAGAAAACAATATTCTTCCTTAGAGTAAGGTAGTAGACATGAATACTATATTCCAGTCTGATACTTATTGATTTCTCTCTGTAACAGAGTTATCTACTGGCTCTAGTCCAACTAGGACATCTCTCCTTGATAGTGCCCTATCAGTTGTACAAACTTTTCTTTCCTTCCATTCAGAACAACAAAAGAACCCTCCTCTTACCAATGAGATCATCCTTTCTCTCCAGGAAAGAGGGGTGTAACTATTTCTAAATACCTGGAGGTTGGAATTCATTTACTGGTCTACCATCTTGAAATATGAGATTTCATAATAATAAAATAACATTACTATGTATTAAATGTTAACAAAAGTTTCACTAGGCTTCCACAAGCCTTATTTATGATAGTCTCAAATAATGCAAGTAATGTAAATTCCAGTAACTCAAATATCAGCCTGGGGTGTTACATCTTCCCCCCATTTTGGCAAAACACCATCCTCAGTGTTTATTATAGCCCATGGAACAAGTCAGGATAAGCCTGTCACATTAGACTTTCATCTTCTCAGGTGGCTTCCTTTGGGATAAAGTGCCTCCATTGCACTCTAACCAAGATGATAGCTCGCCTCCTCAAGATTTTTTCTCTACAGTCAAGAATATACAGAGGTTATACCAGAAACTCCCAATCTAGTTCGACCTGCCATAGCATTATTATCATCAACAGTTAATCTATTCCTTAATTTATTATACACATTTTAGAATCTAGCTTATACTTGTACACCCTATTAGCTAATAATGGTCTGGAGTCATATACATGCTTCTTTAACACTGAAACATGAAATACATTATGAACCTTTATGTGGCTTGGAAGGGCAAGCTGATAAGCTACCGGCCCTATTATTTCTAAGACTTGAAAAGCTCCATAACAACGAGGTGCCAACTTAGCACAACTACCCCACTACAAGGTGGTCTTTCTTGGTTTTATATAAACATAAACATGATCCCTTATCCGGAATTATATATAAGTTCTCTTTTTATCTGCCTATTCCTTTTTTTTTTATCCTGGGTCACCTTTAAGTTCCGTTGAACTTTCCTCGTCTCTTGCTCCATTTCTACCAACATGTCAGGTCCTAAAATCATCTTTTCTTCTGGGCTACGCTAGTTATAGGGGGTTCTACACTTTCTTCCATACAACACCTCATATGGAATCATTTTTAATGATTCATAGTAGTTTTAATTATAAAAAAACTCAACCAAATGAAGATATTCTTCTCATTTGGTTGGCTACTACATTACATATATTCGTAACATATCTTCTAATACCTATTTTACCTGTTCAGTTTTCCCATCCGTCTGTGGGTGATAAGTGGTGCTAAATTGAATCTGGGTACCCAGGCTTGTAAAAAGAGCTTTCTAGAATGCATATGTGCACTTTACATCCCTGTCTGAAATTACTACCTTTGGCATGCCATGCAACCGAAATATTTCCTTCATAAAGATATTTGCGATTTCCACCATTTTATAGTTGGATTTAATAGGGATAAAATGAGCAGTTTTACTTAACTTATCCACCACTACCATGATGGAATCATGTTGTTTTCATGGTTTGGGTAGTAACATTATAAAATCCAATGTAATTAATTTCCATTTCCATTCAGGAATAGGAAGCAGTTGGATTAAACCAGTGGGGTATTGATGTTCAACCATAACTTGCTGACACTCCAAACACTTGTCTAAATACACAATGATATATTTCCTCACACCAAGTAAAAGAAGACTATCTCTTAATTGCAAATAATAATGTTTTATACCAAGGGTGGGCAACATAAGGACTACGGTGAAATTCATCCAACAACATCTATTTAATAACCACTTGATTAGGAACATAAACCCTTCCTTTGAAAGTTAACAACTTTCTATAATTTATACCATACTCGGATGGTTTTCTAGAAGCTTGTATATGTTTATTTTGTTGTCATAAGAATTCATATTTGGGATCCTTAGGAGAAGCTTCTTTATGATGTTTTTTACATCAAATTCAATGCGATGGTACCAAATTTCATAAACACATTGCACTTTTCTACTTAAGGCATCAGCTACATGGTTTTTCTTCCCTTTAGGGTGTTTTAAATCAAAGTAAAACACACTTAGGAATGCAGTCATTAGCATGAATTTCTTCCCTAGTAAGTAATGGTGCCATACTTTTAAAGCATTCACCAATGCAGTAAGTTCTAAATCATATGATGAATACACATTCTCATGCTCCTTTATCTTCATTGATTCATAGGATACTACTTTACCATCCTGCATCAAGACACCTCCCACCCTTTCTTGGCAGGTGCTCGTACATACAATAAACTCCCTTTCTAGATTAACAACTTTTAACACTCGGGTTGATGCTAATAAAAATTTCAATTGCTCAAAACTGTGTTGACTTTCAGTTGTCCACTTCAAAATTCTCCCTTTCTTTTGTAGAGATTCTATGGGGTAGGAAATTCTAGAAAACCCCTCAATAAAATGACAATAATAACCAGCTAATCCCATAAAAAATGGAATATCTGCAACATTTTTAGGAACAAACAAGTTCAGGATAGTCCTAATATTTTCTTGGTCAATAACAATACCTTTAAAGGATATTACATGCGCCAAATATTGAATATGTTCCTTAAAAAATTCACATTTACTGAATTTGGCATAGAGTTAATTTTCTCTTAAGGTTTGAAGAACTATCCTCAAATGCTTCTTATGCTCCTTTGCATTTTTCGAATAAATCAGAATATCATCAATGAAAATTAGAACAAAGTTGTCTAAATAGGGGTGGAAAATCCTATTCATTAAACTCATGAAGGTTGCAGGAGTGTTTGTAAGACCAAAATGCAACACAATAAATTCATAATGGCCATAGTGTGTTCTAAACGCAGTTTTACAAACATCTTCATCCTTAATTGTAATTTGGTGATACCCCAATCATAGATCAATCTTAGAGAATAGCATGGAACCTTTAACTTGGTCAAACATGTCATCAATCCTTGGCAAAGGGTACTTATTTTTTTTTGGTTAGCTTATTTAACTGCCTATAATTAATACATAAAATTAGTGTTCCATATTTCTTCTTTGTGAACAACATCGACACCCCCAAGGTGACACACTTGGTTAGATGTACCCTTTGTCAAGTAGTTCCTGCAGCTATATGTTGAGTTTAGTTAACTCATGAATATTCATACAATATGGTTCTTTTGACATCGGGGAAACTCCAGGAATAAGTTCTATGGTAAATTCAATGCTTCTTTTTAGGGGAAATCCCAATATCTCTTCAGAAAACACATCTACAAAATCTTGAACAACGGGTATATTTTCTAATGTTGTTAATTTATCTTTAGAGTTAGCATAACCCACTTGCACTACGTAAACTTGGAAACCTTTTATGGTACTTATTTTAAACTAATTAGTAGTGACAGATCATAACTTAACACTTCTTTTAATGCCTTGAATTTCTTGTGTGTTTCCTTCATCTATGAGGAAACTGATGATTTTGTCTTTACAATTTACTAGGGACCAACGTCCCTCCAACCAATCCATCCCAATGAACACATCATATGACCCTAGAGGTAATATATTTAAATTTACTTTAGTCTCTTGGCCTCCAATATCCACAGAACAACCTTCCACTTTGGATATCACCATACAGTTTTCTCATGTGGCTAGTTGCACTAGCCATGAATTTTTAAATTTAATACTTGACAGATGACACAATTTAATTGTTTTTGAACTAACATAACTAAGAATTTCTCATAGGTCAATTAAAATATACATAGACTTATTAGCTATCTTACCTTCAAACTCCACCATGGTAGGTTGATACTCTACTTGGTGATCCTCCAAGGAAACATTGATCTTTGGTATGTTTCTAGCCACATACCTAACCATAGAGGCTTCTTGAACACTTGTTGTGAGCCTGGTTCTTGTGTAGTGAGGACATTCTTGTAATAGTGGGGTTCCCCACAACCCTAATATTTTAGGGGAGGTTTCTGTGATTGCCCATGTTCTATTTTATTTGATGCCTCAACTGGTTTGGGTTCACTTGAAATTCTATTTCACTGCTAACTCTTTCCCAGGGTTCCTCCTGTAGGTTTCTTGGGTACTGATTTTTCCCCACCTGATATGGTATTGTTATTATTACTCAGATAACTCCTATGCCCCTTTTTACCCAACTAGCCTTTACTATTATCTCCTTTTTTCCACATCTACTGATAGAAAATATGAGCCTTCCTTATGCTCTCATCCATTGTCTTGGGATTATCAAAATCTAGTTGTTCCTTCATGAAAGTTGACAAACTACTTACAAAGCATTGCACTTTTGCTTTTTCCTCTCATATGTAAGGAACATAACACAATAAAGAGGTAAAATTGGTTATAAATTCATCCATGGACTATTGTCCTAACTTAAGATCATGAAATTCCTTTTCCTTCTCATCCTAAAATCTCTCAATCAGGTATTTGTCCTTAAAATATTTTTGGAAGGTATCCCAAGTCACCTCTTGTTCATCAATTCTACAAATTATTTTAATTTATTCCCACCATAATGTGGCTTTACCCTGTAGTTGATAGACTACTAGTTGGGCTTTTAAATTATTTTCATCTTCATAAATCTAGAAGTATTTATTCATATTAATCAACCATGCTTCTATAGCCTCTTTCGCTTCTCCATCGAACAAAGGGGGCTTTATTTTCTTGAATTCCCCTTGTAATGCAATCTTTGGTCACTTGGCCCCCTACCAACAGAAGTATTTACCGACTCTTCCTCGTTATCCATTCGATCTCCCCCACCTTCTGGATGATCTCCTTTCTATTTCCTTGTCTCTTCCCTATTCGCATTATCTAGACTAGGATCTAGATTCCTCAGGTTTTGTCTAACCAAGAGACTTTTCATGTTTCTATCCTGCTCAAATCTCAGTATCTCATTATCGGCTCTTAGATTCATCATTTCCACTCGTGATTGCTGAAAATTTTCCAACAGCATAGCATTCACATTTGTAGTTCCTTCTCCTAACTAGACCCACATCTCTGAGTTAGATCCAGCTCCTGTTGAAGGTCCACTGGTCGGGTGGTTCCTATTCCCCTCCGCATATTATTCCAACTACCTCTATTTCTCTATGTGCATTATAAACACCTTGTTTAATCGCACCTTTTCCTTCAAAAGGTCACAGTTTTGGAACCTGTGGCTCTAATACCACATGTAACATGTGAAGCACACATTAATTACACATAAAACAATTATTACCACCTACACTTTACAAACGATATATATATCCAACTAACCATGCATTAAATATAGAATATTTTAAGTTTTAATAGAAATGTTAGTATTAATTTTTTTTTTTAACTTAAGCCATAATCAAACTTATTAGTGCCTTAACCAAGTATGCTAGAAGAGGACACCAGAATCTTCATGAAAATGTTGCAACTAGCAATTGTCAGTTGAGGTAACAGGCATTTGGAGCATTCTACACTATACCTCATTAGATATCTCATCCGACGGTCCTCAATTCATGGTGATAAGTTAGGGTAACCAAACCTCGCTCCCTCCTCTTCTCAGTGCACTCATTTTCTTGACACAATCACCTAGATGAGCTCTGTAATTTCGCATTGAACTGATTCCATTTAATCATTTTGGTAATCTCCATGCTATAAAGGTGAGCTGTGATGTTTGGTTTTATTGTTTTACATAACTTGCACAATCGGTTATGGTTTTATCAACACTCTTGTTAACACTCCCAACCGCCAGTTCTTTCACGAGCTCCTTTCATTTGAATGTACCGTCTGGTTATTTCTAGTTTTATGGCAGCGGTAATAGTTTGGACATGTGTTCCCCTTCCATCATGAATGGAGCTTCAGGTAACCTTGTTTGTACCAAAATTAACCTTTGTAGGGAATGTCATTGTGCTTCACTGCAATATTTGTGTTATTAAGTATCAGTTATTTTCAATTTTTCAGGGTTCGATGCTAGGGTTATGGGGAAAGATTTTTCCTAAGCTACACGTGAGAGTTGTTGGGCTTCATTCTTCTGTATTGAAAAGTGTAACTAGGTTCAGTCTTCATAATGACATTGATCCAGGTGGATGTGGGTGGCCACCTATTTATTCAACTTGGCACCACGCCACTGTCTCTTTCATTTTTTCAGTTTCCTTAAGTACAACACAATTTACTATTTTTTGTAGTTTTTCGGGTCATAAACTTCCGGAGCCATTTTGAGGCCCTAAACGACGTTTTTTGGGGAAAGTCAGGACCACTATGGGTTGTAATCTAATTTTGGCCACTCGAAAGTTGTATTCCTCAGATTGATCTTTCTAATGAGGTATTGTGCTCGTCAAACGGAGATCATACACCAAAGTTACAAGCTGGGGAATTTGATGGACCAATTTACCCAAAGAAGGCCCATAGTTTTGGCGCTCCATCTCCTAGGGTTAGGGTTTTGGATGTTTATGGTTTTCCTTTGTTCCTCAATAATAAATATGCCTTCGAGCCTCATTGTAACACAGTTAAGAGGCATGTAGTTGTCTCATCTCTTCTCAGAGATAAGCAGGTCTTATTTCCATTCTGTTTGTAAGCATATTTCAGTATTTGATATTAATGAAATGAAGTGTTATTTCTACTGCGTCTGTCTATTTATGGTTATATTTGTAATTTGTTTCATTCCTGTTTAAATTTAGATCAGTGGTATCAGTGGGGTTTGCTCTCTCTTTGTTTCTTTGTGTGTCCCCAAGGAGGTTGGGATATAAGGAGTTAGGGCTTGAGCTGGTTGAACCTGTGCAAGACCAGCATCGCAAATCCTAATGGCCTCCTATGGTAAAAGGAAAGAAAGACGAGGGGGAATGAGATCCTTTCAAAATATTTCTTGAAGAAGCCCTCGAGTGATAGAGGAACGCGATGATGGACAACTTCACCCAGATCCTTCAATGGTTTTCCATCGGTAGCGCATCGACATTTAATAGCCACTCTCGATACACCACTCCTTTTAAGGTACAAGTAAACTTTGAAATTCCCATATTTGAGGGACAAATAGATGCAGATGTCATAGATAAATGGTTAAATCTGTTAGAAGGATATTTTTCTGTTCATGATTTTTCAAGCCGGGGAAAGATTAGTTTTCTCTTCTCAAAGCTACCCCCTACGTCAAGGACTAGTGGGAAACCTACTGTGAGAAAAAGGATGAAAGTATGCCCTCACTTTTTTTAGTTGCACCCACTTGGAATTCATTCTGAGATTCCATCAAGGAGCATTATTACTCCGTCGAGAGCTATGAGGATAAATATATAAAGTGGACCACTCTGCGGTAGGGAAGGGACCATGATGTTTTGGAGTTTACCAATGTTTTTCATATCCTTCACAAGAAGTTGGGTATCAAGGATTTTGAGAAACACTTGGTACTCAAGTACTGCGACTATCTGCACAAGTACATCCAGGATGAGATGGAGTTCCTGGACATCTCCCCGCTTGGCACAATGTATCGATATGCTATTAAGATTGAGAAAAAGCTTAACCATAAAAAGAAAGACTTTGGATCTATGAATCCAAACAAAGGGAAAGGTGCTCCCAAACCACAAAACAAAGGAAAATTCCAATGCGAGGTGGCCCAAGACAACCCATTGAAGCCACAAGGAAATTTCAAGACCATGAAGTCAAATAAGGACACAAGAAAGTGGTGTGAGTTCCATAAGAGCCCCACTCATAACACAAGTGAGTGTCGGGGAAAGTAGTCACTGGTGGCCGAGTTGAAGGCTTCAGAATCAAATGCATGTTCTGACATTGAGTTAGAATCCAACAAGAGGAATGACAAAGGCAAGTAAATTATTTATGTAGAGCCCAGCGCCATTATTGTCACCACCAAGATCCAGAAAAATGAGCCCGAAGATCTAGAGGAGGGGGAGCATCTCTTCCACTCATACATGTGGGTGAAGGGTTCACTGCTGCAATTCAATGTCGACAGTGGGAGCCAAAAGAACCTCATTTTAGTAGAGGTTGTGAAGTGGTTGGGCCTACCAACTACTCCAGACCTGCAACTTTACAATATCGAGTCGCTTCACCAAGGATGTGATCTTCGAGTTAGCCAATAGTGATGCCTTCCCTACAACATCAATCCCTTCACATATGAGGTATTGTGTAATGCTACTCCTCTTAACGTTTGTGATGTATTATTAGGACAGCCATACTTGTGGAAGTGACATGTTTTATATGATTTTAGACCTCGCTATGTTATTATTTCTTTGGGTAATACATTATACAGGATACCAGAGGTAGCCCCACCTACTGCCACCTTTTTGATCTCTGCGAAGCAGTGCAGTAAGACCATCTCCCAGACTAAGAAAACTATTTTCTTTCAGGTTCACTCTCAATGTAAGGGGAAGATCGTAGCCACATCCATGGCCCTAAGGAAGGGTTACTCAACAAAAAAAAATCAGGTGGATATGGTCATGAATGAATACAGAGACCTCTTCTCCTCACCCACAGGGGTATCGTTGCACTGTTAAGTCAAGAATTCGTTCGATTTGACTCTCGAAGCACATCTACCCAATGGTCCAATATATCGCTGCTCCATTGTGGAAAATTCTAAGTACAAGGAACGACATGATCAACATTGGGTGCCACACAAGTTTCAAGTGGGCAATAAAGTTTGGTTTCATTTGCAGAAAGAATGCCTTACCAAAGCCCATAGGAAGCTCAGACCACTCTGATATGGTCGTTACACCATTACCAAGACTATGGGAGACAATTATTTGGAGCACAACATTCCCCAATTCATTGGCTTGCACCCAGTGCTCAATGTGGACTGCCATCGACCATACTTCCCACCATTATTGGACACATTAGACATTACAAAACAACTCACATCAACAGAAGTTTCCCCATCTCATGGAGGCACTCAACGCAATGGGGGCCATTGCTTCCTAAGGGGTGAGGATTGATCCAGGCTGATGCGGGTGGCCACCTACCTATTCCAGTTGGACCCCCACCACTGTCTCTTTTAGTTTTTTAGTTTCCTTAATTATAGCACAATTTACTATTTTTGGCATTTTTGGGGTCTTGAACTTTCGAAGCCGTTTTAAGACCCTAAATGATGTTTTTGGGAAAACCAGGGTCAACATATGTGATGGATTATATTAGCTATTTGAAATTTGTAGTCCTCGGATATATATTTCTAATGAGGTATTGTGCACGTCAAACGGAGATCATATGCTAAAGTTATGACCACGAGAAGTTGATGTACCAATTTACCCAAACGGGGCCAATAGTTTTGGCGCTTCATCTCCTAGGGTTAGGGTTTTTGATGTTTAGAGTTTTCGCTTTTTCCTCAATAATAACTTTGCCTTCAAGCCTCATGGTAACACAATTTAGAGGCATGCATCCGCCACATCTCTTCTTCGAGATAAGCTACCATCGTCCGAGCTAGTCTTATTTCCATTTTGCTTGTAACCATATTTCAATATTTGATATTAATGAAATGAAGTGTTATTTCTGCTGCATCTCTATATCTATGGTTCTATCTGTAATTTGTTGCATTCCAGTTTAAATTCAGATAAGAGAGGGTGGAGTGAAGAAATAAGTCTAGTTTTTTAAATAGACATAAATATATTTGAACGTGCCTTATAATACACTTTGAATTTGAAATTTTTTCTATGTACACATGACGTTTTTGTTTTGATTTGTAAAATTAAGTCTCTTACGCAAAAATCAAGCGAAAACGAATGTTAAGCAGGTCTAATATAAATAAATGATGGAACTAGGTGATGTATGTGTGAGATTTGAATATAAATGTTTTATAATTCATTTCTTTATCTTAATAAGTTGGAAATGTAAAACAATTCAATTGACATTGTAAAAGTTTTTTTTTAACTTATCCTGTATAACAACAAATTATGTTCCAACAAATATCACACATCGAAAATAAAGCTAAGCTTATTGAGGAAAGAAATATTGACAAAATTCAATTTTTGAAAATTTTAATAACTTTTCTCTCTATTTCCTAAAATTAGATGATGGGGTCACCCTATACAATATAAAATGCACAAGTTTGTTTAAAGTTACTATTTGATGTGGGATAATGATGTTGCATTGAGATGTAAGAAATATTTAGACATGCTTGGTGCATGGGAGAATGTGGAAAACTAAAAGAAAAATTATAAAGCTAACACGAATAGCATACCATGGGAAAAGGAAAATACAATTTGATAGGTTACAAGAGAGTTCTCGAAATGAAGGGTTTAAAAGAGATCTCTATAACTACATGGATTAAGAACTTCAATTATCATACCATTAAGAACTTCATGTAGGGTAGTGTTGGATGAACATGTGTAGTTGGAGGGGCTAGAGCTATTAAGTAACATGTTAATTTTTTTCCCTTTTTGGTTTTGTGATATTTTCTTCTTTTGTTCTCTACAATTCCACATTTGATCATTTTATTATTTTAATTTACTTAAGAGGTAGGGTTTTTGTTATATTCTACACTTATTTCAACCTTGAGTTTCCATGCTTCCCTAGTAAGGATTTTTTTTTTTTTTACAACCTTGCGTTATTTGATAAGTTTAGTGTCTATGTCAAAAGAACTTGGGGTCTTAAAGAGTATGTATGCAATTTGAGGCACTAATAATAATTAAGTAATAATCCTAAATGAATGAAATTTTTTAGCACCACCTATATGAAATCCAATAAAATATCATCCTTTCCTACTTCAATGGTAATCTAGTAAAATTATTGTACTTTATTTCCAATGTCAAAAGGATTCATGATGTAAAAGTGTTAGACAGAGACATCAATAACTTCCTCAAACTAGGTGATGGGACATTATACTAAATGGTAGAACCATCAAAGGGGTTTAATCTACCTTGATTTCCAACTTCATGGGGTAATTAAGTCTTTTCTACAAGATTCGTAAAATTTAGAGATGAAGATAGGAAAGGAAGACTTAATGGCGAAGGATTCCTAAGGATATAGGAGACTAGTAGGCTTATATGGTATTGAGATTCACAATTAAATGGAAAAGGTTATAACACCTAGTCCATAAAAAAGGAAATAAGATCGAGTGTTGGACTTTGGTTGAGAACATGTTTTCCATTAATAGGGGTTGGATTTAAATAGTTAACATGAATTAGTCCATTAATGTTAGGTTGAGAAGATGTATTCCATGTATAAGGGTTGGATTAGGATATTTAATGTGCATGTGAGCTATATAGTATTGATAAGGGTGACTGAACAGAGGCTAAAGATCACAATTGATATTTTGAAACGTATCAATTTAATCTTAAATTATTCTAGGACCATATTGAAATTACATCGCTAAAAAAGGAACAAATGAATGGAAAGTTGTTTTATATATATATAAAAAAAATGTGGTGATTTATTTTGATAATATACCCCATGGAATGACATAAAGGCTTGAAAAACCACTCCATGTGTAGACATCACGTACAAACATAATGACATTGAGACTTGGTTTCTACAACATAAGTGCATGTTTCATGTTTGTAATTCTTATTTTGTACTTGTTGACTGATTTTTTTTTTTGGTAATCTTAGCAATACCATTCATTCATATATCTATAAACAATCAGGTTACAAATATATAAGTCATTCGGTGGCCTCAACTCCCCTATTGGGAAACCAGGTCTGTTGGCCACCGAATGGCATTATAAGCCGTCCAAAACATAAATAGTTTGAGTTTATTTAAGCAAGCCAAACCAATTAGTAAGCATAACACTGAAAAGTTCAATGTTACCCGACATAGACAACCAACATTAAGACAAAATTAACAAGAATAACTTTGAACAACTAATAATCTAACGATTCCACTGGAGCACGATCTTTAGCACTTGATCCTGGCAATTCAGATTGTGACAGACATGGGATATGATGCTCAATGCAGCACAGGAGAGATTTCTGATTCTGCAACTGAAGTTGAATAATCTGGAGCTCTTTTTGGATATCTCAAAGGAAGGTCTTTGACTCACTTTGCATTGTTGTGTTGGTGGTCACAACCATTTCTTTGGCCACTATGCATTTGATTAACCAGTAGAGATGGATAGACTGTCTAAATAGGATTAGATGACAAGAAGTGTACCTAGGGGCCGTGATTAGCTCCCCCCAATATTTGGCTAGCAGTTCAATCTTGGCTTTCAAATACAACTCTGTCTCCCAAGTCGTAGTGAATTGTTTCCCCTTCATTGGGGTCCCTTCGTAGTATGCCTGAACCATGGCCTAAATAATATCGGAGTTCATTTTCTGACCCTTGTGTCGTGCAGTCCTCTACTGCGCAGTCCTTTGTCGTGTAGTCCTCTACCATGTAGTTCGACCAAAAGATGAACCAAATTCTTTACCTTTTCTTTCCTGGTGTCTGCAACCCCTTCAACCTTGGCCCAAGGTTCCACCACGAGGCTGAGACTTCACCATATCTGCTAAGGTCAGGCCCCCTTTCTTCACCCTTCCGCCACCTTCCCATGCTCATAAACCAGCCCACCATACAGAGGCAAAAAGTGGATACAGTGTAGGTGGACTTGGAATATGATATATAGAAAGAACCACCCGAAAGACAAGCACTAACTTAATGTATGACTATGCTGTAGCGGCTACAACCACCCTCCAAAATTTTTCTTTAGGCTCGTTTTGGACCATCCCTTCCAACCTTCACAGCAAATTGCCTTGCTTCGTCAAGTTCACAAGCTTCAATGTCTTTCTTGGACAAAGGCAGCCTCTTGGTCACAACTTGATCCATTCCCCTCATAGATTGTTCTTCCGAACTTGGTCCAGTTGCAGATTGAACGAGTTCCTCTTGAAAATTGTGCATTTTTGGAGGGAAACCAACCTTCCCTCCAGAAATTGCGCAATCCTCTCTAGTAGCTTGTTGGGCTCCAGGATTGTGCAATCTTGCTCGTCAACACTCCCAGCAGGATTTGCGCAAATTTCCCCAGCAACGCTACTCAGCCCAGAATTTGTGCAAATCTAGGCAGCAGTCAGTTGCTCTGCCTAGAAACTACACAAATCTCCTGGGTAGTCAACCCAACTCCCAACCAGAAATGCACATTTTTCTCCAACAGTCGAGCAGTCTCTTGCATGTGCAATTGAGTTGACCAGTTCCCTCCGAGATTGAGAAAAATAGACTTTCATGCATGGGTTGCTTCTCCCAACGCATCATGTAAAGGAATCCCTTGTTTCAGGGATCTATGTTTAGCAATGGGAGGTTACATGCAAGGAGAAATTCTGAAACCTCCCACCAAGTGTCTGTTATGAAACCAACTCACAAAAAGATAGCAAATATAGATCAACACCTTAGAATTCAGCCTCTTTGAGGGGGCAACCTCCTTCACATTACACAAATGAACAATCCTTAGATTATGCAAATGAATAAACCTTCCTTCTATATATAGGAGTCTAAGGGGTCACAATATCATCAAGCCAACATAACAATACTAACATAAGGCCACAACAATAACAATATCGGGTTTCTATGGGGCACACTTATAACAATATGGGGACAATAGGGGAACAATAATAACAATAAGGGCTACAATGACAATAATAATGGGGGAATCACTAGTATGATAGGGACCTAATATTCCCCTCTCCTTCCCAAAAGCATTGTCCTCAATGCTTGAGTAGCTTTGGATTCTTCTGTATAAAATTCTCATCCTCCCATGTGGACTCTTTAGTGGATAAATTCTTCCACTTGATGAGATACTCCGAAATTGATTGACTTCATAACTGTCAAGTTCTTATTTCTATGACTACTTCCAGTTCCAATATGATTTTTCCTTCCTCGCTAAGTTCTGGCAATATTGTTTGAACTGGGAGCTTTTCATCGATAACCTTCTTTAAACATGAAACATGGAAAACTGGGTGCACTTGGGAAGCTGTAAGAAGCTCCAATTTGTATGCCATAGTACCAATATTTTGCAACACCTTGTACGGACCATAATACTTTGGTGATAATTTATTGTCCTTCTTACCCTATTTGAGGGACATTTGTTTATATGGTTGTATTCGTAGGAATACCCAGACACCTACATCAAAACTTCTTTCATTGCGATGTTGATCTGCATGTTGTTTCACTCTATTCTCCGCCAACGTGAGGTTATCCTTTAAGAGTTGGAGAACTTGTTGTTGACACTCGATGTGATGTTCCACTGCTTGAACCTTATAATTTTATCTTAAATATGATGTGATGGATGGTGGATGATATCCATAAAGTGCCATAAACGGGGTCATTTTTTTCTGTAATATGCAAGGAAGTCTTATACCACCATTTAGCTAGAGGAAACCATTTGAACCATTGTGTCTGTTTATCAGATACAAAGAAACAAAGATATCCTTCCAAACATTTATTTACTATCTCATTTTTTCCATCAGATTGAGGATGATAAGATGAGCGATGAGCTAACTAAGTACTGAGACAAGAAAATAATTATTTCCAAAAATTTCAAGTGAAAATGGGATCTCTATCACTTATAATAATATTTGGGTTTCCATGTAGCTTTTGAATTGTTTCCATAAATGTACTAGAAACTATAGTGGCTTTAAATGGATGTGATAACGTAGAAAAGTGTGCATACTTGGTAAGTCTATCAACTACCACCATGATGACTGTCTTTCCTTCGGACTTGGGTAAACCTATGATAAATTCCATTGAAACCTCCTCCCAACGTTGGCTTGGAATGGATAAAGGTTGTAATAGACTTGGAATCTTAATTGTTTCAACTTTATTTTGTTGGAAAACCAAACATTCTGCCACAAACTTTTGAATATCTAATTTAAGGCCATCCCAAAAAAATTCCTTCTTAACCTTGTAGTAAGTTTTTAAAAGTCCTAAGTGCCCTCCTAAGGGAGAAGTGTGCAATTCCATAAGAATGTTTTGTTTGAGTTGGGAATTATTACATAGGTATAAGCGATATTTGTACCATAACGAATCATTTTTCCAACTAAATGTATCAGATGTACTGGGATCTTGTTGTATCTTTCGAATGAGTGCCCACACTTTTTCGTCATTCTTCCATTCCTCCCTTGCTTCGTTTATCTAATCTGGTTGAATAATAGAAATGGCACACAACAATTCTTCCACATCCTCATCCTTTCTTGAGAGTGCATCTGCCACAACATTTTGCTTCCCTTTTTTGTAGATGATTTCAAAGTCATAGCCCAACATCTTTGTGACCCATTTTTTTTTTCTCTTTAGAGGATAATATTTGTTCTAAAAAGTATTTAATACTATCATGATCTGTTTTTACCTTGAAGTGTCTTCTCATTAGGTAGGGTCGCCATTTATTAAGTGCATGTAGTATTTCCAACATTTCCTTCTCATAAATAGCTTTGTGTAAATATTTTCCTTTGATTGGATGACTTTTGAAAGAAATGGGTCTTTCATCTTGCATTAAAACAACACCAATTCCATTTCCTGAAGCATCACATTCCACAATAAAGGTCTTTGTGAAGTCCGATGTAGCTAAGATTGGTTCTTGGCACATTGCCTCTTTAAGATGTTCAAAGGCCTTTGTTGCTTTTGGATTCCATGAAAATTCATCTTTCTTCAATAATGTTGTTAGAGGTGTTGCTATTCTCCCAAAATTCTTAACAAACTTGTGATAATACCCTGTCAACCCGAGAAATCCTAGCATATGCTTTATGGATATGGGGATTTTCTATTCCTTAATGGCTTTAATTTTACTAGGGTCCACCTTAACACCTTCATGAGATACAATATGACCCAGATATTGCACCTCTTGTACTCCAAATAAACATTTGGAGCTTTTTGCATATAATTATTTCTCCTCCAATAGTTTGAGTGCCCTGTTAACATGTTGAACATGATCCTTCCAAGACTTGTTGTAGATTAGTATATCATCAAAAAATACTAAAACAAATTTTCTAAGGAAGGGTTTGAAAATGGAATTCATCAAACCTTGAAATGTAGAAGGTGCATTGGTAAGGCCAAAAGGCATGACTAAAAATTCGTAATGACCCTCATGAGTTCTAAATGATGTTTTCGTAATGTCTTCAGTCTTCATTCTAATTTGATGATATCCTGAATGAAGATCCAACTTGGTGAAGTAAATTGATCCATGCAATTCATCCAATAATTCATCAATGACAGGAATGGGAAATTTATCTCTAATACTGAGCTTGTTGAGCTCCCTATAATCCAAACACATGCGCCATGATCCATCCTTCTTGTGCACTAATACTACTAGAGTAGATAAAGAACTTTGACTAGGTTGAATTATACTAGCCTCTAGCATTTCTGTAACCATACGTTCAATTTCACTCCTTTGGGCATAGGGATATCTGTATACCCTGATGTTTGGAGGAATAGTTCCTAGAATCAAATGAATGGCGTGATCATGATCACGAATAGGGAGGAGGTCTTTGGGAGTCTCAAATACCTTGGCATTATTGTCCAAGACGTTCTGGAGATCTAGAGAAATAGATGATTTCAATGTAGGAACCTCTAGTGAACATAATTTTGCAATGACACCTCATTATTCCTTCCTTAGAAGCTTTGTCATACCATTAGTGTTGATTATGTTTCCCAATTTCCCTGCAATACCCCTAAATTCAACTTCCTTTCCTTCCGCACAAAATTTCATGAAAAATTCTTGAAAATTAAAAGCTATTGTACCCAAGGATTGTAGCCATTAGACTCCTATTACAACATCAACACCACCCATTGGAGTGGAAATCATTCGGCTATTCAATACATATTCTCCCATGGATAGCTTGATATTATTGCACTTTCTAAAGCAATTTATGGTTCCTCCACTTGCTATCATTTATTTCATAAAAATTACCCAAGTGACAATTTGTTTACGAGAGCAAAGCCATTGATACCATACAAACTAATTTGGTTCCAAATATAAAGTCGCAATTCATACCTTTTGTGTGTTTTGCACATTATAGAGATCGAAAAATTGCTCCATTTGTAGTATACATGTTCCAGGATACTTGCCATCAAACTTCCTCATATCGATTTTTGGAACATGGTGGGTCTTCAATCCAACATTAGAGTCGATGAAATCATGATTAACATTTCTTTTTTTCTCATCATGAGTTTCCTTTACTACCCTTTCACCATTAGTAATCATTTCTTGTAGCAACTTATTCAAATTTATCTTCAATTCTTACATCTTAGTGTCCATGCCATTCATCTTAGCATCCATCCCATTCATCTTAGCTTCCATTCCATCCATCTTAGCTTGCACTCCATCCATCTTAACTTGCATTCCATTCATATTAGCTTCCACGCCATTCATCTTTGCTTTAGTTACCTTTTGTGAGAGTGAAATGTGTTGTACTTGGCCTTGTAATTTTGATATATCATGTTGCATTTCTTCCTCTTCTTCACGAGTCATGCTAGAGCTTTCGGGTTGCTTACTAGGTGTATCCATTTTATTTTTTAGGGCCATCAATTAATGCTAATAATTCTTCACTATTCCATTTGAATTCTTTCAATCTAATTTTTCAAACCAATCTTATGCAAAATTTAAAAAAAAACTACACATCGTTTTTTCACTTTGTAAGAGCTCGATATGAAATCTGTTGTATCTCTATAACTATGGATCTCGAATATCTGAAATCACATCTTGTAGTATCCCTTTGGGTCCTCTTTCTAACCTCGCAAGTTTGATCAAGATTGGATTCTCCAAGGAAGAGTTATGCTAAATCTCCCACGGTGGCCTGATTATAGACTAGTTCAGTAGAGCGAACTTGTTCAAAGTGCCACGTGTCATTGTTTCGACCTTAGTACCTAAAATTGATATAAAAAAAACTACAGGTCATCCTCTTTTTGAAACTTCTTACGCAATTTCAATCTGATTCTCAGAACAAAAGTTATGACAATTTTCCCCACGTCACCTGTTTGGAATGTAATTCGGGAGTCTGCAAAAACCCTAACTTCCTCAGATCATATCTCCTAAAATATAGCGAGACAAGATCTGAAATTTGGACCCAGTGTTCAAAACAATTTCAGCTCAAATGGTTTTTTTTTAGCTTTTGAAACATTGCAGAAAAAATGTTATAGCGAAAATTCAACGATGACCTGTTTAGAGCAGCGAAACACTAGAATCCAAAGCTCTGATACCAAATGTTATGAAACCATCTCACAAAAAGATAGAAAATATAAATCAATGCCTTCGAATTCAGCTTCTTTGAGGGGAAAACCTCCTTTACATTACACAAATGAACAATTCTTGGATGATACAAATGACTAAACCTCCCTTCTATATATAGGAGTCTAAGGGGTCACAATATAATCAAGCTGACATAATAGTAATAACATAAGGGCACAACAATAACAATAGTGGGTTTCTATGGGGCACACTAATAACAATATGGGGACAATAGGGGCACAATAATAACAATAAGGGCTACAATTACAATAGTAATGGGGGAATCAATAGTATTATAGGGACCTTACAATGTCACTTCCCCTAGATTTGTGGCATGCACATCACAACCTCGATGTTATCAAAACTCATGAGTAGACGCTGCATAGCTCATTCCTCATGTCAACTTTGTAGCTCTGACATCCCACACCATATCTAGGAGTAGACGGCACATTCAACTCAACTGTTTTGGGGTAAGCACGCTTCCCATGCCTTGTGTTGCATTTCTGTCGCTTTTTATGTCTTCGCTTGTGGGAGTACTGTTTGCTTGATTTCTTTGAATGCTTGCTGTCATTTACATATATAGCAGCTTGTACTAGCTCTGCTTTAGTTTTTGTTGCTATCTCACTACTGTCGCATGCATGAAACTGTTTTGCATAGATGTTCACCCAACCGGTGAACTACCTCACCCACATGCATGTTGATATATTTTTTGAATCTTTCATTCATTTTTTTCATGCACTGCTAATCACTTTTGCTATCACTTAGTGTTGCCATGCATTTACTGTCTTAGTTTCTTTCAGTTTCCCGTCTGTGAGTCGGGCCAACCGGCCCAGATTCTGCCTTCACCAAGGCTGCATTATGAAATCTGGGGAAGGAAGGCTCACCTTCCTCTCTATATTTGTGCATTCCTGACCAACACTGCCCTCTAGGACAGTTGTGTGCATTTATGGAGGATAGTGGCTACTTGGTCCAAGAAATTGCACAAATCTATCCCTAGGCAAACAGTCCTTCCCAGCTGAAATTGCATATTGTGCAATCCCAACAGCCAATAGCCAGATTGGACTATGCATTGCGCATGTCCAGCAGTCAGCCAGTCTCCCAATAGCCCAAACTGTGCCTTATGCAGTCTTGGTAGTCGATCTCCCTACCTCCAGACCAAAATTGTGTAACTTTCATGATCATGCACCCAGGTATGTTGCAAGCCAGTTCTCATGTTCATTTTGGTTTTCGACTAACAAATTGCTTTCCATGAGTGTTTCCATGTCTCCAGGAATCCCAGATGTTCACCTTCCTCTCAGAAGTATAGGTACAATGGTTTCCAGGAGAGCAGAGACGAAGACACCATTCAGAGCACACTTGGGGATGCAGTTGATCAAGTGTCCATGGACTTGCCTACCCACGAAGAAATCAGGTTGTTCGTTGACAAGGACATCAAGATATGACAACGACAACATCACAACGAGAAACATCATGAACAACAACTGAAGTCAGCATAACTAATGCAACTAATGCAAGAGGAGGGTTGTTGACAACATGGAGGCAGAACAAGGTTACAAGCTCAAGTAGGTCCATTGATGATGAAAGCAACTTTGGAGACTTTGGCTACGAAGTGATGGCGTGACATGAAGATTACATGAAGGAAAAAGATGGAACAAAGAAGGAGTTGCGTGTTCTGAAGTAGCAACTTAGGAAGAACATGAAGCTACAAAGACAGACAAATGAGTTGCAACAGGAACATGAAGAATAATGGGTGCAACATGCACTCACGGATGAAACTGTGCCTGTACAAGTTAAGGATCCATCCCAACAGCGTACATAGAGTAGACATGGTGAGAAGTGTTGCTGATCGCATGCAAGGGATTCAGAAGAATACATGTCATTGAGCACATGCATGCAATCCAACCCATTCAACACACTCACCAAAGCGAAGATAAGAAGTAAGTCCAACTAGGGCTGAACATGTACTTCGGCAAGTTGATGTGCATGACCACCAAAACAAACTTGAATATCAACACGGACACTATGCATCAGTGTGTTTCTAGTTCAAAAGTGGCCAAGAATACCATTCACATGTTAGCAGACGAGTAGGATGAAGGGACTAAACCAATGCACCGGTTGCAACGGAGGCAAGAGTTTTCTTCAAAAAGATGTCACCATGAGGTGCATGCACACCATCATGGATGACCAAGCTTGACATCAACTCACCACCTTCACCATCACAAGCATGTCAAAGAGTTGTTCTCATCACAATAGACCAAGTGTCAGTGATGTCTTGCAAGGCTTATTGAAGCCATGTTGTCTCACATGATTAAATGTGCATTGTAATGTTCAGTCATGTCAAGTGTAAGTCAAGTGTCAATGGTTGGATGTAACAATCATAGAGTAGTTGAAGATTCATGAGGGTAGTTGAAATTTCACAAAGGGGAATGTCAAGGGTCACCCCACCCTTTGCTATAAATAGTCCCTCATAACTCATTATATAGGATTTTGGTCAACCAAGCCTATGAGAAGACTATCTTGGATAAAGCTTGGAAAGTATTGTAACATGCCTTGGCTTCTCCACTGCATGGAGCTAGTTCATCTCTTTAGAGGAACATGCACATGTGGCTCTAACGTTCCACTGTTGGGGCTAGCAAGTTTACATGGTGTATTGTATGATTGTGACTTACACTTCTTTATGTAATAAGGGCCAACACATTTTCATGCATATGTTGTTATTGTAGTTAGACTGCTCTGGTTTCCTTAATGATATATGTTGTTTAAATTACGTACTTGTGTATGAGCTGATTTGTATGCAATTATATGAATTTTGTTCTTAATGTGTTGCATATGTTGTTAACGCTACCATCGTCCGTGTCGACTACTCTATCAGACATTAGATAGACCTTTCATTTGAACCTTGTTGTAGCAACCATCACACTCATCTTGGACTGATCCATGAGTGTTGTACGTGTTATCTTACCTTGTATGATGTGACTGCCTTATCCTAGTGCACTGCTCCACCAGAAGTTGTGCATGTCCTTTTGTGTTGTGTGTTGCTAGCCGGGTTGGGATTGATCCCTTTCAACTTGGAACTCACCTTCACCTTCTTCTCCCTTCAAAGTGTTAGAACCTCTCATACACCTTCCTTGACTCACTGCATCAATGACACCCTTTCTACTGAAAAAGTTATCTTACTTTCCTTTACCTTACGACCCACTGTTGGGACTCCTACACCAAACAGTCTAAGGTCTAATTGGGACTTCTTACTAGGGAGATCCCCTTGACATGTTGGCAGGTCCAAAACTGTCAACATTTATGGTGCTAGAAGTAGGGCCTCATGACAAGATGTGTCCTATCATCTAGTTTCGAACCTTTGCATATCTTTCATGGAATCTTGCACTCTTCTTCCGTTGAGGGGTTTTTCAAATCGTGAATATGTCTCCATCTAGGGGAGGCTTTTCAATCTCTTGCCCACTCACACATATGATGGTGAAGGCGAAGTGGCTTGGCCTGAGCACTTACATAACTTTCTTTCCATGATTCATGACGAAGATGAGTTTTCTGATGAATGTGCCAATTTTTTGCTTGCATACACACATCGCAAATCTCTATTTCATTGGGTGCTCAGTCTACCAGCTAGCACCCTACACTCATTTGAGCACTTCTATGATCTTATTGAAGACACATTCTATCATTTTGATCCAGACCATCTTGACAGGAAACTGTTACAGCAATGGAGGTCTCCACATGAATCTGTTATTAATTTTTGGCAGCGCTTCCATGATTTGCAATGTCAAGCTCTGAGGAGCCAGATGAAATTTGCTTTTCTTTGGGAACGGTTCGAGTACTACTTTAAGAAATCTACCCGTCCCAAGAGAAAGTTTTAGATCACACCTCACTAAACATTCTTTGTTGATGGAGCTGCGCAATCTCATGTGGAAGCGGGCACTATCTCAACTGACTATCCACCTTCCTCTTTTTCAATAGCTCCACCACTTCCAAGTGATGTTGAGGATCATGCTCACACACTTGTTCATCCTTCACACCCTCCCAACATCACTTCACTAATTTTTGCATATATTTGGTTGTGAGTCCTTCGAGTCCTCATATGCATTATTTTCTATAACCTCCATCTTCACACCCGGGTGTTCCTTTGGATTATGGTGTCTTGTGTTCATCCATTTTTGACTCTTCACTTGCTGTGAATGAGGAACAACCCACTGACAGGTTGGCGTTGCACAACCAACATGCACTGTCATTCATGAAGAGTATGAGTGGGAGATTGAGCATCAACACTTGGCGAAGGATGACTCCCTTATGTCCAAGCCCCCTTTGTTCTTTCCTAACATCATTGGTGAACCTACCATCCATGATTTCGCATGTGTGTCTTCATCCATGGATGCACCCATTGTTGATCTTTCTCATGAAGTACATATGTTAGCCCATCATCTAACGATGAAGAGTACCAATCATTCATTGAAAATCCAATTGATCTTTCATCTTTTATTTCCAGAAACACAGAGGGTGAACATCCTTCCTCTTCATCTACCCCTGTGTGTGATTCATCAAACCATGAGGATGCCGACCAACATCCTGAATTTTCTGATCTTGGTTATCGTGATCTCCTCACCTCATCATCCGATCACGATGTTGATTTAGTTGTTGTTAATCCATCTAAGCCACTATTCTACGAATATCCATCTGTCAATGAAGTCAAGACCCCACAAAACGTCGAGGCACTTCAGCCCGAGCTTATGGTAATTTTAGGCCCTCGCTATCTTGAGGTTGGTTTCGCTTCCAATCACGAAATTGTTCAAACACTCAATACTCCTCATCACTCATCTGTATGCACTCAACATCAATCTAACACTCAGATTTTACTTCCTCCACTCGAAATACACGATCCCATTGCTCATGCATTAGAGGAGTCTTACATTGCAAGAACTCATGTGCGATGCAAGTTATCTTTATTTCTTTCATTTGCTTGCATGTCACAGTCAAGAGTGTGCGTATGCTTCAAAGTTGCACGTAGTGTCACACAGTACCATGATAAGTTCGTGGACTATCCGTCATGCACATGCACTCACTTATGTCCCGTGGGAACTTTGAATCATGAAGTGTGGTTGTCTTCATTGCTATATCTTTCTTTCTTGCTAGTTCATACAACTAGGTTGCTCATGGACCAATCCTTCACCATCATGGTTCTACCAATGCACCGATGGTTGCATTGGAAGTATCACTTCACGTGATTAGGGCCATGTACCATTAGTTTAGGAGTAGGAGTAGTGTTTTCTTTTAGTTGTTTGCTTGCATGCTTGTTTGCTTACATCCTTTTTTTCTTGTTTGTTTTCTTGCTTGTTTGTTTACTTGCTTCGCTTTCATTTTTGCTTCAATTCTTGCTTTTCTTTGTTGATTGTTAGTTCGTTCACTTGTTTCGTTCATAGGTTAGTTTTGCATGAAATCATGTATGACTCTTGAAGCAAGTTGGGTAAAGTAAAAGACACCTTGTACAATGATCAATACTTGGTTATCTGTCATCTTGCCCCTCTATGATGAGCTTATTAATTTTAGTTCGTGATACGTCAAAGGAAAATACATATTGTTCGAAGTGAACCTTGGTGTAAACACAACGCTTGCGTGCTAACTAGTGTAACCTTCTCTAGTCAATTGTTTTTGAGTTAACCCTTGTTAGCTCAGTCAAGTAGAGTAAGGTAAGGGGGAAAACCTTAGCAAGCATGTCAGAGATACAAGGATGAATGAGAGGATAAAAGGCTTGGAGAAAGAATTGGCCTTGACTGAGCCAATAGGAAAGGCTAAAGAGAAATTGTGGGCCAATATCATTGACTCTGCCATTAATATTTAGCCATCTATCCAAGTCATTTTTGAGTAGATTGATTTGATTAAGAAGGCAACAGAAGCCATGAAGGGGTGAAAACAGAACTTGGAGATATGCTAGAGGAAGTAGCAAGAATCATCCACTTCCTCAAATCCAAGAATAAATATGAACTACAAGAGCTTGAGATACCTGATAGGACAGGTACAATTTTGGAAGACAGGAGAGTCCTGACCAAGAGGAATTTAATGTTGAATCTAGAAGATAAGTGTCAGAACATGCAGCTAGCCACTGACAAGTTCATGACTAAGTTTGAGCTGTTGAAAGAAAAGGGATTACCTAGTCCCTTAGTTATAAATGACAAGCTAATGACACAAGAAGATTACAAAAAGAAGATCAGGGAAGTAGCCAAAGAACAGGTGATGACTGCATCTATGAAGGGCATGCCAACAGGCAATGTCTTGTATCAAACATTTGAAAACTTGTTTTACCTCTAGCATGAGGTAAAACACTTGCTTATTAATAAACCCACCTTTTCCAAATATATAGAGGTAGATGAAATATATAGAAAAATAATCAATATCCAATTACCAGATGAATAAAGATGGGAAAAAATGAATGATTTACTGTAGTAATAACACAGTAAATTATAAACAGTAAATTATAAATGTAAAGTAAAAAGTGAAACAACAGGGTAAAAGGATATTGACAGGTCAGCAGGGTTAATGTGTATCAGATGAAAGAGTATCAGGTGAAAGGTTAAAGTAAAATAGGGCATCCAACATGAAAGCCAAAAAGCCTAGTAGCATAAAGGCTAAAAATCAAAGTCTACAACCAACAAAACCGAAATAGAAGGGACAACATTAAACAGTTCAATAGTTGTCTCTATCTTCTTGCAAGAAGATATTTATTTTTCCCTAGATTAATTCTGAATATAGTTTCAGATATTTTTTTTGTAATTCCTTTTTGTATAAATACTTCAAAATTCGAAGTATTAGGGTGGATTATTTTACATTTGTAGAGTTATTGTGATCTTTAACCTAAGGGTGATTGTACCATTTTCAAGTCAACATACTGGAGCAAGTAATAAAAGCATTTTTCTAGAGGATTCATGAGATGAGCAATTTGCAGTGAAGTACTTTCTTTGTGTGATTTTGTTACCTTTCTTATATGTTTTCATAATATTAAATGTGTTCTAAAATCTAAATGAATTAACTATAAATGTCACTCAGAATTTGTTTAATTACACTCTGTTTTGCACAGTTATTTATTTACATATTTTCTTTTGATACCTAGGTTTGAGAATCCTTAATTTCTCTCCCATCCCAGTTGACCTCTTTCATTCCTTCCAAAGTCCGGTATAGGGAACCCTTAATTGCTCCCTGGATCTGATATGAAGCTCTTCACCATTTAGCCTTTGATATGTATAGTAACATGCCCTGTAGACACTATTTTTGGAACTGATTCCACTCTTGTTTGTCAAACATCCAACTCCATAGCCCAATGGTAGAATCCAAACCTATTTTCATCTAAGTAAATTGATCCCACCACCAAATTTCCAAAACAAAACCCAAGTGAAAGCAATAACTAGCCTAAAATCATCTTAACTAAAACAAAGTTAAATTATAAAGAGAGAGCCCTCTCTAAGCATCAAGAAGGCTAGGTTGATCTCCAAAAGTGGTTTGTGGTTATCTTTGGTTTTTCTTTCTTCACACTTCAAAAGAAATATCAGAGTGATAACATTTATGGTGACCATACCGAGGACTTCGATCCTCAGTCTCATAAAACTTTAAGGAAACCTTAAATTTAATCTTGAGCCCCTTAAGGTCATTATTTGAAGTAAATTTTCAAAAATCTTAGTTTAAAAACTTAAATTCTGGCTCCTAAGAAGATTCACTATACCAGGGCAAACGCAGATCCAAACCCTACAACTATAGTTGATGACCCAAACAGAATTCTAAGAAAACCAAAAAATGAAGAAACTCAGGCAAGTAGTAGCCAACTAGTCAAAGCAAACTCACTCCCTGAGGGGTTGTCAACTTTAGTGGAAATCCATTTTGATTTGTCATTTGACCTCTCATTATTTAGAGCTAAATCTGAGAATGCCATCCATGAAACAGTCTTAGACCCTGAGTTTACTCAACTCATTGAATCAAAAAGGGTTATCCATCCAGATTTAGATAAATTTGTCTTGGACGCTTCTGACAAGTTATAATCTTTGACCTCTACATTAATTAGTAATATAGATAGTGCTTAACTTCAACAATCTGTTGAGCTAGCTGCCCTTACCATTGTTGCATTTGAAATTTTTGCACAGTCTTCACTCACTGTAAATACACCTTCTTTTACCACAACTTCACCAATTGTATCTACCACGATCCAATCACCTAAACCAGTTATTAATCAACCATCCTCATCATCATCTAGTTCACCTCCATTAGTGATCCAGGTGGATATTGGTGGCCACCTACCAAGTCCACCTGGACCCCCACCATTGTCTTTCTCAGCATTTTCAGTTTCCTTAATTGTAGCACAACTTACTATTTTTAGCAGGTTTTCGGGTCCTGAACTTCCGGAGCCGTTTTGAGGCCCTAAACGACGTTTTTTTGGGGAATCCAGGGGCAACTTGCCCGTTCCAACAATGATAGTGCTCGGATAGATCTTTCTAATGAGCTATTGTACGCGTCAAACGGAGATCATATGCCAAAGTTACGACCCCGGGAAGTTGATGTACCAACTTACCCCCAAACGGGGCCCACAGTTTGGCGTTTCATCTCCTAGGGTTAGGTTTTGGAATGTTAAGGGTTTTTCCATTGTTTCTCAACAATAAATAGGCCTTCGAGCCTCATTGTAACACAGTTCAGAGGCATGTAGCCATCACATCTCTTCTCAGAGATAAGCTACCATCGCCCTAGCTAGTTTATTTCCATTTCTGTTTTTAAGCATATTTCAGTATTTTCCATTAATGAAATGAAGTATTATTTCCGCTGCATCTTTGTGTATATGGTTATCTCTGTAATTTGTTGCGTTCCTGTTTAAATCCGGATCAGTGGTATCAGAGCGGTCTGCTTTTTCTCTGTTTTTCTTTGTATGTCCCCAACAAGGTCGGGATATAAGGAGTTAAGGCTTGAACTGGTTGAACCTTTGCAAGACCAGCCTCGCAAATCCCGACGGCCTCCCATGGTGGACGAGAAGAAAGACGAGGGGGCAGGAGATCCCATCAAAATCTTGCTCGAAGAAGTGCTCGAGCGACAACGGAACGCGATGATGGACAGCTTTGCGCAGATCCTTCAGCGGCTACCCAGAAGCGGCGCATCGGCTTCTAGCAGCTCCTCTGGAAACGCCACACCCTTTAAGGTACAAGTTAATTTTGAAATCCCCATATTCGAGGGTCAGATAGATGCCGATGCCGTAGATAAATGGTTAAATCTGCTAGAGGGTTATTTTTCTGTTCATGAATTTTCGAGTCGGGAAAAGATTGTTTTTGCTCTTCTCAAAGCAGCCCCCCACGTCAAGGACTGGTGGGAAACCTACTGCGAGCAGAAGGATGAAAGTACTGGCTCACTATTTTCAGCCGCACCCACCTGGGATTCATTCCGGGATGCCATCAAGGAGCAGTACTACCCTGTCGGAAGCTATGAGGATGAATACATAAAGTGGACCACGCTGCGATAGGGAAGGGACCAAGACGTGCCGGAGTTCACCAATCTTTTCCATACCCTTCGCACAAAGTTGGGTATCAAGGATTCGGAGAAACATTTGATACTCAAATACCGTGGCTGCCTGCACAAGTACATCTAGGAAGAAATACAGTTCCTAAACATCCCCTCGCTCGGCGTAGCATACCGCTATGCTGTCAAGGTCGAGCAGAAGTTTAAACAAAAGAAGCGAGACTTTGGATCTACGAATCCAAAGCAGGGGAAAGGTGCACCTAAACCACAGAACAAAGGACAAAGCCAAGGTGGGACAGCCCAAGACAACCAGCCAAAGCTGCAAGCAAAGAGCAACGCCGCGAAGCCGAGAAAGGACACTGGAAAATGGTGCGAGTTCCATAAGAGCTCCACTCACAACACAAGTGAGTGTCGGGCCAAGCAGTCACTGGTGGCTGAGCTAAAGGTTTCAGAATCAGATGCATGTTCCGACTCTGAGTCAGAACCCAATAAGGGGTATGAAAAAGGGAAGCAGATCATTGATGCGGATCCCAGCGCCACTGTTGCTACCGCAAAGATCCAGAAAAATGAACCCGAAGATCCAGAGGAGGAGGAGCGTCTCTTCCACTCCCAGATGTGGGTAAAGGGCTCCCCGATACAGTTCATTGTTGATAGCGGGAGTCAAAAGAACCTCATTTCGGCAGAGGTCGTGAAGCGGTTGGGCTTACCGACCACAGCACATCCACAACCATACACCATTGGGTGGCTTCACCAAGGGCGAGATCTTCGCGTGAGCCAGCAGTGTCGCCTTCCATACAACATCAAGCCCTTCACGGATGAGGTATTGTGTGACATTGCTCCCCTTGAAGTTTGTGATGTATTACTAGGACAACCATACTTGTGGAAGCGACATGCTGTGTATGAATCAAGCCCCGTGCTGTTATTATTACAATGGGAAATAAGTTGTTCAGGATACCAGAGGTAGCACCACCTGCCGCCATCTCTTTGATTACTGCAAAACAATGCAGTAAGATCATTTCCAAAACCAGGAAATTTGTTTTCCTGATGATACGCCCTCAAGGGAAGAAGAAGACAGTGGCCGCGACCTCCAAACGGGGTCCCTCTGCACGACAGCTACAGATGGACAAGATTGTGGAGGAGTACGAAGACATCTTCACCTCCCTGGCAGGGGTTCCTCTGCACTGTCAAGTCAAGCACTCCATCGATCTGACCCCAGGTGCGCCGCTACCCAATGGACCAATTTATCGGCGCTCCGTTCTGGAGAACAATGAAATCAAGAGGCAGATTCAGGAGCTCCTGCAGAAAGGTCACATCCGTCCGAGTTCTTCGCCCTGTGGGAGCCCGATAGTGTTGGTACAGAAGAAGGATGGGACGTGGAGACTCTGTATTGACTATCGGGCGCTGAACAAGATCACTGTCCGTAATAGGTACCCGATCCCGCGGATTGATGACCTCCTAGACCAACTAAAGGGGGCGAAATATTTCAGCAAGATCGATCTGAAGTCAGGATATCACCAGGTACCAATTGAACCCTCAGATGTGTGGAAGACTGCCTTCAAATCCAAGGAGGGCCTCTTCGAATGGTTGGTCATGCCTTTCGGATTGACGAATGCTCCTGCAACCTTTATGAGGCTAATGGATGACATCTTGCGGCCATTCACCAACTCCTTTGTAGTAGTATACTTGGATGACATTCTGATCTTCAGCCAGAGTTGGGAAGAGCACCTCCACCACATCCGACAGGTTCTCCAAACACTGCGGCAACACAAGCTATGTGCCAATTTGGAGAAATGCACTTTTGGCATGACCGAGGTTCAGTATCTGGGATACATCATTGATGAACAGGGGGTGCATGTCGATCCAGCCAAGGTCCAAGTCATTCGGGATTGGCCCTCTCCAACCACTCTAACAGAGCTCCGCAGCTTTCTAGGTCTTGCCAACTTCTACCGCAGGTTTGTGTTGGGATTTTCTCATATTTCTTGGCCCTTGAGTCAAGTCACCAAGGGCGGGGCGAAAGCAAAATTCTTTTGGTCTGAATCTCAACAGAAGGCATTCAGGGAGTTGAAGGATCGCCTCTGCACGGCACCAGTGCTCGCGTTACCAGATTTACAACAACCATTTGAGGTCGAGACAGATGCCTCTGACTATGCTATTGGGGCAGTCCTTACTCAACATGGACATCCAGTGGCATATCACAGTGAAACACTTTCAGACACAGTCCGGAAGTACCCCACTTATGATAAAGAGATGTATTCCATTGTACAGGCCTGCCGACAATGGAAGCATTACATTTTGGGGAAGGAAACGGTCATCCACACAGACCACCGACCTCTGCAGTTCATACAGACCCAAGGGAAATTGCAGAATGATCGCCATCAGAAGTGGTCTACATACCTGCAACAGTTTCACTTGAATATCAAGTATAAAAAGGGCAGCACCAATAATGTTGCAGATTGCCTCAGTCGACCACCGATCATGGCGCTAACCACCGTGCTCAACTCTTGCGGGCACGAGACTTCTGATTGGCCACTTCTCTACAAAAGCGACCCAGAATTCGGCCACACATACCAGACACTCTTGGAGGGTCGGCAAGTTGCAGATTTTCACCTCCAGGATGCCCTATTATGCCACCTCGGTCACCTTTGTGTTCCTTCAAGCGAGCGTGCCAAGATGATTTGGGAAGCACACTACAGTCGGGCTGCTGGGCATTTCGGGGTCGAGAAAACAGTGGCAGTACTGCAAAACTATTTCTATTGGCCGAATCTTCGACAGGATGTTGGGAAGTACATCCGATCATGTACTGCCTGTGCCATTGCCAAACCGACCATTAAGAAGCAAGGCCTCTATACCCCGTTGCCTACCCCTAGTCGACCTTGGGAATCCATCTCCATGGATTACATGTCAGGCCTTCCTTCCACTAAGCATGGAAATGACTGTGTTTTTTTGGTCGTCGACAGGTTCTCAAAGATGGCCATTATGATGGCCTGCAAGAAGAATATCACAGCAGAAGCCACTGCTAAACTCTTCTTTGAACGAGTGTGGGTGCACTTTGGGATCCCACAGTCTATCATCTCAGATCGGGACAGTCGGTTTCTCAGCACCTTTTGGTCCAGTCTCTGGTCAATGCTGGACACCAAACTCACGAAGTCCACAGCCTTCCATCCTCAAACTGATGGCCAGACAGAGGTTGTCAATAGGATGATTGTGCACATTCTGCGCATGTATAACTCAAAGCATCCACGCACATGGGACGAGAGCCTCCCCTACGTTCAGCACAGCTACAACCGAGCTCTTCACAGCTCCACTGGCCATAGCCCTTTTCAGGTGGGTTTGGGATTCCAGCCACTATGCCCCATTGATGTGGCCATGCCACTTGCAGCTACTCACATGAATTCAGCTCATGTCCAGTCCGAAACAGATAAGGCCACCAGCTTCATTGAGCGCATCCAACATATTCGCCAGCAGGTCCATGACATTCTTGAGAAATCAAATGCCAAGTACAAGCAGCGACATGATCAACATTGGGTGCCACACAAGTTTCAGGTGGGCGACAAAGTCTGGTTGCATTTGCAAAAGGAACGCCTTACTGGAGCCTATCGGAAATTGAGACCACTCCGATATGGTCCTTACACCATTACTAAGGCTATGGGAGACAATGCATTTGAGCTCAGCATTCCCCCATTCCTTGGCCTGCACCCAGTATTCAATGTGGACCGCCTTCGGCCATACTTTCCACCACTGCTAGACACATCCGACATTGCAGAACAGCTCAAACCCACAGAATTAAATCCAGATTGCATGGAACAAGCTGCAACTGATCGGATCATGGACACACAGATCAAGAACACTCACCAACAGAATATCCAACTGTATCGATTTGTCAAAGCGGGCCAACTCCTTCAGCAAGGCAAGTGGCTCACCAGGGAACAAGTTTAGCAGAAGTTTCCTCATCTCATGGAGGAGCTCAACGCAATGGGGACCATTGCTCCCTAAGGGGGGAGGAATGATCCAGGTGGATATTGGTGGCCACCTGCCAAGTCCACCTGGACCCCCACCATTGTCTTTCTCAGCATTTTCAGTTTCCTTAATTGTAGCACAACTTACTATTTTTAGCAGTTTTTCGGGTCCTGAACTTCCGGAGCCGTTTTGAGGCCCTAAACGACGTTTTGGCTCGGATAGATCTTTCTAATGAGCTATTGTACGCGTCAAATAGAGATCATATGCCAAAGTTACGACCCCGGGAAGTTGATGTACCAACTTACCCTCAAACGGGGCCCACAGTTTGGCGTTTCATCTCCTAGGGTTAGGTTTTGGAATGTTAAGGGTTCTTCCATTGTTTCTCAACAATAAATATGCCTTCGAGCCTCATTGTAACACAGTTCAGAGGCATGTAGCCATCACATCTCTTCTCAGATATAAGCTACCATCGCCCTAGCTAGTTTATTTCCATTACTGTTTGTAAGCATATTTCAGTATTTTCCATTAATGAAATGAAGTATTATTTCCGCTGCATCTTTGTGTATATGGTTATCTCTGTAATTTGTTGCGTTCCTGTTTAAATCCGGATCAATTAGTTTCAAGTCCTTCCTCAAGAACCACAACTTTACCCCCTAGTCAAACCAGAATCACAACAATGGCAAACCGATATGCTCCTCTTGTTTTACCTGCACAACTCCATGCCATGCTTGCATATTATCAGAGTAATATTTTCCTGTTTGATGCTACTGGTCATTACACTTCCCGCAACATGTAAAGAAGATGTCTAACTTTTTTGAGTTGCATGATGATAGATGAAGTAGATGTCCAAATGAGGTTGTTTGCCCAAACTTTAACTGGGGATGTCAAGAAATGATTCAAAGCATTCCCTGCCAACCATATTGCAAACTTAGCCAATTTTCATCGGTCATTCATTGATAGATGGGAGAGAAAAAAAACCCATTGCAAATACTTTCTGAATATGACAATATTAGAAGAGCTCCTAATGAGTTAGTTTAGGACTATTGCACTAGGTTTAATAATATCTACAATGCAATTCCAACAAATATTAAGCCTCCACCTATCCTAGCATTAATTAAGTTCCCTGATGGTTTTGATGCTGACATGTCATACCAGCTAAGGGAAAGAAACCCTGAAACACTTGAACAAATGCAAAGCAATGTTGTTAGTGTAGAGGCCAACCTATTAGCTAAAAAAGTACGAATGAGGAATGAAAAGAAAGTTGTATTTAAAGAGGAATCTTCCACTTCAAATGGAAAAGTAGATATTTTAGCTAAGATATTAGAGAGAATCATGGATAGGTTAGAAAACATGGAGAGGAAAATCAATGGGAGAATCAACAGCAGCAACAACCCCCACTAAGAAACCCAAATTTTAGGAGGAACCCTAATGCTGGAAAGAATGGTACACCAAATCAACATATTAGGCCCCCCTTCCAAGAGAACTATGTTGAGGATTCACAGAACCAAGAAGCAGAGGATGATACCTAGATTAACTTACTAGAAACCAAAGAGGAAGAGACTGTTTTTCTTACTCAAGAAGAATAGGAATTATATATGCTGTGGTAATTACAGTTAGAATATGGTGAATCCTTTGATTTTAAACATGGATATGAGTCAACTATATATGAGGTACATAAACAATATAGCTTGAGAAGTAAGAAGAATAACGTGACTCCCATTAAAAGATCCATCCAAACCTAGACTAAGATAATAAAAGAAGCTCCAGTTAACAAAGTGTTACAAATCCTCCCTAGGGGAACACCTAAGACTTCAACCCCTAAGATTGTAGATATAACCTCCAATGAAACCCAAATGGAGACAATTACTGAAAACAATCAAAATAAGTGAAATCAAGGCAAAAAAGTAGAAACACAGATTGAAATGCCTATTACTGAGAAACATAATAAGAACACACAAATTGCACATATTAAGAAAGATCTAAATCAAACATACAAACCTCAACTCCCTTTCAACATCAAAAATGAAATAACACAATTAAAGATACCAGTTCCTTTGACCGAACTAGTAAATAATGAATCTTATAGGTCATAGATAACTGAGACTTTGAACATAGGAGAGGGAGAGGATTCTATTAATTTGAATGATGACCATCCCAAATTATTGTTTAGCCCTGAGGCCAATGGTATTCATCAGCAAGCGGGAGTTCCTCTTTTACATCATCCTAAAAATTCATGATGAAATATTGCATAATGCTATGTTGGACTCAGGGGCATCCCACAATTTGATGCCAAAGGCAATAATGGAAAGACTGAACCTAGATATTACCAGGCCTTATAAGGATTTGTTTTCTTTTGACTCCATCCAGGTTAAATGCCTTGCTTTGATCAAGGACTTATGTGTGACTCTTGTCTAGTGCCCAGAAAAGAGCAATTTAATGGACATTGTAGTTGCAAACATCCCACCGAAATATGGAATGCTTCTATCTCGCTCATGAGGAGAAAAATTGCAGGGATCCTTGCAGTTGGATATGTCTTATGCAACTATATCTATTTTTGGCCAACCAAGAAAATTATTTAGGGATAAATTGATGAAATAAATGGTCAGTAGTGAGGAAAAGCCACAAAACTTTCCCATATACTCCATGCATTCAAATATGGACTCTTTCATCTTATACAATGTAGAAAATGATAATAAGGAAATCATAGCCAAAGACCTAAAATACAGAATAGCTAAGAGTGAGAACATATCCCATGAATCACTATGGCATCTAGACTTTTATGGATCATTCAATAGGTTAGGGGCTAGTGCAAGAGTGTGGATCCATAATATGGAGAATAATCATGCTGAGGGACATGCCTTCAGATTGAACTTCAAATGTACCAATAACATGGCAAAATATGAAGCCCTAATTCTAGGGTTACAATTGGTTCGGAAATTGGGAGCCAAAAGAGTTTCCATCATGGGAGACCCAAAGATTATTATTAAATAGATTAGTGGTGAATACTCTGTCAACAACCCTAGTCTTGGTCGATATAGGGATACTATTTTAGACTTGATCAAAGACCTCATGGAATCAAACTTTGTTGCCATTCCTAGAAAACAAAACATGCAGGCTCATAGTCTGACTACCTTTGCTAGTACTTGTAAATTTCCATTTCAACCCAACCATCAGTACACTGCAAAGTTTAGACATAGGCCTGTTATACTAGACAACCTGAAGTATTGGCAGATTTTCTCCCAGGATTCTCAGATCTATGATTTCATGAACAATGAAGGTGAATTTCAGAATTGTAAGATAGATACTAACTGTACAGTAGACAATAATATAGAAAGTAGCATAGATGTAAATATTTTCGATGTAGCTAAACCAACTAAATTTACTAGAGTAGAAATAGATAGTTTAGAGAATGTAGAGATTGAATAAATAATGAATGATGATCCTGAGATCCTAAATTTAAATTTTTTTTTTTTCCTAAAGGATTAGTACCCTTAGGAGATTTTTTTGACTCTAATGGTGTAACTAGGAAACCAAAGATGGAACCTCCGAGAGCTGACATAGAAGAGGTCAACACAGGGACTGAGGATAAACCAAAACTCTTCAAAATATCAAAAGCCTTACCTCCATAGGAAAAGTTTAAATACATCAATTTGTTTAAAGAGTTTCAGGATGTATTTACTTGGAGTTATGAAGACTTAAAATCTTATGACACCAGCATAATCCAATACAAAATACATCTAAAAGAAGATCATAAACCTTTCAAACAAAAACTTAGGAGAATAAACCCAGTTCTTATGCCCTCTATTGAAAAGGAAGTCAAAAGGATGTTTGATGCCCAAATAATAGCCCCCATTAGATACTCAGACTGGATTTCAAACTTAGTTACAACTAGGAAAAAGATAGCTGAAATTAGACTTTGTGTAGATTTTAGAAATTTAAACAAGGTCTCGCTAAAACATAAGTATCCTCTACCAAAAATGGACCATATGTTGCAGAGTGTGGTAGTCTCATCTAGGATTTCACTGTTAGATGGATTCTCTGGGTATAACCAGATCTTAGTCCAACCTGAGTACCAAGCCAAAACTGCATTTACTACTCCATGGGGTACCTTCATGTATTTGAAGATGCCCTTTGGATTAATGAATACATGTGACACATTTCAAAGAGATATGGATATAGCTTTTGCCAAGGAGATCCATGATTTCTTAGTAGTATACCAAGATGACATCACAATCTTCTCTAAATCTAACAATGAACACTTAGACCACCTGAGAAGACTATTTATCAAATGTAGAAAATTTGGGATTTCTTTAAACCCCAAGAAAATGCTCTTTGGTCTAGAAGAGGGAAAATTGTTGGGACATATCATATCTAAAGATGGGATTAGAAAATATACTACTAGAATAGAGGCCATTTTGACCATTACCCATCCTAGAAACATTAGAGAGTTATAGTCATTTCTTGGAAAGATAAACTTCCTTAGGATTTTCATTTCAAACCTAGCAGAACTGATTAGAGAGTTAAATAACATGCTAAGAAAGGACTCAACACTTAAATGGACAGTGGAGGAAAAACTATCCTTTGAAGCCATCAAGGAAGCTTTAACCAAAACTCCAATCCTAATAAGTCCTAATTTGAACAAGGATTTTATAATTTTTTCTTTTACTTCATAGCACACCATTGCAGCAGTTTAACGGCAAAAGAACAACCAAGGATATGAACAACCAATTGCATTTTTTAGTAAATCCTTAAGAGATGCCACACTAAAATAAAATATTATGGAAAAACAAGCATTAGCTTTAGTAAAGGCTATCAAAGACTTCATAGTATACATTTTGTATTCTCACATTATTGATTATGTTCCAAATTCTGTAGTTAAGGACATTTTGACACAAAATGGGCTTGAAGGGAAAAGAGGCAAGTGGATTGCCACAATATTGGAATATGACATAGAGATAAAGCCAACTGAGCTTATAAAAGGCCAAGGTTTAGCCAAAATCATGGCTGAATCAAACTGTCAGACCCTTGATATGAACTTTATTAGTGCCCTTGATGATGAGGAAGAGATGGCAACTCCATTGATCAGTGAACCTTTTACTGATTCACCCTGGTATGCAGATATTATATTTATATTACAAAATTTACAAGCTCCTCCTAGTTTAACAAGAACGAAAGCTAGATTTTTGAAGATGAAGTCATTAAAGTATTGTATTATAGATAATGCATTGTTTTGGAAAGACAGTAGTGGTATTCTTTTGAATTGTTTATTGAAAAATGAAGCTGATAAAATCATGCAAGAGTTTCATGCAGGGGATTGTGGAGGACACTTGTACTGGAAGACTACTACTGACATAATCCTGAGGGTTGGTTTCCACTGGCCCACTTTGTTTGCAGATGTTAAGAAACATGTGGCATCCTGTCACCAATGCCAGATGTTTGAGGGAAAGAGAAAATTTTTACCCTTTCCTCTTAAACCATTTTCCACTGAAATTCCATTTCAACAATGGGGTTTAGACTTCATTGGAGAAATACACCCAGCCTCCTCAGCTCAGTACAAGTCGATTCTAACAGCCAGTGACTATTTTACCAAATGGATAGAGGCCATACCTTCTAGGCAAGCCACATACACTGTCATAATATCCTTCCTAGAAAGTAATATCCTGTCAAGATTTGGATGTCCCCAGAAGCTCATTACTAATAATGCACCTGCCTTTAAATCCAAGAGAATGATAGATTTCTATAACAAGTACCACACCACCCTTGGCCATTCCACAACCTATTACCCTCAAGGTAATGGACTAGCAGAACATCCAACAAAAGCTTAGTAAATATTATTAAAAAATTGCTGGAAGATAACAAAAAGACATTGTTGGAAGATAACAAAAAGACATGGAACAAGAAGGTAGTTAATGCCTTATGGGTAGATAGATTAACTACTAATAATTCCATTGGAACATCACCCTATCAGTCATTTTATGGGATGGATGCAGTTTTCCCATCATCCTTGGGAGTGCCAGTGATGAAGATCATCCAGGAATTATAGGTGGAACAAAATGATATTTAGAGAAGAATAAATTAGACCATACACCTGCAGTAGACCAGAGAAGAAGTATATGTAAAATCATAGGTGATCCAAGAAAATATCAAGAAAGTCTTTGATAAAAAGACTAAAGAAGATGATTTTTACATAGGAGATAAAGTCCTTAAGTGGGATTCAAGGAGAGAATATAAAGGCAAGCATGGAAAATTTGATTTTTTTTGGTAGGGGCCTTATGTCATTTATGGATAGAGAGGCAACACTACCTTTTTCTTGAGAAACATAGATGGATCAGATCTACTAGGAGGACCTGTTAATGGTAAGATGCTGAAGCATTATTTTTCCATTGACTCACAATAGTTCACTTTACTTTGCATCATTGTACATAACTTTGAGAGTGTAGATTGGATTGGATGGTAATCCTTTGAAGTTGAATCCTGGAGAGAAGGCCCTGAGATTTGAAGGAATCACTATCATAAGTATCAATAAAGCAGAATTACAAAAGGACAATTTACAAGGTAATTACAGTCACAATTCAAAGGCTACTGGTCTTTAGAGTTCTTGAAATTTCACCAGGAAATGCCATCACCATGTGGAGCCACTGTTAGAGTCCTATAGTGATAGGATTCATAATTTGAATTGGTTGAGGTTAAGTATTGTAATATTGTACATACCTTTACTTTCTTCAAATGTTTTCCATATTAAAAATACAAAATGTAAAGAGGGGATGTCCTAAAAGAAATATCAAAGCACAATAAAAATAAGAAATGATCAAAAATTGAAAAAATATGAACCCCAAACAAAAAACAGATATGAAAGTGTGCAAGTCCAAGTGCCACTACTTTTTACTTTACTGTCTTAAATAATGGTTGTGTGCAGCTTGTCATACATTCCAAAACCCATGATAGTCAAGTTGTTTAATCTTGACTACTTCATGCTTTGAATTTCATGTTTATATTTAGAGAATAATAATCTGACCAAACAATTTAATCTTGGCATATTGGTAGATAGGTAGATAGATAAAAGGAGCTCATCAATTTAATCTGAGCCCTTGGGAGATATAAGGTTAGAATTATATAGTCTATTACATAAAAGAAAAAGGAAAGAAATGGGTTTGCTAGCTTAAGTGCACCCAACAAAGTGAAGAAAAAATCTTAGGGTAGGTAGAAGAAAATTTGCAGAAATACAAGTCATTTGAAGCATAAGAACTACTATCATGCTTAACTATATGTTTCAATGTGCAGGAGCAATTATCAAAGTGAAAAGCATGTTCATAAGCTGATTTTCCTAACTTCTCCTTCATTTCATTTAACCCCCCATTATATACTTACTAATTTCCCTTTTACCCCTTCATGGCTTGTGAAGACACCATTTCCATTCGTTTTCACTCCTACCCCTTGGTTTCACACATTTCCTAGTCAATTTACCTTCTACACTCATCACCCTTCGCAAAAATCCCTTTCCCCCAGTGTCAAACCCTTTTTCCCTTTGGAAAAGTCACTTTCCATTTGTTAAATTCCCTAAAAACCCCGAAAAACCCACTAAACCTTTTATCCTAACTTTTCTTTCCCCCTCGCATTAATTTATTAACCCTGAAAATTCATTTTCACCCATTATATTCCATAAACCTGCATTATTTCATAAACTTGTAGTTAATCATGGGTTAATAACTCTTATTCGTAATTAATCCCATGGGCCCCACTAAATCTGCCCCCATCTCCCACCATGCAACTTTACCAGGCGACGGATGTTCGATCATCCACCCCCAGATCTAACGGCCGCCGCCCATATTGCGCCCACTCAATGCCCGACCTTTACCGGCTCGAGAGCACGTGATATGGGTGGTTTTTCTCAAGCCCATTTTGCTATGTGTTAGCCTCTCCCATACATCACGTTCCCTCAGAAAAATACCTATTGTGAGCCTGGTTTTAGTGCGGTGAGGAAAATTCTTGTAATAGTGGGGTTCCCCACAACCCTAATATTGTAGGGGAGGTTTCTTTGATTGCCCAGGTTCTATTTTATTTGATGCCTCAGCTAGTTTGGGTTCGCTTGAAATTTTGTTTCAATGCTAACCCTTTCCTAGGGTTCCTCCCATAGGTTTCTTGGGTACTGATTTTCCCCACCTCATCTGGTATTCTTATTATTACTAAGATAACTCCTCTGCCCAATTTTACCCAACTAGCCTTTTCTATTATCTCCTTTTTGTTGCATCTACTAATAGAAAATATGATCCTTCCTTATGGTCTCGTCCATTGTCCTGGGATTATCAAATTCCAGTTGTTCATCATGAAAGTTGACAGACTGATTACAAAGTGTTGCACGTTTTCTTTTTCCTCTCATATGTAAGGAACATAACACAACAAAAAGGTAAAATTATTTATGAATTCATCCTTGGGATACTTTATCAACTTTAGGTCATGAAATTCCTTTGCCTTCTCATCATAAAATCTCTCAGTCAGGTATTTGTCCTTAAGATATTATTGGAAGGTATCCCAAGTCACCGCTTGTTCATGAATGCTGAGAATTGTTTTAATTTCTTCCCACCATAGTGTGTCTTTACCCTGGAATTGATAAAATACTAGTTGGGCTTTTAAATTATCATCGTCTTCATAAATATGGAAGTACTTATTGATATTAATCAACCAGGCTTCTGTAGCCTCTTCCGCTTCTCCATCAAGCAATGGGGGCTTTATTTTCTTGAATTCCCCTTGTAACTAAATCTTTGGCCACTTTGCCTCTCCGCCACCAAAAGTATTGCCCAACTCTTCCTCGTTATCCATTCGATATCCCCCACATTCTAGATAATCTCCTTGTTGTTTCCTTGTGTCTTCCTTATTCCCATTATCTAGACTAGGATCTAGATTCCTCAAGTTCTGTCTATCATAAAGAATTTTCATGTTTCTCTCCTGCTCCAACCTCAGTATCTCATTATCGACTCTTATATCCATCATTTGCACTTGTAATTGTTGAATAGTCTCCAACAACATAGCATTCACATTTGTAGTACCTTCTCCCAACTAGACCCACATCTCCGAGTTAGATCCGACTCCTACTGAAGGTCCACTAGGTCGGGGGTTCCTATTCCCCTCCTCATACTATTCCAAATACCTCTCTTTCTCTATGTGAATTATAAACACTTTGGTTAATCACATATTTCCCTTGAAAAGGCCACAGAGCTGGAACCCATGGCTCTAGTAACACTTGTAACATGTTAAGCACACATTCATTATACATAAAAAAATTATTACCACCTACACTTTACAAACGATATATATATATATATATATATATATATACATATATATCTGACTAACCATGTATTAACTATGGAATATTTTAAGTTTTAATAGCAATATTAGTATATAAAACGTTTTTAACTTAGGCCATAATCAACCTTATCAACACCTTAACCAAGTATGCCAAAGAGGCCACCAGAATCTTCCTGAAAAGGTTGCAATTGATAATTGTCAGTTGAGGTAACAAATAGTTGGAGCAATCTGCACCGTAGCTCATCAGATCTCTCATCCGATGGTCCTTAAGTTATGGTGAGCAGTTAGGGTAACCAACCCTCACTCGTTTCTCTGCTCATTCCACTCATTTTCTTGGCACAATCGCCTAGTCTAGCTTTACAACTTCACACTAAACTGAATCCATTCAATTGTTCTAGTAATCTCCATGCTATACAGGTGAGCTATGATGTTCGGTTTTATTGTTTTACGTAACTGTCACAATCGGTTAGGGTTTTATCAAAACTCTTGTTAATGTCCTGAACCACCAGTTCTTGTAGGAGCTCGTTTCATTTTAATTTACCATCTGTTTATTTCTAGTTTGATGGCGACAACAATAGTTTGGACCTGTGTTCCCCTTCCATCACGAATGGAGCTTCAGGTAAGCTTGTTTGCACCAAAATTAACTTTTATAGGGAATTTTGTTGTGTTTCACTATAATATTTGTGTTATTAAGTCTCGCTTACTTTCAATTTTTCAGGGTTCAGTGCTATGGTTATGGGGAAATATTTTTCCTAAGTTACGTGTGAGAGTTGTTGGGATTCATTCTTCTGCGTTGAAAAGTGTAACTAGGTTTGGTCTTCATAATGAAATTGATTTAGGTGGATGTGGGTGGCCACCTATCTATTCTACTTAGACCCCCAGCACTGTGTTTTTCATTTTTTTAGTTTCCTTAATTATAACACAATTTACTATTTTTGGTAGTTTTTCGAGTCCTCAACTTCCAGAGTTGCTTTGAGGCCCTAAATGCCATTTCTTTTTAGGGGAAATAGGGTCAATATGGGTCATGCTATGATATTGGCCACTCGAAATTTGTAGTCTTCATATAGATCTTTCTAATGAGGTATTGTGCACGTCAAACAGAGATCATATGCCAAAGTTACGACCCCAGGAACTTGATGTACCAATTTACCCAAACAGGGCCCATAGTTTTGGCACTTCATCTCCTAGGGTTAGGGTTTTGGATGTTTAGGGTTTTCCCTTGTTCCTCAATAATAAATAGGCCTTAAAACCTCATTGTAAGACATTTTAGAGGCATGTAGTCACCAGGTCTCTTATCATAGATAATCTAGTCTTATTTCCATTCTGTTTGTGAGCATATTTCAGTATTTGATATTAATGAAATGAAGTTTTATTTCTATTGCATCTTTGTATTTATGGTCATTTATGTAATTTGTTGCTGTTTAAACTCAGATCAGTGATATCATAGGGGTCTACTCTTTCTTTGTTTTTCTTAGCATGTCCCCAATGAGGTTGGGATATAAGGAGTTAGGGCTTGAATTGGTTGAACCTTTACATGACTAGCCTCGCAAATCCCGATGGCCTCCCATGGCAGAAGAAATGAAAGATGAGGGGGTAGGATATCCTTTCAAAAACTTGCTTGAAGAATCCCTCGAGAGATAGAGGAATGTAATGATGGAAAACTTCACCCAGATCCTTCAACGGTTTCCCATTGACGATGCACCCACATCCAACAGCCACTTTGGAGGCGCCACTCCTTTTAAGGTACAAGTAAACTTTGACATTCCCATATGAGGGTCAAATAGATGAATGCATCATACATAAATGGTTAAATATTCTAGAAGGATATTTTTTGTTCATGATTTTTCCATCCTGGAAAAGATCATTTTTTCTCTTCTCAAAGTCACCCCCCACGTCAAGGACTAGTGGGAAAAATTGTGATCCGAAGGATGAAAGTATGACCTCACTGCTTTCAGATGCATCCACTTAAAATTCATTCCAGAATTCCATCAAGGAGAAGTACTACCCTGTCAGGAGATATGAGGATAAATACATAAAGTGGACCATGTTGCAGAAGGGGAGGGACCAAGACGTGCCAGAGTTTACCAACGCTTTTCATATCCTATGCACGAAGTTGGGTATCAAGTATTCTAAGAAACATTTGGTACTCAAGTATCGTGACTGCCTACACAGGTTCATCCAGGATGAGATGGAGTTCCTAGACATCTCCTCGCTTGGCACAGAATACCGATACACTGTCAATATCAAGCAAAAGCTTAAACATAAAAAGTGAGACTTTGGATTTGTGAATCCAAAGCAAGGGAAAGTTGTCTCCAAACCACAGAATAAAGGACAAAGCCAAGGCGGGGTGACCCAGGACAACCCGTCTAAGTTGCAAGAAAAGAAAAACACCACAAAGTCAAAGAAGGACACAGAAAATTGGTATGAGTTCCATAAGAGGCCCACTTATAAGACAAGTGAGTGTCTAGCAAAGTAGTCACTCGTGGCCGAGTTGATGGCTTTAGAATAAGATGCATGTTCCGCCTCTAAGTCAAAATACGACAAGAGTAATGAAAAAGGGAAGAAAATTATTGATGCAAAGCCGAGCGCCACTATTGCCACCACCAAGATCCGAGAAAATGAGTTTGAATATCTAGAGGAGGGGGAGTGTCTCTTCCACTCATAGAAGTGGGTGAAGGGTTTGCCCCTGCAATTCATTGTCAAAAGTGGGAGCCAAAAGAACCTCATTTCAGTATAGGTCCTAAAGCAGTTGGGCCTATTGACTACACCACACCCAAAATCGTATAGTATCTGGTGGCTTCACCAAGGACGTAATCTCTGAGTCAGCCAACAATGCCACCTTCCCTACAGCATCAAGCCCTTCACAGATGAGGTATTGTGTGATGTTGCTCCTCTTGATGTTTGTGATGTATTATTAGCAACACCATACTTGTTGAAGCAACATGTTGTATATGAGTCTATACCTCGCTCTATTATTATTTCTTTGGGTAATATGTTATACAAAATACAATGCTGAGAACTATTTTAATTTCTTCCCACCATAGTGTGTCTTTACCCTGTAATTGATAAACTGCTAGTTGGGCTTTTAAATTATCATCGTCTTCATAAATCTGGAAGTGCTTATTGATATTAATCAACTAGGCTTCTATAGCCCCTTCCGCTTCTCCATCAAACATGTGGGCTTTATTTTCTCGAATTCACCTTGTAACTCAATCTTTGGCCACTTGGCTTCCCTACCACTAGAAGTATTGCCCAAATCTTCCTCGTTATCCATTCAATATACCCCACATGTTGGATGATCTCCTTGTTGTTGCCTTGTCTCTTCCTTATTCCCATTATCTAGACTAGGATCTAGATTCCGCGGGTTCTGTCTATCACAAAGAATTTTCATGTTTCTCTCCTGCTCCAACCTCAGTATCTCATTATCGACTCTTAGATTCATCATTTCCACTTGTAATTGTTGAATAGTCTCCAACAACATATAATTCACATTTGTAGTACCTTCTCCCAACTAGACCCATATCTCTAGGTTAGATCCGGCTCCTACTGAAGGTCCACTAGGTGGGGGGTTCCTATTCCCCTCGTCATACTGTTCCAACTACCTCTCTTTCTCTATGTGAATTATAAACACTTTGATTAATCACATATTTTCCTTCAAAAGGCCATAGAACTAAAACCCATGGCTCCGGTACCACTTGTAACATGTTAATCACACATTCATTATACATAAAAAAAAATTATTACCACGTACGCTTTACAAACGATATATGTATCTGACTAACCATGTACTAAATGTGGAATATTTTGAGTTTTAATAGCAAGATTAGTATATAAAAACGTTTTTAACTTAGGCCATAATCAACCTTGTTGGCACCTTAACCAAGTATGCCAAAGAGGCCACCATAATCTTCTTGAAAAAGTTGCAACTTCCAGTTGTTGGTTGAGGTAACAGACAGGTGCAACAATCTACACCATAGCTCACCAGATATCTCATCTGATGGTCCTCAAGTCATGGCGAGCAGTTAGGGTAACCAACCCTCACTCGTTAAGCTGCTATTGCACTCATTTTCTTACCATAGTCACCTAGTCGAGCTCTACAATTTCACACTAAATGGAATCTATTCAATTGTTCTGGTAATCTCCATGCTATACAGGTGAGCTGCGATGTTTGGTTTTATTGTTTTACTTAACTGTCAAAATCAGTTAGGGTTTTATCAAAACTCTTGTTAATGCTCCGAACCACCAGTTCTTGCAGGAGCTCATTTCGTTTTAATTTACCATCAGTTTATTTCCAGTTTGATGGCGACAGTAATAGTTTGGACATGTGTTCCCCTTCCATCACGAATGGAGCTTCAGGTAACCTTGTTTGCACAAAAATTAACTTTTATAGGGAATTTTGTTGTGCTTCACTATAATATTTGTGTTATTAAGTCCTGCTTACTTTCAATTTTTCAGGGTTTGTTGCTACGGTTACGGGGAAATATTTTTCCTAAGCTATAGGTGAGAGTTGTTGGGCTTCATTCTTCTGTGTTTAAAAGTATAACTAGGTTCGGTCTTCATAATGAAATTGATCTAGGTGGATGTGGATGGCCACCTATCTATTCCACTTGGACCCCCAACACTGTCTCTTTCATTTTTTTAGTTTCCTTAATTATAGCACAATTTACTATTTTGGTAGTTTTTCGGGTCCTGAACTTTCGGAGTTGTTTTGAGGCCCTAAACGACATTTAATTTTTGGGGGAAACAGGTCAATACAGGTCATGATATGATGTTGTCCACTCAAAATTTGTAGTCTTCAGATAGATCTTTCTAATGAGGTATTGTGCGCGTCAAATGGAGATCATATGCCAAAGTTACGACCCCGGGAACTTGATGTACCAATTTACCCAACCAGGTCCCATAGTTTTGGAACTTCATCTCCTAGGGTTAGGGTTTTGGATGTTTAGGGTTTTCCTTTGTTCCTTAATAATAAGCTAGTATTATTTCCATTATGTTTGTAAGCATATTTCAGTATTTGATATTAATGAAATGAAGTTTTATTTCTACTACATCTCTGTATTTATGGTTATATATGTAATTTGTTGCATTCATGTTTAAATTCAGATCAGTGGTATCATAAGGGTCTGCCCTTTCTTTATTTTTCTTAGCATGTCCCCAATGAGGTTGGGATATAAGGAGTTACGGCTTGAATTGGTTGAACCTTTGCATGACTAGCCTAGCAAATCCTGGCGACCTCCTATGGCAGAAGAAAAGAAATACCAGGGGGTAGGATATCCTTTCAAAAATTTGCTTGAAGAATCCCTCGAGCGACAGAGGAACGTGATGATGGACAACTTCACCCAGATCCTTCAATGGTTGACCACCGACGACGCATCCACATCCAACAGCCACTTTGGAGGTGCCACTCCTTTTAAGGTACAAGTAAAATTTGACATTCCCATATGAGGGTCAAATAGATGAAGAAATCATAGATAAATGGTTAAATTTTCTAGAAGGATATCTTTTTGTTCATGATTTTTCGAGCATGGAAAAGGTCATTTTTTCTCTTCTCAAAGTCACCCCCCACATCAAGGATTGGTGGGAAAAACTGTGACCAGAAGGATGAAAGTATGCCCTCACTATTTTCAGATGCACCCACTTGGAATTTGTTCTAGGATGCCATCATGGAGTAGTACTACCCTATTAGGAGCTATGAGGATAAATACATAAAGTGAACCATGTTGTAGAAGGGAAGGGACAAAGACGTGCTAGTGTTTAGCAATGCTTTTCATACCCTACGCACAAAGTTGGGTATCAAGTATCCTGAGAAAAAATTGGTACTCAAGTACCACGATTGCCTACACAGGTTCATCCAAGATGAGATGGAGTTTCTAGATATCTCCTCACTTGGCACAAAATACCGATACGTTGTCAAGATCGAGCAAAAGCTTAACCATAAAAATAGAGACTTTGGATCTGTGAATCCAAAGCAAGGGAAAGGTGTTGCCAAACCATAGAACAAAGGAAAAGTCCAAGGCAAGGCAACCCAAGATAACCCATTGAAGCCACAAGAAAAGAAAAACACCACAAAGTGAAAGAAAGACACAGGAAATTGGTGTGAGTTCAATAAGCGGCTCACTCATAAGACAAGTAAGTGTCCAGTGAAGCAGCCACTCGTGGCCGAGTTGATGGCTTTAGAATAAGATGCATGTTCCTCCTCTGAGTCAGAATCCAACAAGAGGAATGAAAAAGGGAAGAAAATTATTGATGCAAAGCTGAGCACCACTATTGCCACCACCAAGATCCAAAAAAATGAGTCTGAATACCTAGAGGAGGGGGAGCATATCTTCCACTCATAGAAGTGGGTGAAGGGTTCACCCCTGCAATTCATTGTCGAAAGTGGGAGCCAAAGGAACCTCATTTCATTATAGGTCCTGAAGCGGTTGGGCCTGCTAACTACACCACACCCAAAATCGTACAGTATAAGGTGGCTTCACCAAGGACGTGATCTCTATGTCAGCCAACAGTGCCACCTTCCCTACAACATCAAGCCCTTCACATATGAGGTATTGTGTGATGTTGCTCCTCTTGACGTTTCTGATGTATTATTAGGAACACCATACTTGTTGAAGTGACATGTTGTATATGCGTCTAGACCTCGCTCTATTATTATTTCTTTGGGTAATACGTTATACAAGATACTGGAGGTAGCCCGCCACATCTTTGATGTCTGTGAAGCAATGTAGTAATATCGTCTCCCATACTAGGAAATTTATTTTCTTTTAGGTTCGCTCTCAATGTAAGGGGAAGATCGTAGCCACATCCATGGCCGGGAAGGGTTCCTCCACACAATAGAAGAAGGTGGATATGATCATGAAACAATATAGGGACATTTTTTCCTCACCCACAAGGGTACCATTGCACTATCAGGTCAAGCATTCATTTGATCTAACTCCTGGAGCATTTCTGCCAAACAAGCCGATATATTGGTGCTCCATTATGGAAAATGCCAAGTAAAAGCAGCGACATGATCAACATTAGGTGCCTCACAAGTTTCAGGTGGGTGATAAAGTTTGGTTTCATTTGCAGAAAGAACGCCTTACTAGAGCCAATCGGAAGCTCATACCACTCTGATACGGTCCTTACACCATTACCAATATTGTGGGAGATAATTCTTTGGAGCACAACATTCTCCAACTCATTAGCTTGCACCTAGTGTTAGATGTGGACCATATTCAACCATGATACCCACCATTACTGGACACATCAAACATTACATAACAACCCACATCAGCAAAAGTTTTCCCATCTCATGGATCCAATCAGCACTGGGGACCATTGCTTCCTAAGGGGCACAGATTGATCCAGGCGTATGTGGGTGGCCACCTGTTTATTCCACTTGGACCCCCACCACTGTCTCTTTTAGTTTTTTAGTTTCCTTAATTATAGCACAATTTACTATTTTTAGCATCTTTTTAGGCCTTGAACTTCGGGAGCCATTTTGAGGCCCTAAATGACATTTTTGGGGAAAACGGGGCCAACACAAATTAGAGTGCATGTTGGCCACTCAAAAGTTCTAGTACTCGGATAGATATTTCTAACGAGGTATTGTGCGAGTCGAACAAAGATCATATGCCAAAGTTACGACCCTGGGAAGTTGATGTACCAATTAACCCAAACAGGGCCCATAGCTTTGGCGCTTCATCTCCTAGTGTTAGGGTTTTGGATGTTTAGGGTTTTCCCTTATTCTTCAATGATAAATAGGCCTCTTAGCCTCATTGTAACATAGTTCAAAGGCATGTAGTTGCCACATCTCTTCTCAGAGATAAGCTACCATCATCCGAGCTAGTCTTATTTCCATTCTGTTTGTAAGCATATTTCAGTATTTGATATTAATGAAATGAAATGTTATTTCTATTACATCTCTATATTTATGGTTATATCTGTAATTTCTTGCGTTCCTATTTAAATTCAGATCAGAGAGGGCGAAGTGAAGAAATAAGTCTTGTTTTTTAAATAGACATAAATATATTTGAACGTGCCTTCTAATACACTTTGAATTTGAATTTTTTTGTATGTACACATTGTTGGGTTGTGTTATATTATTTCCATGACTAACCTACGTAGTGAACCAGGGTTTAGGGTGGGGATGGAGCCTCCCCTTCATTGCGCAGTGGGGGGGTCATAGGGGGGTTTGAGGGGAGCGGGTAGCCCCCCTCTACAGGGTTCAAGGCAGTGCCCAGAGAAATTTTTTTTGGGACCCTATATTAGGTTGGGCGAACCTACCTATGGTTTTTGGTCCATGGTTTTGGACGCGATGGTTTTCGGTCAATGGTATTGGATGCTTCGCCATGTATAAATATGTATTGTAACATTGAAAGGAATATAATGAAAAATCAAGCTAGTAGTCCCGGTTTTGGGATCCAGGGGAAATCTTCGTGTATATGTGTTTTATGTGTTATGCTCTTGCATTGTTTATTTTCCGTGTTTTAGAATTCATATGCAGGTAATTTCTGTACAGGGTTAAAACCTACATTTGGTATCGGAGCTGTTTTGGCTTCAAGGGGATGCCTTTATTGCTGAGGGGTTTCTCTTGGGCCTGTGGTAGACCTTGTTCAGTGGGAGATTTGTGAGATCAATTCTGGTGGTGAAAGAAGATGACGAGCAATTGAAAGATAGAGATCGAGAAATTTAATGGTTAGAGTTTTGAGTTGTGGAAACTCAAGATGGAGGATCTGTTGGTGGATAAAGATTAGTGGATCGCGGTAGATCCGGGTACTAAGCCAATGGGAGTGTCCGATGAAGAATGTAAGAAGTTGGATCAGAAGGAAAATAGCACAATATGATTGTGTGTCTTGGATTCAGTATTGTTGAATGTGTCAGGGGAAGCTATGGCAAAGGCTTTGTGGGACAAGTTAGGGAATTTGTACCAATCTAAGTCTCTGGTGAATAAACTATTCATGCAGAAAAAATTGTATAACCTGAGGATGAAAGATGGATACTCGGTGACAAAGCATATGAATGCATTTAATAATGTGGTGAGTTAGTTAACATCTGTTGATATTAAAATTTCAATTGAAGATAAGTGCATCAGTTTGTTGTGTTCTCTACCAGATTCATGGGATAGTCTAGTTATTGCAATAGGTAGCAATGCAATTGCCTTGCAGTTTGATGAAACTGTCTTAGCCTTACTGATGGAGGAGATGAGACAGAAAAATATGGAGAGCCAGAATGGTGATGCCTTGTCTGTATGAGGACGGTCCTGTCGTGGCGGAAAAAGTCGTTTGTGCGGACACAACTGACCTCCCTAGGAGTCTAAACTCTCTAGCGAAAAACAAGACAAAATGGAGTGATCTTTCTCTAAATATACCTTTTACAACATGAAAACTACAAGTGTTTAGGCTTACCTTATTCCAAAATGCTGTTGTTGTAGTCCGTCCTTGCCAATCCGGATGAGCTCCTCCTTCAAGTCAATTCCTGCAACCACAAACAATCAAACAATTACCAAGCACTTGTATTTCATATAATAAAACATATATTCAACATGCAGACCAAGGAACACATGAAATAACTCATTAACACAAGCTATTGAGAAAAATAAACCAGTTTGTATTAATAACGAAACAAAGAAACTCTTACAACCAGGCCTTGGTGTTGTGCAAGTTCCTCCCAGGGTCCATCAAGGGTTTTCCTCTACTTTGACAAAGCTCACCCACTTCCAAGTAGAATCAAGTAAAGACAATCTCTCCTCACAAGGCTCTAAATGGGAGTCCTAATTCCTGCAGCGTTTACCCAAAGAAAATGTATAGCTCTAACCTCTCCTCCCTCTGGCTCAATGTCTTTATTTATAGTGCTGTAAAGAGGTTATTCAGGTCCACCATCAATGGGATAATCCCCCTCTTTGGGTGGGATAGCTCCCTTATTGATGGGATAAGTTCCCTCTTAATAGAGATACATGAACCAACTGGAGGCGCATCCATTTCATCAAACCGACCTCTAGAAGGTTCTAGAAGTAACCACAAGTAACTTTTTTAAGATGAAACTCGCGCATTTTGCCTTTTACAGAAGGACGCACCTATCCCTTAACATACAGAGCGTCCATGGACGTAGCTTTTGTGAACATGGTGAGCGTCCCCGCAGGTAAGGCTAGAGAGAACCTGCGACCCCAGAGATAAACATATTTTTTACAAGACTTTCTCTCTTCTTTGAGTTTGAGATGGATAACAGAGGCATAAGACTTGCCTAAGAGGGTAGCATGACTGTTGATTTGAGCCATACTAACTGTAAGTAGTCAAGGTGACATTTTTTAGTGTAACAGGTCCTAGAATAAGATCAAAAATAAGTCATTGAGTGGGAGATCTAAATCTAGAGGGAGATCTAAATCTCGAGGAAAACCTATAAAGGTGGTGTGCTGGAAATGCGGAAACGAAGGGCACTACAAAAGGGACTGTAAATATAAAGCTCCTGATAAAGGAAAGGGATCTGATGATGCTCCTTCTGCAGAGGCGAAAACCACCTCAGATGAAGGTGGGGATGTGTACTTGGCCTCTTTAAGTACACATGTAGATCATGAGGCATGGTTGACTGACTCAGGTACATCCTTTCACTTCACTCCCCATAGAGAGTGGTTTTGCGAGTATGAGAAATATGATGGTGGTGATGTCTTCTTAGGGGATGATAGGAAGGCTAGAATCGTTAGTCGCGGAAAAGTAAAGTTGAAGTTGCAAGGTGGAAGGGTTAGAACACTTCCGAGTGTTTTGCATATTCCTGCATTGGCTAGAAATCTGATTTCTATAAGCAAGTTGGATGATGCAGGTGTAAATATAGTGTTTGAGAAGGATACCTGTAAGATAGTTCGAGGAGCACTGGTATTTATGTGGGGAGTTCGAATTAGAACTCTATATAAGCTGCAAGGTAGCACTGTTGTTGATGGGTGCAACAGTTCTGTGGTTCCTGAAAGTGGAGCAAAAAATATAGTGGTCTCTGGAGAGAAGACCATGCTGTGGCATCAAAGGCTTAGAAATATTGGACAGAAGGGCCTTCGAATACTTCATGATAAAGGTATGGTAGAAGGTATGAGTAATAGCTCTCTGGACTTTGATTTATGTAACAATTGTGTATATGGGAAGCAAAATCACGTGAGTTTCCCCTCCGGTGGTAAGAGGGCGAAACAGATATTAGAGCTTGTGCACAGTGATGTGTTTGGCCCTGTGAAGGTTCCATCACTGGGTAAGTCTGTGTACTATGTATCATTTATAGATGACTTCTCAATGAATACATGGATATATTTCCTTAAGAAGAAATCTAAAGTCTTTGACAGGTTTAAAGAATTTAAGGCTCTGGTGGAAAACTAGATAGAGAAGAAGATAAAGGTGTTGAGGACAAATAACGGTGGAGAGTTTTGCAGTAAGGAATTTGAAGAATTCTGTAAGAAGTGTGGTATAGCGTGGCAGAAGACTACTCCATATACACCTCAGAAAAATGGAGTTGCAGAAAGAGTGAACAAGATGTTCATGGAAAGGGCAGGAAGCATGCTCAGTGGTGCCAATTTAGGACAAGAATTTTGGGCGGAGACGGTGGAGACAACATGTTACCTGGTCAATAGATCACCTTCATCATCGTTGGAGAATAAGACTCCACAAGAGGTATGGACTCGTAAGAAACCCTCTCTTTCACATCTGAGGGTATTTGGATGTGATTCATATGTACATGTTCCAAAGGAGAAATGAACCAGGTTGGACAGTAAATCTGAAAAGTGCATCTTTATTGGGTATAAGGATGGTTTAAAGGGTTATAAGCTTTGGAACCCAGTAACAAGGAAGGTTGTGTATAGTCGAGATGTGGTGTTCAGAGAGGTGAAAGATGTTATTAAACATGAAGTCCAACCAAAGGAACTTGAGAAGATAGAGTTTGAACTAAAGGAGGAAGAATCAGACTTTACAGCAGAGGAGGAATCAGAAGATGAAGAGCCACAAACTCCGGGTGTAAGAAAATCAGTTCGAGAAAGAAGGTAGCTAGAAAGGTATAGTCCATCTGCTTTCTATTCAAATTTTGCTTTATCTATTACCAATGATGATCCCAGAACTGTGAAGGAAGCAGTACATTCAGAGGATGGAAAACTCTAGAAAGAGGCCAAGGTTGATGAAATGGCATCTTTGCACAAAAATGAGGCTTGGGATCTAGTGGAGTTGTCGGCTGGAAGGAAACCCATTGGTAGAAAATGGGTGTTCAAGAAGAAGACAAATGCAAAAGGAAAGGTGGAGAAATACAAAGCTCAGTTGGTAGCAAAAGGTTATTCCCAGGTGCAAGGAATTGATTTTGGTGATATTTTTTCTCCTATTTCAAAGGTAACTTCTATTAGGTTACTTTTATCTGTTGCTACCACTTTTGATTTTGAGATAGAATAAATGGATGTGAAGACAACATTTCTTCACGGGGATCTGGAAGAGGAGATCTACATGAAGCAACTTGAAGGCTTTGTAGTGAAGGGTAAGAAAGAACTCGTATGCAAGTTAAAGAAGTCTCTGTATGGGTTAAAACAGTCACCAAGGATGTGGTATCAAAAATTTGATACAATTATACGGGGACTTGGCTTCACCAGAAGCAAAGCAGATCAATATGTGTATTTTAAATTAATTGGTGACCGTGTTACTTATCTAGTCTTGTATGTGGATGATATGTTGTTGGTTGGAAATGACAAGGAAATTATCCACGATTTGAAGACCCGCTTGTCCTCCAAATTCGACATGAAAGATATTGGTGCTGCAAACTATATTTTGGGCATGGAAATTAAAAGAGATTGGGCAAAGAGGAAGCTCTGGTTAAACTAGAGGAAGTATGTCAAGACAATACAACAGAGGTTTAATATACAGGATAGTAAACTGGTGAAGGTTCTTATTCCTGTAGGTGTAAAGTTATCTATTGAACAGTGTCCCAAGACACAAGAAGAGGAAGAGGATATGTCCCGTGTTCCATATGCAAGTGCAGTCGGTAGCCTAATGTATGCAATGGTCTGTACTAGACTAGGCATTGCACATGCAGTGGGAGTATTGAGCAGGTTTATGTCAAAACTAGGGAAGGAGCATTGGACAATAGTGAAGCGGGTTTTCAGGTATTTTTGTGGCACTAGTGATTATGGTTTGTGCTACCAAGGAAGACCAAGATTGGACAGAGTGTTGGATATTCATGGCTTTTTTGACGCAGACTGGGCTAGAGATTTGGATTAGAGAAGATCTACAAGTGGGTATGTGTTTAACCTATTTGGAGGTGTAGTCAGTTGGATGAGAAAGAAATAATCTGTAGTGGCACTATCAACTATAGAGGCAGAATACATGGCAGCCACTCATGCAAGCAAGGAAGTAGTTTGGTTGCAGAGATTGTGTTCAAGTATGGGGTTAGTACAGGGAGCTATAAAAATAGATTGTGACAGCCAAAGTGTAATTTTCTTCGCAAAGAACCTTGATTATCATTCAAAGACAAAGCACATTGATGTTCAGTACCACTTTGTGAGGGATATGATAGAAGACAAAACGGTGTTGCTGGTAAAGGTTGAAACATTGAAGAATGCTGCAAATGCATTGACAAAATCTGTGAGCTATGAGAAGTTCTCCTGGTGTAGAGAAACAATGGATGTTTCAGGGTTGGAAAAATGACTAAGCTCTATTATGGCCCCCTGTCGAAAGAAAACAACAAGTGGGAGAATAGAGGGGGGGCGAAGCCCCCCTTTCATTGCACCGATTGCACAGCGGGGGGTAACAGGGGGGTTTGAGGGGGGCGGGTGGGCCCCCTCTATGGGGTTTGGGGTAGCACCCCAGGAAATTTTTTTTGGGACCCTATATTAGGTTGGGCAAAACTACTTGTGGTTTTCGGTCCATGGTTTTGGACACGATGGTTTTCGGTCCATGGTATTGGATGCTTCGGCATGTATAAATATGTATTGTAACATTAAAAGGAATATAATGAAAAATCAAGCTGGTAGTCTCGGTTTTGGGATCCAAGGGAAAATCTTTGTATATATGGGTTTTATGTGTTATGCTCTCGCATTTTTTATTTTCTATGTTTTAGAATTCGTATGCAGGTAATTTCTGTACAGGGTTAAAACCTACACACATGATGTTTTGTTTAGATTTGTAAAATTAAGTCGTTTATGAAAAAATCAAGCCAAAATGAATGTTAAATAGGTATAATATAAATAAGTGATGGAATTAGGTGATGTATGTGTGCAAATTGAATATAAATTTTTTATAATTCATTTCTTTATGTTAATAAGTTGGAAATGCAAAACAATTCAATTAACATTGTACAAGAATTTTTTTAACTTATCCTGTATAGCAACAAATTATATTCCAACGAATACCACACACAGAAAATAAAGCTAACCCTGTTCAGGAAAGAAATATTGATAAAATGCATTTTTTCAAAAATTTAATAACTTTTTTATCTCTATTTCCTAAAATTAGATGATGGGATCGCCAAATACAATCTAGAATGCACAAGTTTGTTTAAAGTTACTATTTGATGTGGGATAATGATGTTTCAATGAGATGTAAGAAATATTTAGAAATGTTTGGCTCATAGGAGAATATGGAAAAATAAAATAAAAATTATAAACTAGCAAGAATAGCATACCATCTCACGTCTTCCCTCCAAATACCCACTTTACCTTTGAGACTGAATGTGGCTATATTTTCTTTCATGTTTTTTGAACCATGCAATCTGAAGAATTTCCTCATACCAAGCAACCATGCTTCTACATCTTGTGACTTTTTCATCTCTCTATCAAAGGTAGGTGGCTTTGCCTTCTTAAACTCATCCAGAATGTATCCCCTATCACTCCTTCTATAAGGATGATAATGACAATGATCATGATGCCTATCAAAACCAGAACTGGAATAGTACCTGTGTTGATCACCTCTCCTATCTGAAGTCTACAACACTCTGCCATCTTTGATCATGTCAGATCTATCTGCCCTATGTCTATTAAGAGACCTACTTCCATATGCCCCATTAGTTTTGTCCTCATGTCCATGACTAATCTGAAGTGGTCCTGTCACTGCAAATTTGAAAAACTCTGAAGTAGTATCACATTCACCTCTACCTGTTTCTCTTGCGCATCCTTGATTTTGTCATTTTCTACTTTGCAACTCCTTATTTCCTCCTTCAGGCTTCTCAATGTGTCCACCAAGTCAAAAGAGTGCCCCATACCATGCTGCCGATCTGATGCATAGTGAGATTTTATGTAGTCTACCACCTTGCTAGCCATTTGAATTCTTTCCTACAATGCATAATATGTTAGATAAACCAAATCAAAATAAATCAACATACCTTAGTATAATTTTGGGAGGATACATTTTCTGTGAGATCATCAAATCAACGTGATACATGTATAACATAAACATAATAGCATATAGACATATAAAAAGTAAGTGCATCACTGCATAAACATAATTCTAGCTAGGGTCCAGTCATCAATGCAAGGCCATAAGAACAATGCATGTTATGACCTCATGCATGTCAACAACCATTACTCTATTTCACCCATTGCCACATGCAACTATCAACATGCATAAGAAATGCCTAATTAGTTACACATACATATGAATGCATGTAGTCGATCATAAGCGATCAATTCTTGTAATCAACCTACAAGACCGATACATGTAATCAAAAAATTCAAGAATGCACTTTATTTACACAGATTTAGTCAAGCAACATATAATCAACATGTAAGTGACATATAACATATACAACCAGTCATATACTTCCGACGATGCATCCCACAAAATCACATCAAGTTCCTCATGACAACGTTACTACAATCATGATCAACATGATGCAATGCAACAAACACATGGAATGCATGTGTAAGAGACACACATGCAACTAACATGCATGCATGACCAAGAACCTTCACCCAAGGAGAGTGCAAACATGCTCTAATACCAACTTTTGGTATTAGATATGACCCAAAGAGAGCACAACCATGCTCTGATACTAATCTGTAACACCACTCCTCCTAGGTCCACCCAAGCAACCAACTATCCAGGGAAAACATGTGATGACATAGGCCACTACAAGGGATTCAATCTCCTTGGTAACATTAAGGAAATGGAATCAATGGAACACATCAAAACAATCCATCCACATCAGCAACAACGCCTGCATAAGGCATGTCAGCTACTCAGACATCCTGCCCTAGGTCCCACTGAAGTTTTAAGCCTTTTAACTCAAATTTTCTCTCATGTTATAGGCAAGATAACGAGCAGCAATCCAAAGTCACTCTCATAGGCCTATGTGACAACAACTATGGACTTTTTTTAGCAGACTTGTGCCAGCAACCCCGAGATTTGAGCCACTTTTATAGCCTAGAATCTTGGTCTCTACCCAAAACTTGCTACAACCTTCATAATCCATCAAAGACATGATAACAGTATTGATAACTTAAAATCAAATTCTGACAAACACTTGGCATCAATGCAACCTCCAGGTCTAGGATATAAGACAAAGCATAAATGACTAAAAGAACTAATGAAACATAAGGATCACCTCCTTCTCCATTGAACAATTATATCATCAGTTAGGTCTTACATCCATCCATTCAAGAATTACAAGTAAATAAATGAAATAACCATGTCATGAACCAATCATATAACCATGATTATAACCAGCATAAAATCATACAAATATCAGAGATATGATAGCCATTAAATCCACATATAAATCAGTGAAAAATTAAGAGAACTTATATTTTATTAATCATAGGAAAATCTGACCAGGTTCGTGGTTCCATGTACCACTTGACTGTAGACATGGCTGAACCAAATATCTCTTTCAACCAGTCACCCTCGTGCTATATTCCAAGCATAAATTTTGGATCTCATAAAACAACCAAACCAAGAACAACCAAGGCAATTTAGAGGTCAAACCACCTCCACCCTCATCAAACCGTGATCACATGAAAACTAGTGCTCCGAAGACAACCAAACCAAAATTGGAATGACATCTAGAATCCATCACTATCATTGAGGAATTTTCCATCTCCTTGTCTTTGAGGCTTTACCAGAATCCAATCTCGGATCACTAGGCCCTAAACCGAGACCAATCTCTTAATCTTTGACGTAATGCAAACCTGGATCACTAAGCTCTAAACCAAGACTTCTCCCTCAGGCTTTACAACGTATTCTTCCAAAACCAGTCAAGGGATTATTAGTGATTATTGAAGCCATGAAAATCATTGTGACAACATGGGGGAAAACCACCCGGTCTGGACCTTGGTTAGTAGCTCATTTTCCGTTTGGTGTAGTGGCTCCGATTGGGGATAATGGGACTAGTTTCCCAGAAAATATTTTGATAATGTTGGTGGGGTGATATATGACGTAACGGGAGAATGGATGAGCTAAGTGTAATCTAATATAACTAATAAACACATGCATATATCCTAGTTTAACACTATTTAGCTATAAATATACCCAGAAATCAAATGCAATATGTAATCTACAATGATGTCCTACAACAATTGATAATATAGATCATTCAACTGCAATAAGAAGTTAAATCATTTAACAGTAATAGTTTGGGATAAATAGTTAGACAAAATGATTGTGAAAGATATATCGTATACAAAATCGTTCATGTATTCAGAATAAAGTTGAAGCCTACATCATACAAAAGTGCAATAATGCTAAACTGTAATTCGGACTTTCACACATAAAACAATTTAAAGAAGAGTTATTGCCTGATACATAAATAAAACAAGACCATAAGATAAAACTACCATATATGACAATTCCTACTCATGTGTTTTAGCAATATTAATCCAATATCAATCAATCCAACATGTTTTAAGAGTACAAAGGTGCATTTCAGTAGAGTATGCTAGATATTTGAAAGAAAATAGATCTTGTTCCATTCATTCCATCAGAACCTCCTCAAAAGTATAGAAGTGCAATGTTTCGAAGAATGTTTCTGAAAACATTTTTGGACCCCTCTCTAAATGCATGAGAGGAGTTTAAATTCTAAACTATAGGTCCTAAAATAGAGTGTCACAAAAAATAGCTAAGGAGGTTTAAACGACCTTCCTCGGATTATGTGAAAATAAAACTAAAATAAAAATAAACTAAATGACTAACACATTTCTACGTGATCTCTGAGATTGAAAATATCTGTCATAGGCTTGAGCTGAGTCAATTGGCTAATCGTAGATTTTAACTGCGTAGAAAATATAACGTCTGTTAGTGCTAGCACCATATTTTGTGTTGAGGTTGTTAAGCACCTCAAAGTCATCCACTCACTGTATGGTTTCACTAAAAATTGTCAGTATGGTTCCCAATTTAGCCTATTTAACTATCTGATCACCTCCTTGTTATCGGGAAAAGTGTCTATTTAGAACTGCTCTATCCGACTAAGGTGTGACAACTACCTTAGAAACAAACAGAGAAAACTAATTTTGTATCTCCTTTATGAACTATAAACAAAGAGGAATAGGAAGAACCAACCTGTGTCTTGCACTAGTCCTTTGATCCAATCTCTCTCCTCTTTGACAGCTTCCAGCTACCTTCTCCCGTACTTGCCCAGCTTCACCAAGTACCTGTAAGATCATAGAAGAGGGAAACTATACAAAGACATGGATTTATATTCATAAATAACTTAGGATCAGATTTAAGTTAACCATACAAATGTAACAAGAATCAATGATACAAAAGCATGGAGAAGAAACTCAAATAGTTTTTATTGATATACAAGAATATCCAGGAGGAGTTACAGCCGATGATTCCTAACCCAGCATCAACCTCCCAACAAAGAAGTCCCTTCTTCACCCCCAACAAAGCATAGATCACCCAATTCTCTGATATGTATCTCAAAACCAACAACAATTCCTTACGATGTGCAAAATTCCAGCCTCTGGATCTCTGGGATGAGGGATCCATATATAGATGTATGCAAGGAGGATGAGTCAGCTCATGATTTGATTAGTGGCTTCTCTCTATCAGTTCTTGCTTCCACTTGGAGACTGAAAGCCTCTTACTCATCCTTGGTCGAATTCAGTGAGGCAAGTGTCATTGGAGAAGATTCTGGAAGCTTCCATTGTCTCTCCACCTCGCGGAATGACACTGCCATTTGTCATTTCCCGCTCAACTCACCCTGGTAGTGCATTTAGGTGCGTTGCAACGCACCTAGCTAGTGGACTTAGGTGCTATGCAACGCACTTAGCTAGTGGAGCAGTTGAAATGATCCCGTTTTGACTGATTCTGAGCAGTTTCTGGTGGAGAACTTCAGGGAGAAGCTGTAATTTGTTGACCTTGTTCCTTTAGGAGTTGGAACAACACTTTTAGGGACTTAGGAGCCCTTGGTTTATGGACATTTCATGCTTAGAGTTGTAAGGCACAAAAATGTCTATAACAGTTGCCCCCTAAAGTATGAGGTCGTTTATCGGGTGAAATGCTTTATTAGGGGGATCCGAAGTTCTTTCAATGCTGGGAGGAGACCTGTAATAAGATACAATACAATACACTATCTTCATACTGTTTTCATGATCTAGCTGAGGCGGGCATTCCCATGCTCAGCTTTATAAATTCATTTTCATGTACATAGGATAGACAATCGTCTGATGGTAGACTAATGATTCTGATAGAGCCATCATCCTTTTGGTAGGATGATTATCTGTGCTGCAATGCTGTACATTTCAATGTCTTTATTTTCCTGAATATATATCGCAGCCCGGATGGATGAAACTAGATCCGGGGTCTTCAATCTCGTCTGTTCTTCACTCGAAGTACAAGTCGGTCCATGTGAAAAATGTTTTGAAGTCGAACATGGAAAGACATCGCTTGATTACCAGTCAATGATGTAAATTGTTAACAAGCGTGAGAGGAATCAGCGATAATGATAATGACCCTCAAGGTACTGTAGTACAATTCACGTGGTGTGAATAAAGGACTTGGCGTCGAACACCATGCAAAATCTTTCAGTCGAAGGTCATTGATGTAAACCTGTCGCTGGAAGTGAGAAACTTGCCATTGAGGCATGCAAGCTTCAAAGTACTGAATGGGGTGTTCCTAGATCAACTTCTTGGATAATGAGCTGATGTCGACAAGAAGTGATCCGTCATAGGAGGGCCTTAATGAATCCCACATCAATGACACGGAACGGAGCAAATGATTTTGATGGAGGTGAAAATGATCTGATGATATATGGTTCAGGGTGGCGGTCATGAAAGAATGGAGTATAATGTATGGTAGTGGGCGGGACACAGGTGGCCTTTCTGGATGACTTCTCTTGAACATGTCGGCGACACTTATGTGATTGATTGGTAGCATTAACCCCAAATGTGGATGGTATGGCGAGACCATGGCGATGTGACCGGTGAATGAAACAACCCAACTCGACTCGGGCACGGAGTAGAAGTGTCATGTTCAAGAGCGACTTGCTACCAATAAAGATTCTTTGAGTTTTCTTCCCATTTTTTCCCCACTCATTGCTGACCAGTACCTCTTTATTTTTTTCAAGCTTGAGGAGGATAACATATGCTTGTTCTATAATTTTCCCTTCGGGCAAACCCATCGCTATGTTTTAACGAGCCTAGCGATAGTGAAACTCGTTCTCGTCTAAAGACAAGTTTGTCGCTATTAACCTTTTTAACGAGTTTAACGACAAAGATAACTCGGTCCTTTTCATTTTTAGAGAGTCTGAAAAGGTACGTAAAGGTAACTCCAAAATTCCTTTTTCGTCATCTAATCCCTTTGGTAACTCCAAAATTCCTTTTTCGTCATCTAATCCCTTAAGTCCGAAAAAGTATAAAACAATACAGAAGGGATGAATTTTCGATCGCTTTAACGAGCCGAACAAAACAAGCGCTCGATCTTTTTGTGCAATAATCCCTCAGGTCCAAAAAGATTAAAATTTAGAGGAGGGATAGCACTTCCCGTCGCTTTAACGAGCTGGAAGGCCAGAACTCGGCAATCTTTTCATATTTTACGAGTCAGAAAAGAGCTTAAAGAAGACTCGTCTTTTGAGGAACGAGTGATAAAATGGGTAGCAGCTGATTCCAAGTAAGGTTTGGAATTTTCCAATCACGGCAGTGTCACAAGGATGGCTATTGAAATCACTCTTCGCAGTTGTTCCTCAAAATGGGTAAACAATCAAATGGAGGTGAATGATCGACCAATGAAAAAGTGGAGGTGACGGTGCAAACATGACCAAGGCTTTAATGGCTGAAGTACTACATTCACGGTGGTTATTTACCAGGGGATAGTTCATTTTTTAACGAGCTTAAACGCGGGTGGAAACATTTGCTCGGTCCGGGTTTATTTTTTAACGAGCTTGAACCTCGTGGTAAACACTGCTCGATCCGGGTTTATTTTTTAACGAGCTTTAACCTCGCGGTAACACTGCTCGATTAATCCAGTCATATGATAAGAATGTCTCATATAAAAACGGCAATTTTTAGAGTTTTGCCCCACATCCTTTCTTTATGCAAGTTAGGTGACGACCAATCCTACGAGTTTAAAGGGTTAGAGGTCCTAAAAATTTAAAAAAATAAATAGTCGCCCATCGCTTGCACTCCAAAAGGTTTGCATGCCCCCAGGTATAAAACAGAGTTTCAAGGTCACCCTCTATTCGAGCTGACAAAACAAACGCTTTATCAGGAAGGGTACTACCTCTTACAGGCTACCCAAAGATTGTTCTATTCGCGGTGCAAACAAAACATTTCTTCGGCGATGTCTACCGAGATAAACAAAGGTGAGTGGCGGCACTTGCCAACTTACATAACTTTGACAAGAGAATCCTGTACTAGAATAACCCCCTCTTCCACCACGGACGGGGGTACAGACTAGGCATATTCTCCCGCGGAAACCTACTCTATACCCGAAGTTTTCCTGCCGAAGCAGACCAGGATGCATGCCCCCTGGGTTTCAGTCATATCCCTCCGAATTACTCGCGCTCATCGGGAGGACGGACTGGAGATTGAGACACTTCTTGCGCGAGAAGACCATTTAGGGACGGTATATGACTATTTGCTATGCGTGATCCGGGAAATGAAAGCTGGTCCATGAGCTTGACCACTCTTCCTTCGTGCGGAAAACACATTACTCTAAAGAGTGAGGAGACAACGGCTCCCATGCAATAAATATAGTCTCGTCCAAGGAGTAGGTTATAATCCAGGGGTCCTTGAACTACCATTACGTTCATGCGAACTGTCTTCCTTCTCAATGTTATGGGCACATGGGGAAGGATCCCTAAAGGTCGACTGGTTCCTTTATCAAAGCCTGTCATATTTCTCATCTCAGGCAAAAGCGATGGCGAACCAAGCGCTTTCCAAGCAGTTGAGGAAAGGATACTCACAGAAGCCCCCTCATCTATGATGGTCCCAACCATAACCATTCTATATATTTGAACGATAATTCGAAATGGTATGCTTGCTGGTAAACGGGGTCTGCTTAGTTGATTCCAGTCGAAGGAGACAACTAGGTTCCTTGGAGGTGGGACCAAATAGACGGTTGGGTATGGCTCTGACGAACTTCCTTCTTGCGGTAAAGGAATGGGTAAATTGCCCCCATGTTCGTCGGAGTCTGTGCTTATGAAGAGAATTTGGACGGTGTCATCCTTGTTCTCCTCAGTGACTGTATCATCTGAAGATGAAACCTCTGGAGGCAAGACCGGGTCAACTGCCGCCTCGACCTTTTGACTTTCGTCTGGTATGGATCCAGATGGTTTATCTTCAATGATAGGTGCTTCAGCTGACCACTTGAGCGGGCCAGCTGGATTCTCAACTAGTGACGGACTTGGCAAGAGTTTTTTATATCTAGGAGGAAGTCGTAACGGCCAAACCGGACGATCATCCAAAACTCTTTTAGCTTCATCTAAAAAGGGACAATGGTGGACGGCATGATTGCCTTCGCACAGTTTACAGGGAAATCTAGCTTTCCCCTTTTGTTCTGGGGCTTCACTTTCACTAGTTGATGGTGTGCTTTCAACATGATCATCAGAGGTTGACGACACCGGGTTGTGCAAACGAGGAGACCAGTCCCTTAGTATCCGGGGGATGCAAGGACAATCTCTATGAAAGTGGTCTCCTTTGCAAATGACACATGGCGATTTAGGCCTGGTCGGTGCAGTGTGTGGATTTTTGTTAGACGACACTCGTTCTCCCCCATTCGCCTTTGGCTCCTTCTTCTTCTTCTCTTTCTTCTTCTTTTCCTTCTTCTCCTTAGGAACTTGGCTTTTAGCTTTACCAGCTCCATCAAGCGAAGAGGAAGGAGGAGAGGAAGAATTAGAGGAAGTAGAAGGCTGGTGGGTAACTATGGACTCGTCTAATTTTTGATTCGATTGTTCAGGAATGGTGGTGTTTTGAATGACAGAGGTTGAGAAGAGCCATACAGGAAAACCAATTGTCAGTCCTGGAAGCGACAATGTGGCCATATGGGGCGCACCAACATCTCCCCAAGAGAAGAAGGGACTAGGATTTCCACCAAGGGGAATTCCTTGGTTGGTAGGCTCCATTTTCTCAACCCAAGATCAACGTAGGAAAAGGGTAATGAATATTCCGTTTAAAATAAATTTTAACACGCTTTGACACAACTTGTTTTTTCAGTTTTTAAGAGTCGAGAAAAAACAAAAGATGACTCTAGTCTCCTTGGATTTTTAATGAGCCTGAAGTGACAAGTGCTCAGATGGACCTTTTCCGTTAAAGAGTCTGAAAAGGAACGAAAGGGACTGCTCTGGAGGTCTAGGTAGAGGGAGTACCAAACCAATCGCAAAATTGCAGAATACTTTTTACGGTACGGCAGTCAATCTTCCCGAATGCTGTGTTCGGTGCATTGCGATCAGTAGGGCGGCCGACACGGCTTCCTATGGACAAAGGATTTAAGCCTATAGGGGTCTCCCAATATATAATCGACGGTACGTGGGAGCACAAGTCCGTACTAGCACTTATCATCTTAAAGTGGAGGAATCACCCAACCATCAATGAGGACAACAGTTACCAGGCTTTACGACGCCGGAATACGTCTCTAGCCTAGACCTCTAAATGTTGTGCGTTAAGTTCCAAAGCGTTGTTAGGTTCATTGAATTTATTTTAAGTTGATCTTTCTTATGAAGTTTGCCTTTTGGGTTCACCACGAGATGTAGATGTAATTCCTAAAATGCAATCTAAAGATGATAAACAAACTTTTATCTCTTTTCAACAATGAAAATCCTAGCTACTAGGGGAAAAGAAAGACACAATCTTTTCGACAAGAGCAAAGAGCACACTGTAAATGCACTTTCCTAAATCAAGCCAAACAGACTGTCATAATGAAAATGCACATGCATGTATTTGTTTTTCACTTTCTTAGTATTGATGCTGAAAAGAAAGTTGATGTACAAATCTGAATTTGCTTTCAAGCGACAAACACAAACAAGCTTCTTTTCGAAATCAAAAGGTAGAGATGATTACGACACTTTATGATTTTGAAATAAATACTCGTTTCGACACTAGAAAGTCACAAATTCAAACCAAAGGTGAACGTAAAAGCATAATCGACTATCAACAGCAAATAAACTTTCTCCTCTGATCAAAATCGACACTTGCGACAGATCTAAATCAAAGGATGACAGTACGATTATTATACTTTTGCAATGGAAAATTGTAAACGACTCAACAAACACATAAAAACATCTACAGTTCTTTTGTACAAATGAGGCGGAATATCAGTAAGGAAAAGGGGTTTGAAACAGTCATATACTGATCACAGGCTGCAAAAATCAGAGACAAAACTGAAAGAATGAAGCAAAGAACCTCAGCTGCACAGGGCTAGGCTGATCAGCGCACCTGTTACACAGAGAAACTGCATTGCAGCGCAGGTTTCCCTCTCGGGAAGTGCATTGAAATGCAGAACCTCTTCACAGTGCCTGCGCTGGGGCAGAGACGAGAATTCTATCCGGGTTCTGGGTCACAGTTTGCAGTTTAATCTTTGGTTTTTGGTCGAGTAAAAGCAATCAGTAATGCACAATCAGAGGTAGATCTAAGGGGGATCTAAGAGCTATCACAAGGGCAATCAGTTAGTCTATGAATCAGCTGTTCAAATCATAAACAGATCGAGCGAATGGATTGAAGTAGCAGATATCTACTTTGCATTTTTTAATGGCAAATGCAGTTCGATTGCTACTTATAAGTTTATGAAGCAAACAACAAGAGAAACACAAACAAACTAATTAGACTTGATCTCCAGCGGAGTCGCCATTTTGTTATCGGGAAAAGTTTCTATTTAGAACTGCTCTATCCCACTAAGGTGTGATAGCTACCTTAGAAACAAACAGAGAAAACTACTTTTGTATCTCCTTTATGAACTATAAACAAAGAGGAATAGGAAGAACCAACCTGTGTCTTGCGCTAGTCCTTTTATCCAATCTCTCTCCTCTTTGACAGCTTCCAGCTACCTGCTCCCTTACTTGCCCAGTTTCACCAAGTACCTATAAGATCACAGAAGAGGGAAACTATACAAAGACATGGATTTATATTCATAAATAACTTAGGATCGGATTTAAGTTAACCATACAAATGTAACAAGCATCAATGATACAAAAGCATGGAGAAGAAACTCAAATAGTTTTTATGGATATACAAGAAGATCCAGGAGGAGTTACAACCGATGATTCCTGACCCAGCATCAACCTCCTAGCAAAGAAGTCCCTTCTTCACCCCCAACAAAGCATAGATCACCCAATTCTCTGATATGTATCACAAAACCAACAACAATTCCTTACAATGTGCAAAATTCCAGCCTCTGGATCTCTGGGATGAGGGATCCATATATAGATGTATGCAAGGAGGATGAGTCAGCTCATGATTTGATTAGTGGCTTCTCCCTGTCAGTTCTTGCTTCCACTTGGACACTGAAAGCCTCTTACTCATCCTTGGTCGAATTCAGTGAGGCAAGTGTCATTGGAGAAGATTCTGGAAGCTTCCATTGTCTCTCCACCTCGCAGAATGACACTGCCATTTGCCATTTCCCGCTCAACGCGCCGTGGTAGTTCATTTAGGTGCATTGAAACGCACCTAGCTAGTGGACTTAGGTGCTATGCAACGCACTTAGCTAGTGGAGCAGCTGAAATGATCCCGTTTTGACTGATTCTGAGCAGTTTCTGGTTGAGAACTTCAGGGAGAAGCTGTAATTTGTTGACCTTGTTCCTTTAGGGGTTGGAACAACACTTTTAGGGACTTAGGAGCCCTTGGTTTATGGAAATTTTATGCTTAGAGCTGTAAGGCAAAAAAATGTCTATAACACTCCTCCTTTTCTTGCACTACCTGCTTCCACTGTTGCTCTAATTGTTTGACATTCAGAAGAAATATTGGTACACATTATGTAACCAGGTTGGCGCCACACATATTTTCGTTGATGGGTTTAATTATGTTGTTTATTGATGTCAATGTTATCATTGTTTCCCTTTCTACTTTCTTCAACTGAGAATCCCAATTTGTGAAAAGGATGTCTTTGTGAGATTCCTCCAGTTTCGGCAGATCAACCTTTCTCCCATCCTCTGATTCTTTCCAGGAGATAAAGTCATAAATCCTTTCAAGGATTTCATCATACTCAAGTCTCATGTCAACAACTTGGTTCTTTAGCTTATCATTGGTTTCACAGTAAGGACTTATCTACGAAATCTTCTGGAAATGTACTTCCTTCTGTTGCATTAGTTGGGAGTTAAGACTGAGCACTTCCTTTATGAACTCATCGATTTGCAGATTATCCTTAAACTTATATGTTATATCATGTATCCATGCATCTCTTTCTACTAGGTTTGCCTGATGTTGGATTCACATTTGTTCAAATTCCTGCTGGAGCTGGGCTACTTGTAATTCTGCTTGTTGATTGGATTTTTCCTAAGCTAATTGTTGTTCTAATAGCATAATTTTTTGTTCTTTTTTCTTAAGCAACATTTGGACCTCTGTGGCTTTGTCAATAGTTGTTGTGGCATAAGATCTTGTGTATTGTGACAATTTTTAGATATTTTCAGATGGGTCCATTAGCGATTCCTTCCAAACGATGTCCATTGGTTCACTTTCAGAAGTTGTAACAGTTACAGTGTCTAGATTTCTTTTCTTCCTTTGTCTCTTGACTACAAATTTGTGGGTGGGAATATAAAATACATCTAGTGGAGGTATTTCTTCAACTCTCAAAACAATTACTGAAGTGTCCATAACAGGAATGATTTCAACATTTTGAGTGTCCTTAGCTCCTTCCTCTATTGTTTCTAGATTTGACTTGTGCTGGATTTGCTTAGGAGTCTGTATCTCAGATGTTTGCTCAGGGTTTGAATCTGTGTGAAGTTTCTTGTTGAACTGTTTCCTTTCCTATTCCAAGTCAATAATTGGGCTCCTTACTGACTAGGTTGATGCAGAGACAATTTCTGCTTGTTTCTTGGTTGAAATTTTCTCGGTTGTTTCCTCTGTAGTTCTAGCTGTGTCCTTTTTAGACTCATTATTTGCATGTCTTCCTCCATTTTGAGATTGTTGCTCTGAGTGCTCTGACTCATGCATAGATATCTCTTGGGTTTCTTCTTTAGACTGTTCTTTGGCGTTGTCATCCAAGCTTACACTGGGAGTTGGCTCCCTTATTGGTTCTATCTGTAATAGGTCCATTGGTACCTTAAATAATATTTTCTTCTTATACACATGGAAAGCTTTAAGATCATCTGGTGTAAAAAGTTCCGATGCCAAATGAAACACTTGTGAGTATGTTTCTGCCTGTTAGAAGAGGTCATCAAAGGGGTCCTCTTCATGGGTGAATGGTTTTACTTTCACCATAGTAGTAAACTTCTTAACAGTGTCGCCCGAGTCATACTGCCTTCCTGGAAATGTAGCTAATTTCAGAAATTTAATAATCTCGGCTTCTTTCCTGCATGTCCAAGATCATGTGGCACAAATGCACCACATCATAATGGAAATGTGCGCCAAATGGCCTTCTTATCTTCTTTCATTCCTCTGCTTAATCCACCTTCCGCTACTATTTGGTAGGCTATTTCTCTGGCTAATAATTTGTGGGGGACATAATATGGGAGAACATGCAGTGAAGAAATGCTCCCAAATACTCTAATATAGGTGAATGTCTCCTCCCCAAACCATCTCACTACTCGAAATATATCCACTTTAGCCTCTTTAGAAAACCTAGGGGTGGTTCTATTGTATATTTGTTTATGGATGGGTAGCATGACTGCTTAACAAATTTTGTAAAAATGAGGGTGAAACTGAGATTCCCACAAAGTATTATGGTACACATGGATAGGAAGCGGGTCTTGAACAATCCACTTCCATCCCATAATGGGAAATTTAGAATTAAAATAGATTGCACCCATTACAAAAGCACTCATAAAAAATGGGGGATAAACCCTTAAAGAGGGATTTATTTTTCTCCTATATTCCATAACAGCCTTTGCTAAATTATTTGAGAAAATTTGAGTCCAGTTCATTATTGTTTCATTCACGACTACATCTATTAATGGGAGCCATTCCAGGGAAAACTTGGTGCTGTCAGGTTTACCGAACAATCTACATAGAATTGCTGCTATGAAACTAGAAGGGGAAGAAATGGATACCATAGAGTACATACCTATTTTATCCCATTTAAGCTTGCCTTCGTTTTTTTTCCAGGTTTAGGTGAAATCTTCTCAGTCTTCATTGTCCTTGGAAAATTGCTCAAGAAATTGTTTGTTGTAGAGCTTCTGCGGCTCTGGTAACTGGTACATGATTCGTACGGTTGTCTGCTGAAAAAGGCCCAATGACCTCTTGCCTGTGGTTCCTGAATGTTAGGTTTGCAATGTCTGCCTCATCAATTACCCACTTGAGCATGTTAGAATATGGGATTATCTTTGGTCGTGAAGCTATGCAGTGCAGGAAAGAGCATGCCATCTCGAAATAGGAGGCATCATATGACTCTTAGGAATCCGTCGTGGCCTTGGTTTCTCTTCTTCTAATAATTTGTACATAGCCTCCCAGGTTGTAGTTCCTCTGTCTTTGCTACACGTGGTATCGGAGAAAAGAGGAATCATTTTTTATTTCATGGACACAACTGCCTTCCCCTTCTTTCCCATTGTTTCCAACAATGCTCCCTATAGATTTTTCCTGAGATGGAGCAAAGCAGAAGTTATTGGATAAACACAAGTAAGAATGAAAATGAGAATGAATGATACCAATAACCTAAAAAGGTGACAAGAAAGGAGTTTTAATAAAACGCAGATGAAAAGATATTGTATCACGTCGAGCCGCTTTTTATCATAAATGTCATTAACCTATATTAAATAGCCACTAATAGTCCCTTATCACTGCTTTTATTTCTCATTAATGTATCACATCATAAAACGGGAAGGATGGCTTTAAAAGTGGTGGACATAAGTTGCGAGAATGCCAATTTTACAATTGCGATGCAATGTCGCAAATCACATTTCGCATGTTTGATTGTGTGCTTTCTTAAAGTTCCTTAACTTCTTGTGGGATGCGAGATGCGGGATAAGGAATGTGTTCTTTATTATTTAAATCTATTTACCTTATAAAGAACTTTTCATCACGCGATGGAATTTAATCATCATTTTATGATATTGGGTTCTATCGGGTCTGGTCTTATATCGCATTTCGCAACGCGCAGTTCGTAAGGTTTCAGACCTTTCTTAAATGTTCCAACGTGATGTGATAAGGTTGACCATCTCATCGCAATATCACATTTATCAAGTTTCAACATGCTTTGTGAGAGTGTGCCCTTTGTGAATGACGATATGCGATACGGACATTATTTGAATAGGAAATTCCTTAGGTCCTTTTTTTAAATAAAAAGCCTAATGATATTTAAGTTAATCATGGTGATTCTTTTAATCACTTTTCACAATTTTTGCTTGTTAATAAGGCTTTTGACATACTTGGTCGAGTGGTATGCAAAAAGGAGAGGATGGCTAGCTTTCAAAGGGATTTGACATGATATTTTGCTTTATTCAAAAAATCTTAAAAGAAAGTGTCTAAGTGCTAAAATTATTTTTCAAGGATTTTATCATGGGTCCCCATTTATTAATAGAATATGATCTATTATACCAATAAATGGTGGGTTGTTGAATAGCACAACAATTGGCAATTTTCTAGAAGAACTAGTGATCTTTGACAGTTTTTTGAAATTTCTAAAAACTTCCAAAATAAAGGTACTTCAAAAAAATAAAAATACATGAAATAAAGGATAAGTAACATTTCACTAAATTAAAAAAAATCTACTTAATTACCATCCATTTGATTATCCTCTTCAATATGAAAATTGCTTTGTCTACATCAGTCGTTACTTGGTTTTAAAGATAAAAACAAGGGACTCTCGCAAATTAGCTTTTAGATGTACTCAGTTGTCATAGGTAGAGCCTCTACTGCCAGCAGGCATCCATAGCCTCAATAGGGTTACTTTTTAACCAGCAATGATTCAGTATCCCATCTAGGTCAGAGTGCAATTTTTAAAGATAAATTCATATTCATATACTTACTTTCTTTCTCATTTTTTTCTAAACAATTTCGTTTTCTTAAAATTTTCATTTTCTTCTTAAAGGTCATTGTCTTGGTTTGGTGGCCAAAATTGACAATTCCATTCATTGGTTGTAACTTTAACTGAACAAGTTGGCTCGTGATGAGACCCCTTGTCTTTTGATTAACATAATCTCAAGCCATTACCCTATTTTGGTATGAAGAATTGGTAATATCAGCTTGTCACTTCCCTATGATCATGGTAAGTCGACTCTTGATGAGACCTCTTATCCTTTAAGTTTAAGCATATTTTAGAACTACACTCTAAAAATCGAAAGCTCACTAGATGGGGAGAATCATTGACTCCTTAAGAGTTTCTAGATGACAATTATAGAGTTAAAGATGCTTCTCTTTAGAGAGTCCTTGCTTTGTTATAGATACTTTTCTTAACTGATGGTAGAACAAAGGTTCTTTTAAAAAGTTGAGTTTTACCAAAGGACAACTAAGTTTGGTAGAGGACAAGCAATTTCAGAGAGATAGAACTTAGCTTATCTTTCAAATGTAAAAATTATCTTCTTAACAATCTCTACTTACACAAGTGAAAAGTCAAAATATAAAAGAGACTATTTACAAAGGCCAAAAGTAAATGCTACTTCAACTTTTATTTTCCTAAAAGGTAAAAGCAGTAATATACAATGAATAGAAAGATTATCTTCCATGATTTTTTTCAGAATCTGCCCATTAACAGGTAGAGAATGTGTCTTTCCTGATAAATATTGCAATAAAAAGTTTGATGGGCTTATTTGTTCGACAATTTGAAATGGGACAAGCCACATTCTTTGGAATTTGGTATGCTTACCTTTTTCCTCATGTGCTTTATCCCATTTCAATACCAGGTCCTTGAGCTGAAAGGATTTTGAGCTTACAAAATTTGCATCAAATGAAGATTTGCCTAACTATTGATGATGTGCATGTGTGATTTTGGCCTTTTCCCTTTCTTCTTCGAGCTTAAGGATTTGTGATTGTATTACTTGAATAAAAGAGGAAGGGGTTTCTTCAATAAATTGAACTAGGGATAGAGAGGGAATAGATACATTTGTAGGGAGGATAACTTCTTTCCCATAGACCAAATTAAAAGGAGAAGTGCCTATTGAGGCCTTATGCGTTATTCAATTTTCCCATGGAGAAAATATTAAAGATTTGTGCTAGTTTTTTTGACCTTGATCAATGGTTCGTTTGATGATTCTTATGAGAATTTTTTTGTAGACTTGGCCAAGCCATTTCCCTGAGGATAATATTTAGCATAGTCTTTAAGTTTAAAACCTCTTTTAAGAGCAAATTATATCATAACATTACATGTAAAATAAGATGCATTATCAAACATGAGGGCAGATGGCAGACCAAATCTGGTAATAATAAACTGATCAATAAATTCAATGACTTTTTCATAATTGGCTACCTTAAGTGGAATTTCTTCCACACACTTTATGAAATAATTAGTTGTAATAAGGATATATTTATTTCGCTTTGAAGAGTGAGGAACGATGTCACCTACTATGTCCAATCCCCATTATTCAAATGGTTGTTCAATGTTGACTGGCTGCAATGGTAATGCGGATTTCCTCTGTCTCCCAGCAATTGCTTGACAAACTTTACATTTCCTTACATAATTGTGTGCATATTTAAATAAGGTTGGACAATAACAGCCATCATGCAGGATTTTATGTGTAGTTGTGTCCCATCCAAAATGTCCACCAGTTGGTCCATCATGGAGCTCTTGCAAAACCTTTTTTGCGTTAGTTTTTTCATGACATCTAAGAAAAACATAATCATAATTTATTCTAAACAACACATTATTGATGATTTGATATTGTCTAGATTTTAACCTCAAATCTCTTTTTATTTTGTAACTTAGTTGTGTAGGGGCATATCCATTCTTCAAATAAAATATGATATCATCATATTTGGATTTAGTGTCGTTGATGATTAGCTCATATACTTGTATATCATCACCTAAATCTTGTAGTGCTTGTAAGTTGGATGCTCCTGCTAACATTCTGCAAAAACCTTGACCTTTTACAGTTTCGGTTGGTTTGATCTCAGTGTCATATTCTTGCAGTGTTGTTACCCAATTTGCCCTTTTCTCACCTACATCTCTTTGTATTAATAAAATTCTCACTATTGATAACGAGACTACTACCTTGGTGTGAGTTTTGAGGAGAAAGGCTTTGAAATGCTTTATTGATTTGAAAACAATGAAAACTTGTTTTCCAGCATCTGAATAGTTTAATTCAACCCCTTGCAAATTGGAGGTAAAGAAAGAAATTTGTGCTTCGGTTTTGTCATCATTGTCCTGTGTTGATATAGCTGCATATGATTTCTCAGAAGCAAAGGTATATAAAATGAAATGATTAGAAAATTTCAGGGTTGTTAGCGAGGGAGCATTTATGGTTGCTTGTTTAATCAGATCAAAGGCTTCATGCTCAGTATGTCCCCATTTAAAAAAAAGAATTTTCCTTAATCATAGATTGGAGAGGTAAAACAATTCACGAAAAGTCAAGGACAAATATTTTGACAAAATTTATCTAACCTAGGAAAGATTGCATGGATTTCTTGTTATGCGATAAATGGATTCCAAAAATTTCTCTTATCCTATTAGGATCAATGTGAATTCCTTCTTTGGATACAATAAATCCAAGGAGTTGTCCTTCACTTAAAGCAAAGAAAAATTTCTTGGGATTGAGAGAAATTCCATACCTTTGACAATGCTCAAAGATTTGTTTCAAATCCTTTAAATTATTACCACGCCTTTTGGAGTACATAGTTATATCATCTAAATAAATTTCCACTAATTTATTAACTAAGACTTTAAAATATATGTGCATGGCTCTTTGAATGCGGCACTAGCACTGATTAACCCAAATGGCATCTTTTGATTGGAATAGGTGCCCCATTTGGTTCGAAAGTTAGTCTTTAGCCGGTCATCTGGATGTACTAGAATCTATTTGTAACCCGAGAATCCATCTAGAAAAGACATTAGTTCTGAGCCTGCAACTGATTACATTATCTGTTCCATAGGAGGTAATGGGAAATTGTCCTTCAGACAAGCTTTGTTGAGATTACGAAAGTCTATACATATCCGAACATCACCATTCTTTTTTTTTACGGGAACAAGTTTGGAAACCCATCTTGAGTGCCTAACAGGAAAGATAATTTTGACTTTGAGCAGCTTATTCAATTCAGATTTGATCTGATTTTCTAAATTTGGATGGATCTTTCTTAGATTTTGCTGCATAGTTTTTTAATCAGATATCATGGGGATGGTATGTTGAATTATGGAAGTGTCATATGTCTTAAGTTCTTCATAGTTCCAAGAAAAGACATTCTTGTATTTCTTCAACAAATGAATGAAGGTTGATTTTTCATTTGGTGTAAGACCAAGTCCTAGATTGATATTCTGAGGCTTAAGGTCAGTTCCAAGATTAACTACTTCAAAGCTCAAAGTTGAAATTTGGAGTTTTGAGTTAGTGGGCTTTTTGAATATGTCCTTGATATCATATAAGTCCTCTAGCCTAACCAAAGACTTAGGTATGGAATTCATAGTCATTTCTTGCTTAAGCTGGCAGTCATGTTGATCTTCATCTATTATCTGGTCGTCATAAGAGCCTTCAGATGTTAGAAAACTTATGATATCTGAATCATTATTAAAGATTCACCAATTTATGATATTGTTAGGAATAGAGGGCCTAAAAATCAATTCAATAGAAAAGTGATCAGAGCTATAATCTCCTGGTGGAATGAACTTGGATGCAACATTAGCCAAAAGATCGGCACTTTCATTTTGGATTCTTGTGATAGGGGAAATATTAAATGCTGTAAAGTAAGAAGTGAGGTCCTAGACTAATGATTGGTAATTTTTCAAATGTCCAAACAAACAATGTATAGTATTTATTACCTGTTTTATCACAATTTCCGAATCTACAAACACTTGAAGATGTTTGATATTAAGGGTGATGGATTTATATAGACCTTGAACCAATGCTTCATATTCGGTAGTGTTTTTTGTGCATTCAAATTCAAGCCTACATGCTAACATAGTTTTTTTCCCTTCTGGGCTAACTAATATGAATCCTGCTCCATCTCCATTATTATATTTGGATCCGTCAAAAAATAATTTCCAAAATAAAGAGATAACTATAGGTTTATCTACCAAATTTATACACTTAGAAACATCTGTTTGAGAATAGTTTTCAATTTGCGATATAATATAATTTTCCAAGAAGGGTGAAGTATTTACATTAAAACTTCCTATAAATGATTCAACTGAGTAGTTTCCGATGATATTGTTGCTATATGTGACTGGCTCATTCTCTCCCTCTAATTCTGTAATGATATACTTTTGATGTTTTTCATGGTCAACCCTTATTCGATTTGGCTTGCCATTATAGGGAAGCCACATGTGGGACCAATCAGTTGCAAAATAGCAATGAATCTTTTCTGACCAGTCTCTGCTAAGGATTAAGCCATAGAACTTGGGGATATCAACCATAATAATGTCAATTACTTGACATGCTTTCAGGTTTGATGAGAGTCTAATAGTGACTTGATTGAGTTCTACTATAACTTCGACTTCGGATTGGTCTAACTGCATAATGCAAACAATAGATTTTTGGGGCTCCAAATTTAATTTTGCACAAACTGTTCTTGGTAGGATGTTGGATGAAGCTCCAGAATTGACTAAACAATTGTGTAGATTCTTGTTGAAAACTTCGAAAGTTAAAAGAAATGGAGGAGTATGGGATTTGGATCTTCCTCCTATTAGAGCAATATAAGTAGGACCAATTCTATCTAATGAGGTATTAGGAGGCCTTCCCATTTCTTGGGCATCTTGCAAGATTACAATAGCAGGAAGAAGAGAAGTAGGGGCTGCTTTTATATCTTTGAGAAATATCTTCTATTGATGTTTTAACTTGATAACCTCATGGAATGTGATGTTCACCCTAGTCTTTTTCATATCTTCTGGTATGTTGTCTTCCATTTCATCGGAGACTAGTAGGGTTTTAGCTGAAGCTGAAGAATTTGTTTGAGGAGTGATTTGAGTGGATTTAGACGTATATTTATTACCTATTACTTTGTCTTTGGGAGTCAGAGTGGACACCTTCTACTTTGGATTTGTTTGTGGCAAATCAACAAGGATTATACTCTTGGTCGCAATAGGTAGTGCTTCTTGTGCTTCTTCATTAGGAAGAATAAAATCCCACATTCCTTGTAACTCGACTACTTCTTCATCATCTGTTTGTTCTTCAACTGTTGATACTTCTTCTTCCTCCACATTTGATTTAGCATTTGATATGGTGCTTGGAGGCTTAGTATCAGAGGAGGGATTTCTTTTTTATGGTCTAAAATATTTCTTTGAGGAAGTCTCTGCTACCTGTTTCTTGATATCAACCATTTCATTGGACATGGTTTTAAGGACTTTTTGTAGACCTTCAAGATCAAAAGGATCTTTAGGTGGTTTTTTCTTGGATTCGTCCCTAAAAGTTACTTTCTTGGATTTTCGTTCTTCTAATGCATTCTTCTTATCTAAAGCTAAAATACATTTTTCTACAGCTATGGATTCTTTCATGTTTTCTGCCAAAGTTGGTTTGGAAACTCTATCGAAAAAAATAGTTGTGTTTGAGGGAAGGGAAGAAATTTACCATTCATTTTGGACTTCATCACTAGGCTTAGATGCCATTGGGATTTTATTCAATAACCTGTTAAAACGTGAATTGAATTCCTTAATCGGTTCCCTAGGTTCATCTTTCAAGTTGGAGAGATCATTGATAAGAGTAGTCATTGATCTGTCATCTCCAAACTTGGTTAGGAACTTCTCTTGAAAGGCATCCCAACTATTAATGGAACTCGATGGTAATGAAAAGTACCATGATCCTACTGATCCTTGTACGCTATAAGGGAATAATCTTACAACTTCATCTTCTTCCACTACTTTGTTGAGGTTTATGGACAACATAAAATTGTTTATGTGTTCTTCAGATGGTAAGCCATCATCAGGATTGAACTTTGGTAACCATTTTTCTAGATGGGCAGGCAATGGATGTAAGGGTCCCGCCATCTGAACAGCTCCTGGATTTGCCCATGGCCTTTGTGGGTTTTGAGCCATCATAGGTATTTGTGTAGAGGAATTTGTTCCTGTATTTGAAGGTCATTGGGTAGAGGAAGCTTGTGCTCTAGTACCAATGTAAACCACAATCTAGAGTTGTGAGGCAGAAGGTTGATTTTGTGATGAAGTGGATGGAATGAATGAGGATGTTTTACGTGATGATGAGAGAACCTCACTATGTGATTCATATTGTGTCTTCTTAGCACTCTTACGGTTTGGTAGAAGGAATCCAAATGGGGCGACCCAAAATTTTCACTCTGTGCTCTAGTTAGCCTTTGAGATGAGGGAAACTGAGAAGAAAGACTAGCCTGGAATAACTCAGATTCTTCTTGAGATATTTAAACCCCCTTTAGCTTATGGATCAAAGACTGGTCTTAAAGGGTTTCTACAAAAGAAGATTGATCTGAATTTTTTGAGATCACAGTAGTGGGTTCTAAAGTTTTCTTTATAACTCCTCGCTTAGGATTTGGAGATTTGGAATGCGATCAATAATTTTGGAGGAGATGGTGAGGGAGTTTTACTCTTAGAATGGCCTATTGATTTGAATTTACTTGCCATTCATAATTATTCCTTTCTTCTAGCACCAAAACATTGAAGCCTTGAAAATCATTGCGACAACATGGGGGAAAACCACCCGGTCTAAACCTTGGTTAGCAGCTCCTTTTCCATTTGGTGTAGTGGCTCCAACTAGGGATAATGGCACCAGTTTCCCATAAAATATTTTGATAGTGTTGGTGGGGAGATATATGATGTAACGGGAGAATAGATGAGATAAGTGTAATCTAATCTAACTATTAAACACATGCATATATCCTAGTTTGACACTATTTAACTATAAATATACCCTAGAATTAAATAAAATATGTGATCTACAATGATGTCCTACAACAATTGGTAATATAGATCATTCAACTACAATAAGAAGTGAAATCATTTAACAGTAATCGTTTTGGATAAATAGTTAGACAAAGCGATTATGAATGATATATTGCATATAAAATCATTCATGTATTCAAAATAAAGTTAAAGACTGCATCATTCAAAAGTTAAATAATGCTAAACTCTAATTCATATTTTCACACATAAAACAATTTAAAGAAGAGTTATTGCCTGATACATAAATAAAACAAAATCATAAGATAAAATTACCATATATGACGAGTCCTACTCATGTGTTTGAGCAATATTAATCCAATCTCAATCAATCCAACACATTTAAGAGTACAAAAATGCATTTCAGTAGAGTATGTTAGATATTTGAAATAAAATAGATCCTCTTCCATTCATTCCATCAAAACCTCCTTAAAAGTACAAAAGTGAAATGTTTCGAAGAATGTTTCTGATAAAAATTTTGGACCCCTCTCTATATGCATGAGAGGTGTTTAAATACTAACTATACGTCCTAAAATAGATTATTACAAAAAATAGTTGAGGAGGTTTAAACGACCTTCCTCAGATTATGAAAAAATAAAAATAAACTAAATGACTAACTCCTTTGTCCATGATCTCTGAGATCACATTTATCTATCATAGGCTTGAGCTGAGTCTGTTGGGCGATCGTAGATTTTAATTGCGCAGCAAGTATAGTGCCCGTTAGTGCTGGCACCATATTTTGTGTAGAGGTTATTAAGCACCTCAAAGTCATCCACTGATTGTATGGTTTCACTAGAAACTACAAGTATGCTTCCCATTTCAGCCTGCTTAGTTGTCTGATCACCTCCTCCTTTTCCTGCACTTCCTGCATCCATTGCTTCTCTAACTATTTGACATTTTGAATAAATCCTGGTACACATTTTGTAACCAGGTTAGCGCCATGCATATTTTCGTTGATGGCTTCAATTATGTTGTTTGCTTTTGTCGTTGCTATCGTTGTTGGCCTTTCTGCTTGCTCTAGTTTCGACAGATCAACCTTTCTCCCATCCTCTGATTCTTGCCAGGTGATAAAGTCAGAAATCCTTTTAAGGATTTCATCATACTCAAGTCTCATGTCAACAACTTGGCTTGTTAGCTTATCATTGGTTTCACAGTAAGGACTTATCTGCGAAATCTTCTGGAAAAGTACTTCCTTCTACTGCATTAGTTGGGAGTTAAGACTGAGTGCTTCCTTTATGAACTCATCAATTTGCGGATTATCCTTAAACTTATCTTTTATAGCTTGTATCTGTGCATCTCTTTCTGCTAGGCTCGCCTGATGTTTAATTCCCATTTGTTCAAATTCCTACTGGAGCTGGGCTACTTGTAATTACGCTTGTTGATTATATTTTTCCTAAGCTAATTGTTGTTCAAACAACAAAATTCTTTTTTATTTTTCCTTAAGAAGCATTTGGACCTCTGTCGCTTTGTCAATAGTTGTTGTGGCATAGGCTCCTACGTATTGCGACAATTTTGTGAGATTTTTAGATGGGTCCATGGGCGAGTCCTTCCAAACAATGTCCATTGGTTCATTTTCGGAAGTTGTAACAGTTACAACATCTAGATTTCTTTCCTTCCTCTGTCTCTTGACTACAAATTTGTGGGTGGGACTATAAAATACATCTAGTGGAGGTATTTCTTCAACTCTCAAAACAATTTCTGAAGTGGGCATAACAGGAATGATTTCAACATTTTGAGTGTCCTTAACTCCTTCCTCTGTCGTTTCCAAATTTGACTTGTGTTGGGTTTGCTTAGGAGTCTGTATCTCAGATGTTTGCTCAGGGTTTAAATCTGTGTGAAGCTTCTTGTTGAACTATTCCCATTCCTGTTCCAAGTCAATAATTGGGCTCTTTCCTAACTGAGTTGATGTAGAGACAATTTCTGCTTGTTGAAGTTGGCTCGGTTGTTTCCTCTGTAGTTCCAACTGTGTCCTTTTCAGACTCATTATTTGTATGTCCTCCTCCACTTTCAGATTGCTTCTCTGAGTGCTCTAACTCATGTGTAGATCTCTCTTGGGTTTCTTATTCAGAGTGTTCTTTGGAGATGTCATCCAAGCTTATACTGGGAGTTGGCTACCTTATTGGTTCTATCTGCAATAGTTCCAATGGGACCTTCAGTAATCTTTTCTCCCTCTACACATGGAAATCTATAAGATCATCTAGTGTAAAAAGTGTTAATTTCAAATGAAACACTTGTGATTATGTTTCTGCTTGTAGGAAGAGGTCATCAAAGGGTCCCCTTCATGGGTGAATGGTTTTACTTTCACCATAGTAGTAAAATTCTTAACAGTGTCGTCCGGGTCATACTACTTTTGTGGAAATGTAGCGAATTTCAGATATTTAATAATCTCTACTTCTTTGCATGCATGTACAAAATCATGTAGCACAAATTCCCCACATTGTAATGGAAATGTAAGCTAAACGGCCTTATTTTGTTCTTTTAGTCCTCTACTTCATCCACCTTCCCTTGTTGTTTGGTAGGCTATTTGTGTGGCCAATAATTTGTCGGGGATGTAATTTGTCAATAAAGCAATGCTCCCAAATATTCTAATATAGATGAATGTCTCCTCCCCAAACCATCTGGCTACTGGAAAGATATCCACTTCAGCCTTTTTAGAAAACCTAGGGGTGGTTCTATTGTATACTTCTTTATGGATGGGTAGCATGACTCCTTGACAAATTTTGTAAAAATGGGGGTGAAACTGAGATTCCCACAGAGTATTATGGTACACATGGATAGGAAAAGGGTCTTGAACAATCCACTTCCATCCCATAATGGGAAATTTAGAATTAAAATAGATTTCATCCATTACAAAAGAACTCATAAAAAATGGGGGATAAACCCTTAAAGAGGGATTTATTTTTCTCCTATATTCCATAATGGCCTTTGCTAAATTATCTAACAAAATTTTAGCCCAATTCATTATCGTTGAATTCATGGCTACATATATTAATGGGAGCCATTCCAGGGAAAAGTTGGTGCTGTCGGGTTTACCGAACAATCTACATAGCATTGTTGTTGTGAAACTAGAAGGGGGAGAAATAGATGCAGTATAGTACATACCCATTTTATCCCATTTGAGCTTGCCTTTGTTTGGTGTCTAGGTTTGGGTGACGTCTACTGGGTCTTCATTTTCCTTGGAAAATTGCTAAAGGAACTGTTTATTGTAGAGCTTCTATGGCTCTGGTAACTGATACATAATTCATAGGCTATTTGTTGAAAAAACCCCTTGACCTCTTGCTTGTGATTCCTTAATGTTCGGTCTACAATGCCTTCCTCGTCAATTACCCACTTGACCATGTCAATACATGGGATTATCTTTGGTTGTGCAGCTATGCAGTGCAAGAAAGAACATGATGTCTCGAAATAGGAGGCATCAGATGACCCTTGGGAATCTTTCGTGGCCTTCATTTACAGTGACCTTGGGTGCTCTTCTTCTAATAAGTTGTACATAGCCTCCCAAGTTGTAGTTCCTCCATCTCTGCTACATGTAGTATCAGAGAAAAGAGGAACCATTTCTGATTTCTCGGGCACAACTGCCTTCCCCTTATTTCCCATCGTTTCCAACAATGCTCCCTGTATATTTTTCCTGAGATGGAGCAAAATAGAAGTTATTGGATAAACACAAATAAGAATGATAATGAGAACTTGAAAAGGTGACAAGAAAGGAGTTTTAATTAAATGAAAATGAAAAGATATCGTATCACGTGAGCCATATTTTATCATAAGTTCCATTAACCTATATTAAATAGCCACTAATGGTCCCTTATCGATGCTTTTATTGCTCATTAATGTATCTCATCGCAAAACAAGAAGGATGGCTTCGAAGGTGGCAGACTTAAGCTGCGAGAATGTCGATTTTGCAATTGCGATGCAATGTCGCAAATCACATTTCGCATGTTTGATTGTGTGCTTTCTTAAATTTCCTTAAGTTCCTGCGGGATGTGAGATGTGGGATAAGTGGTGTGTTCTTTATTATTTAAAGCTATTTACCTTATAAAGCACTTTTCATCACAAGGCAGACTTTAATCATCATTTTATGATATTAGGTTCTATAGGGTTGAGGCTTTTATTGCATTTCGCAACATCGCGCAGTTCGTAAGATTTCAAACCTTTCTTAAGTGTTGCGACGTGATGCGATAAGGTTGACCGTCTCATCGCAATATTGCATTTTTCAAGTTTCAACATTCTTTGTGAGAGTCCACCCTTTGAGAATGATGATATGTAATACGGTCTTTATTTTAATAGCAAATGCCTTAGGTCTTATCTTTTTTTTAAATAAAAAGCTTAATGACATTTAAGTTAAGCATGGTGATTCTTTCAATTTATTTTCATGAATTTTTCTTGTTAATAAGGCTTTTGACACACTTGGTCAAGCGGTATGCGAAAAGGTGAGGATTTCTAGCTTTCAAAAGGTTTTGACTTGATATCTTGCTTTATTGAAAAAAGCTTTAAAAAAAGTGTCTAAGTGCTAAATTTTTTTTTCAAGGATTTTATCATGGGTCCCCATTTATTAATAGAATATGATCTATTATACCAATAAATGGGTGGGTTCTGGAATAGCACAACAAGTCTTTGGGAATGAAACTTGAGACCACCTCCGCCCTGGACTTCGAAATCCATCCGAAAAACCAAAGCTCAAAACCAATATAACATCCCAACATACCATGACATCCAAAAAAGGGCAAGGCTAGGTTGAAAACCACTATCATAACCCAACAAAACCATGCCATCGACAACAAGAGAACCATACACCAACATGAAACACCATCAGGGAAAATTTTAGGGGCTAGTATTCATAGGTGGGCTAATTTTCCATGCTTTTTCCAAAAAAAGATTCGCCAATTTCCATTTTTTCTAAAAATGATTTTCCCAAATTTTATAGTATAAAATTATTTTACCTTAAAATTCGCCAGAGTTTTGTAAAGACTATATAAAACCATCAAAAATTTGAAATTTTTTACAAGAATATCATCAAACGTTTTATAGTTTGTATGTTTGAGACTAGCAAGGTTCGCTAAGGTTTCTAAACTTTAAGATATATTTTCATCCTTAAAATTTTCACTGAATGCCATGCATGCCCAAACCAGTTAGGAAATCAGACATGAAAAAGGTTACTTGCAAGTATTCCTGCTGAAGCTGCTTTATCCTGATTTCCTTTCCTTCATCCTTGCTTTCCTTCCTTTCCCTTTGCTTGCTTTCCCTTCCTTGATCCAAAACTAGAGTGCTCCAAGAAAAATCTAAGTGACCAAGAGTGAGAGAGAGAGGGAAAATAATGAGAGATATTTAAACTTGAACTAAAAAAGGGTTACTAACTTATCCTCAGAAGCCTTTTTATGAATGAGGCCTCTATTTTCTTCATTTTCCATTATTTTTCCTTCAGTTTCCTCCTCACATTCAACTTGTGACCTTTTACCTTCCTTTTCTCCTATTTTCCTTTTATTTTCATAAATAAATGTACCAAAAATCACTTTTTGCCTTTTAATGCCTTTACCTTATCCTTTGCCAATTTTCCTTAGCCAAAAAACACATCCAGTGATGCCCACTAGGATACCTTTTCCCAACATTTAGCTTGGAATAATTTTCCCTTAACCGTCGACTTATTTTCCCTTTATTAACTTTAATTACATAAAATTTTCACCAGGGATGCTACATTAAGGAAACTGAAAAACTAAAAGAGATAGTGTTGGGGGTCCCAGTGGAATAGTAGGGTGGCCACCAATATCCACCTCGATCAGTCCTCCCCCCTTAGGAAGTAATGGTCCCCATTGCATTAAGTGCCTCCCAGAGATGGGAAAACTTCTTCTGAACTTGGTCCTTGGTGAGGCACTTGCCTTGGTGCAGGAGTTAGCCAACTTTTACAACCCGATACAATTGAATTTTCTATTGGCGAGTGTTCTTGATATGTGTTTATGATCCTATCAGTTATTTTCTATTCCATTCAGTCTGGGTTTATCTCTTTTGGTGTGAGTTGTTCTGCAATGTCTGATGTGTCCAACAATGGTGGAAATTATGTCCGAAGGTGGTCTACATTGAACATTGGGTGCAGACCAAGGAATGGTGGAATGCTGAGCTAAAAGGAATTGTCCCCTACAACCTTGGTGATGGTGTATGGCCTATACCATATCAAGCAAATCTTATGATGGGGTCCACCGAGGCGCTCCTTCTGCAAATCTAGCCAAACTTGTCTCCTACCTGGAACTTGTGCAACACCCAATGCTGATCATGGAAATGCTTGTACTTAGCATCGACTTTGTCCAATATATCATGGATCCACTAGCAGATGTGTTGAATGAGCTCAATGAAGTTGTTATCCCTATTGGCTTCCGGTTAGGCATGAGTCGAATATCCTTGAGTAGCTACAAATGGTATGGCTACATCAATGGGACATAATGGATGAAATGCCAATCCTACCTGAAAGAGATGTTGGCTCGTTGAGCTGTGGAGAGCTTTGTTGTAGATCTGCTGGACATCAGGAAGGCTTTTATACCTTGTGTGTGGATGCTTCAAGTTGTACATGTGCAGAATGTATGTGATCATCATGTTGACAACTTTTTTTTGGCCATCAGTTTGGGGATGGAAAGCCTTGGACTTAGTGAGTTTGGTATCCAGCATCGACCAAATACTTGACCAAAATGCACTTAGGAATCTATTGTCACGATCAGAAATAATGGATTGTGGGATCCCAAAGTGTACCCACACTCGCTCAAAGAAGATCTTAGCAGTCGCCTCTATTGTGATACTCTTCTTGCAGGCCGCCATAATGGCCATCTTAGAGAATCTGTCGACGACCACGAAAACACAATTGTTTTCATGCTTAATAGAAGGATGTCCCGACATGTAATCCATGGAGATGGTTTCCTAAGGTCGACTAGGAGTAGGCAGACGAGTATTTAGACATCTTTTCTTGATGGTTGATTTAGAAATGGAACATACAGTGTAGGATTTAATGTACCTCCCAACATTTGAATGAAGTTTCGGCCAATAAAAATACTTCTCTAGTAATGTCACTGTTTTCTCTACTCCAAAATGTCCAATGACCCAACTGTAGTGCACCTCCAAATCATCTTAGCACACTCCCTTCAAGGAACACAGATGTGTCCCACGTGGCATAACAGTGCATCCTGGATGTGAAAATCTTCAACTTTCTTAGCTTCCAGGAGTGTCTGGTATGTGCTGCCGAACTTTGGATTGCTCTCGTAAAGATGTGGAAACCCCAAAGTCTCGTGCCCACAGGAGGGGATCACACTGATTAGCGCCATGACTAGTGGTCGACTGAGGAAATTTGTAACATTATTTGTGCTGGCCTTCTTTTACTTAATGTTCAAATGGAATTTTTGTGGGTATGTGCACCATTTTTTATGGCGATCATTCCGTAACTTCCCTTGTGTTTGTATGAACTATAGGGGTTAGTGGTGTGTGTGGATGACCATTTCCTTCCCCATAATGTGATGCTTCCATTCATGATAGGCTTGCACAATGGCATACATTTATTTGTCATAACTAGGCTACTTTCGGGCTGTGCCTAAAAGTGTATCACCATGGTAAGCCACTCGATGCCCTTATTGAGTAAGAACTACACCAATAGCATAGTCAGAAGCATTTGTCTCAATCTCAAATAGTTGTTGTAGGTCTAGTCATGTGAGCACTGGTGTAGAGCAAAGGTGATGCATCAAATCAAAAAACACCTTTTGTTGTGTTTCATACAAAAAAAAATATTCCGCTCCACCCTTGGTGACTTGTCTTAAAGGCTAAGATATATGAGTGAACCCCAACACGAATCTACGGTAGAAATTGGAAACACCCAGAAATTTGCGTGGCTCTTTTAGAGTGGTTGGGGTTGGCCAATCTCGAATGACTTGCATGTTGGCTGGGTGCACATGCACACCATGCTGAGCAATGATGTACCTTCGATATTGAACTTGGGTCATGCCAAAAGTGAATTTCTCCAATTTGGCACACAACTTGTGTTGTCAGAAAGTTTGAAGAACCTGTTGAATATAGTGGAGGTGCTCTTCCCAACTTTGGCTAAAAATCAAGATGTCATCTAAATACACCACCATGAATGCATTGGTGACATGTCGAAAGATGTTATCCATCAATCTCATGAAGGTTTCAAGGTCATTTTTCAAGCCAAAAGGCATGACCAACCATTTGAAAAGGACCTCCTTTGATTTTAAGGCAGACTTCCACACATCAGAGGGTTCGATAGGCACGATGTGATAACTGGACTTCAAGTCAATCTTGTTGAAATATTTTCCCCCCTTAAGCTCTCCATAAGGTCATCAATCCATGGAATTTGGTACCTATTCTGGACAGTGATCTTGTTTAGCACCCGAGAGTCAATACAGAGTCTCCATGTCCCATCCTTCTTCTGTACCAATACAATCGGGCTCCCACAGGGTGATGAGATTGGCTTGATGTACCTTATCTGCAACAAATCCTGAATCATCCTCTTGATCTCATTGTTCTCCATAACAGAGTGTCAATAGATTGGTCCATTGGGTAGCAGCATGCCTGGGGTTAGATCAATGTTGTGATTGACCTCACAGTGCAGAGGTACTGCTGTAGGGGACACGAAAATGTACCTAAACTCCTCCACAATCTTGTCCGTGTTTTATTGTTGTCTGGAGGAGCCTTGTCTGGAAGTAGTGGCCACAACCTTCTTCTTGCCCTCAGGGTGAATCATAAGGAAAAATTAATTCCTGGTCTAGGAAATGAGCTAACTGCAATTCTTTGCAGTGATAAAAAAGACGACGGTATCCTGTACAACTTTTTGCTGAAAGTAATAATCATAGAGGAAGGTCTAGAGTCATATACATCATGACGCTTCCACATGTATTGTTTTCCTCATATTAGATCAAAACTTTGAGAGGAGAAATATCACACAATACCTCATCCGTGAAGCAATTGATGTTTTAGGGAAGATGAAATTACTAGCTGACACAAAGATCTCATCCTTGTTGAAGCCACCCGATGGTGTACGAATGTTGATGTCCTGTGATCGGTAGGCCTAGTCGCTTCATGACCTCTGCTGAAATGAGGTTCCTTTGTCTCCCGTTGTTTAAAATGAAATGCAACAGAGAACCTTTCTTTGACATCTGTGAGTGGAAGAGGTGTTCCCCCTCCTTTGGATCTTCCTTTTGTTCATAGTAGGTTTCCCACCAGTCCTTGACGTATGGGATAGATTTGAGAAGTGAAAAATTAATATTTTCTCGATTGGAATAGTCATGAACTAAAAAATATCATTCCAATATATTCAACCATTTATCTACAGCGTCTACATCTATTTGGACCTCAAATATGGTAATATTGAAGTTAACTTGTACCTTAAAAGGAGTGGCACCTCCATAGTGGTTTCTGGATGAAGATGCATCGCCTGTGGGTAGTTGTCGAAGGACCTGGACAAAGTTATCCATCATCGCGTACCTCTATCGCTCGAGGGCTTTCTCGAGCAATATTTTAAAAGGATCTCCTATGCCCAGGTCTTTCTTTTCTTTCACCATGGGAGACTGTCAGGGTTTGCGAGGTTGGTCTTGCAAAGGTTCAACTAGATCAAGCCTTAACTCCTTATACCCTAACCTCATTGGGGAAATGAAAAATAATAGAGAAAGAGTAGATCACTCTGATACCACTGATCTGAACTTAAACAGGAATGAAAAATATTACAATATAACCATAAATACAAAAATGCATCATAAATAACACTTCATTTCATTAATATCCAAATACTGAAATATGCTTACAAACATAATAGAAATAAAATAGCTCATGTGATGGTAGCTTATCTATGAGGAGAGATGTGGTGGCTACACGCCTCTTAACTATGTTACAATGAGGCTCCAATACCTATTTATTATTGAGAAACAATGGAAAACCCTAAACATACAAAAGCATAATTGTTGGGATAGGGTCCCCAGGGTTAGTTTAACCAAATTTTGTAAAAGTTTTGTAAAGTATGTAAAGTCTACACAAAATGTGGATGCGGAGCACGTAACTAGATAGGAGTCAAAGGGGCTTTAGCCCCTTGTTTGGGTAAGTGATAGGTCAGTTTTGGAGACTCACCCATGGTCTGTGGACCATGGTATTGTTTTGAAAAAATCTATATATAGTTGAGTCATAACGAGTCTAAGAGGTAGTAGACAAGTAAGTAAGTCAAGATAGAGATTGTTCTGGACAAGTTCTAAGGAAGGAAGGCTCTGCTTCCTGTACTTAGGTGAAAGGGGAAGGCTCTTGTAGCTGAGTGCACATGAGGCCTTGATAAGTTCGTAGTTGAGTGCGTGGACCCCTGCAACTGAGTGCGCAGGGTAGAATAAGTCTGTAAACGGAACGATGAGGTTAATAAAGACTATTTTTGGGACAATTATCTGGCTTATGAGTATTATTATTATTTCGGTTCATGTTATGTTCTGTCACTCAATCATATGTTTTATGTAGAATAATGTGTAAATTTTGCGTGAACCTATTGAATCTATAATATTTATGCATGAACTATGTAATTATCTATTTTCGCGAAGATAAGGGTTAATTTTCTTATAATTTCAGATGAATTGGATAGATCTGTGTGAAGGCAGATCTAGGGTTATTTTTTTAGTGTGAGAAAGTGGATAGACTGCCTCTTTAGGGTCTATAAAGTTTGATTGTAGACCTTCGCGAAGTTCTAGTAGCCATTTCCTTAGAGTTGCAGTAGCGGGCCCTAGAAGGATACAGATCTGTGCAAAGGCAGATCTAAGCGACAAAGGCTTAAGATCACTTATCACATGGTCTTTGGATGCAGAAACCTAGTTCTAGCATCCCCCAATACTTCTTCGGGTGAGACTGCAACCTGCACTATGCAGGTTGTGGCTTAAAGGGCTAACAATTAGGGTTTTGTTGGTTGGCATGAAAAATATGAACCTGGGTCAGGCCCCCTTAAGCCAACAAGTGGTTTCATTGCTACACATGCTCTGCATGCCACATTTTCACAGATCAATAATCAACATGGTGTGTGTGTGCCAGCTATTTGTGTTGGTGTATGATGGATTCCTATGGCTTGGGGAGCCCATATTTATTACGAATATGCTCATCCATCAAATTATAAAGCTTCACTACAAGGGGGCAGACCCTGCCAAGGAGTTAGCAGATAAGATGAAGGCAAATTTTGGTCTCATGAAGAAGTCACACGAATATTCTATCTGTTCATTCAGAACCAGGCAGTGCAATTTGCCGCCCAAATACTTGTAGGAAAAATAATGAGGAAATGCCGCACAGACGAAGTTTTGACGTCGATAGTATCATTGGCTGCTGAGTGCACGAAAGGAGTACAATATAACTAGGTGAAGTATTTGTGCAAGGAGTTCCTCACTAACTATCTTAAAGCTCAGGAGGACAATAAGTTGTTTCATGATGTGTGGCTACTGTTGTTAATTGTCTTAGTAGCATGGAGATTGCCGAAGGACAATCAGTTTCCCCCACAGCCGAAAGATTTACCAAAAGCAGCAAAGTTCACTTCACTGTGGGAAACAAAGGATCTGGAGAGGATCAAGGAGTCGAATATTTTCTAGATCTTAATGGAGATGGATCTTAGGACAATAGTTAATCAACGACCAAGGTTGTCCCCAACCTTGTTCGAGCAATTAAGAGTCTTCGTGGAGTTCAAGGTTGATTTCCACAATGTATCAATCAGGGTGCGGAAGGACCCTAAGAATATATGGTACAAGCTGCCATACTTGGTCTCAGAGACCGATGTGCTAGAGATCATGGGAAGTTGGCCAACGTAGTGGTGCAAACCCATATACCTTGGAGAAGGTACCAGTAAGGCTGCCGAGAGCTCTCCTGCACAGACATCAGTTGAGTAGAAGCATATAGAAGTAGCGCAAAATGCAGCGTGAGCATTAGTTAAACAAAAAGTGAAAGATGTTGCTACTAAGGTAGCTGTAGAGAAAGAACGTGCTAAGAAAGAGTGCACTGTGAAATAGCATGCTGAGGCATAATGCACTGGAATAGAGGAAGTTTAAAAATAGGCTTCCCATCATACAGATGAGAAAGAACACCTAGAGAAGGAAGGAAGCGGTGGAGAGGAGTAGAACACTCCCTTCAAAGTGAAGAAGCATGGAAAGGAGACCACTGCTGGGCCAAGAAAGAAGCATAAATTAGACAAGCCGACGCGCATCGATCCAATGGTCGTCATAGAAGGGGATCTCGATGAGATCAATGACAAGGTCAGAGACACCACAACAGAGTTATGGAAGTGGTTTCAACAACAATATATGCATATGCTGGGTAGCTTCCAAAAGGATCTGCACAAGCTGCAGATCAGGACTAGCAGGATTCAAGTGAGCTAGGTGCAAGCGAGCCTGGCGCAAGGGAGAGGGATAGTAGCAAAGCTAGAATAGACTGTAGGCCTTAGAGTCATATCTTTACCAGAAGGGTTCGTTCGGGCAGAATTAACAAAAGACCACGTTGTATTAAGCACTGTTAAATATATTGGGGTGAACTTGGCTACACTGCCACTTAAACCCCTCCAGATTTGAACATCCTAGAGGATGCCACAACTACAACAAAAATAAGAGAATTGGTTATTGCATTCCGCATGTCAAAGGATGATATCAGTAAAGTTACATTCCATTCTCAGAAGAAGATATCAGAGCTGGAGCTGAAGTTGTAACCCACTGCTCCGCCAGAGGTACAGGAGAAACACATAGCAACGATCATGACAAAACATGGGCACACTAGATACTACAGTCACAGATTGCACTATGCTATTTAATCATGACATGGAGTTATGGATGAACTTTCAAAAGCTCAACACATAAGTCTGGGAGACACAATGCAAGTATGATAAAGTAAGAGCGATTGCGTGCAGTTTGGCGCTAGTCCAATGCCTTGTGCGATTGCAGGAAGACAAGCATTTGTAGTTAAAGATAGAAGAAATACAAAGGAAAGAGGGCCTTCTCAAGGCTAAACTACAACCATGGATAGAGGAATCCTGTCAACTTACTCTATCACTTCAGGAAACATTAAAGTCACTGCAACAGACACAACGAATTATGCACCTAGAAGTAGAAGGTCCCATGACAGAAAAATTGTTAGAGGAAGTGCAGCAAGACATGGTGCAGATCTCTGTTGATATCACAACATTATAGGTTGAGTTAGGCGGCCTTTGCAGGAACATTGAGGTGCCACCCGAGTGACTCGAGGGTGAGTCACCATGTTTTTTCGAGGGGCCTGTTGGGATAGCATGCCTAGGGTCTGTTTTGGGGTTAGTTTAACCAAATTTTGTAAGAGTTTTGTAAAAGATGTAAAGTCTTCGTGAAATGTGGATGCGGAGCGTGCATCTAGATAGGAGTCAAAGGTGTTTTATCCCCTTGTTTTGGTAAGTGATAGGTTGGTTTTGGAGACTCATGCATGGTCCACAGACTGTGATATTGTATTGAAAAAAACTATATATATTTGAGTCATATCGAGTCTAAGAGGTAGTAGAAAAGTAAGTAAGTCAAGATAGAGATTGTTCCAAACAAGTGCCGAGGGAGGAAGGATCTGCTTCCTGTACTTAGGCAAAAGGGGAAGGCTCCTACAGTTGAGTGGATAGGAGGCCTTGATAAGTCCACAACTGAGTGTGCAAGGTAGAAGAAGTCTGTGAACTGAACGTTGAGCTTAATAAAGACTGTTTTTGGGACAATTATCTGGCTTTTGAGTATTATTCTTATTTTTGTTCATGTTATGTTCTGTCGCTCAATGATATGTTTTTTGTGGAATAATCTGTAAATGTTGCATGAACCTATTGAATCTATAATATTTATGCATGAACTACATAATTATTTATGTTCGTGAAGATAAGGGTTAATTCTGTTAGGATTTCGAATGAATTGGATAGATTTGCGTGAAGGAATATCTAGGGTTATTATTTAGTGTGCAAAAATGGATAGAAAACCTCTTTAGGGTCTATAAAGTTTGAACGCAGACCTTCGCGAAGGTCTAGAAGCCATTTCCTTAGAGTTGCAGGAGAGGGCCCTAGAAGGATACAGATATGTGCGAAGGTAGATCTGAGAGACAAAGGCTTAAGATCACTTATTACACAATCTATGGATCTAGAAACATGGTTCTAACATCTCGCAATACTGCTTCAGGTGAGACTACAACCTGCGGTATGCAGGTTGTTTCTAAAAGGGCCAGTAGTTAGGGTTTTTTTCATTGGTGCGAACAACTTGAACCAGGGTCAGGCCCTCTTAAGCCAACACTAACCCTGGAGACAAAGCGCCAAAACTGTGGGCCCTGTTTGGGTAAATTGGTACATCAATTTCCTAGGGTCGTAACTTTGGTATACGATATCTATTTGGCTATAATAATACCCTATTAAAATATTTCAAAGAGGAGGCTAAAAAAAAACCAAATATCCTGTTTGGGACTTTTTGGGTATCTTTGTTTTTCCCTAAAAATGTTGTTTAGGGCTTCAGAATGGCTATAGAATTTTAGGACCTGAAAAACTACCAAAAATAGTAAATTGTGTTACAATTAAGGAAAATGAAAACTGAAAGAGACAATGTTGGGGGTCCAAGTGGAATAGGAGGGTGGCCACCAATATCCACTTGGATCAATTCATGTCCTATGTTTTAGGATATCACATAAGCTGTTGAATCTACAAGTAAAAATTTACATGGTAACAGAGGTGAACACATTATAGAAGAGGATAATTCAAGTTTGTTGTGTAGGTGAAATTGAATTTGGAGGTTCATACTTCAGAGTCAGCAATATGGCATTCTACCGTTTGATACTTAAGTATGCCTGGAGGGCGGCTCGAACTACATATATTGGAAGGACATGATGGATGTAGTACCGAAAGACAACAGGCTAAAGGAATTCATACATGATGATATTATGAAACCTCCAACATCTCATGCTAAAGATCTGGTTGATTGGGAAAAGTGTGTGGAGAAAGTGAGAAGGATTATCATAGGAGGAGTTTGAGATGATATTATCTTGAATCTCCATGGTAAGGAAACTCCATTTGCAATGTGGAAGGCATTGACAGACCTATTTCAAAATAGTAGTGACCACAAGAAGCTCACACTGAAGGAAAAACTTAGAAAGATCAAGATGGAGAAGGGCGACTCTATTCCAAAGTACTTTACCAAGTTCACCGAATGTCGATATGAGCTTGGAAGTGTCAGGATTACTGTTATTAAAGATGATCTAGTGAGTCTAGCACTTCTAGGACTTCCCAAGAGTTGGCATAGTTACCAGGACTTAGTTAATGGGAGGGAAGCTACTAGAGTGGGAACAATTGTGGTCCGACTTGGTACAGGAAGAGATTCAGTGGAACGCTAGAGATGGATCATCATCAAAGCTTGATGATGAGGATAATTGCGCCTTAGCAGGCGAGGAAAAGAAAGGAAAGGGGAAATCAGATTCTTGTCAAGGCGGCTAGAAGGACATGACGAAAATCAAGTGTCTTCACTATCACGAGGTGGGACATTTTGCCACAAAGTGTCTGCATAAGAAGGCCAGTAATAAGACCTCAAGAGGAGAAGCAGGTGAGGCTCTTGCTTTAGAGTTCGAACTAGATTTTACCCTCATTGTTTGTATGGTGTCATCGATGATGGGTATTGTGTGGTACCTGGATAGTGGAGATTCATTCCACATGACTGGTAACAAATATCTCTTCAGTAACTTGGAGGAGAAGGATCTCCATATGAATATCGAGATGGGTGATGATGGGAGGTATAACACAACTGCCATTGGTACAATTACCTTTTAGAGGGAGTCTACTTCTCCCCTCACTTTGTGTGATGTTATGTATGTTCCTGGTTTGAAGAAGAACTTGGTTTATGTTGCCATGTTGGAGGATAGAGGCTATGATGTGATATTTAGTAAGGGAAAGGCGTTCCTTCGTCACATAGCCACAAGAAAGTTGAAGAGGATAGGGGTTCAAATGAAGAACCTCTACAAGTTGGAGGTATAAGATTGTGTTACCTTGAGTACTAAACAGAGAAGGTGCAAAGCCGAGATATTGGTGAGTTGTGGCATAGGAGGTTGGTTCACTTGCACCATGGCACTTTGAATATCATACAACAAATTTGTACCAGTCTTCCAAATGCTACACTAGAGCAAGTAGACACATGCAAAGGGTGTACATTCGAGAAGCACACCAAAGATTCCTTTCATGACAAAGACAATCGAGCACATGTGATCCTCAATCGAGTTCACTCAGATGTGTGTGGACCATTCTCGACAACATCCATGACCAAGAACAAGTATTATGTGATATTTCATGATGATTTTTCTTGTAAGAGTTGGATCTTATTCATGCAAAAGAAAGATCAAACTTTTTCTAAGTTTTTGAATTTAAAGAACTTGTCGAGAAAGATACTGGCAGGAAAGTTAAAGCTCTCAGGAGTGATAATGATGGAGAGTATGTGTCAAATGAGTTCAAAAAATTATGTGCATTAGCAGCGATTCGATGAGAGTTGATAGCATCTCATAACCCACAACATAATGGGGTGGTTGAAAGGAAGAAAAATATTATGGTGGGAGTGGCATGGGCGACGTTACATGATCAGGGCCTACCATTACACTTATGGGTTGAATCATGCAACACAACTGTTTATTTGCAGAACATAAGCCCTCATTGAATTCTCAGGACTTAGTAAGTTGGAAGAGGATTTTTCAAGGAAGAAAATAGATGTGGCACACTTCAGAATCTTTGGTTCATCAGTTTACTGCCATGTTATCAAAGATGCATGGAAAAAGCTAGAGCCAACAACAGAGTTGGGCATATTTGTTGGGTACACTGATACACCTCACAACTATCAGGTGTACCTTCCAACCAATAGGGTGAGAGTGATTCGCAGAGATGTAAAATTTGATGAAGATAAGGCCACGAGATGTTCCCTTGAGAGGAAGCTTCATCTACATGCAGTTGAGGAGATTTTAGCTCCTAAGGAGGAACCTCAAGATGATGTGGAGCAACCACATGTAGAGGAGCAGGGAGTGGAGACACTCACTCTTGCAGAGTCTTCCATAGATGGGAGAAAGAAAACAAGTGAGGTTGATAGGTTATCACATGATCTTAAAGAGAATGCGGGAGCACCCACATAACAACGAAGGTAGAGGAGGTCATCAGAGCAGTACAGTGGCTACATGTCTCTGATGAGCGGATGTGTAGAGATTGAGCCATCCTCTTTTAATGAAGCAGTGCAACAACCAGTTTGGATTGATGCCATGGTTGAGGAGTATGAATCCATTGTCAGGAAAATTATTTGTGATGTGGTCCCAAGATTGTCAGACAAGTCAGTGGTGAGTTCCAGATGGATTTACAAGGTAAAGAAAGCATCATATGGTAGTGTGTAGAAACACAAGGCCATGTTTGTGGCTAGAGGGTTTTCTTAGGTGGAGGGGATTGATTACAAGGAGACTTTTTCTCATGTTGCAAGGTACTCATAAATTAGGTCCATTCTAGCACTGTCAACACAGATGGGATGGAAGATACATCAGATGGATGTAAAGACAAAATTCCTCGATGGCATGATTGAGGAAGAGGTGTATATTGAGCACCTTGAAGGATTTGAGACCTTCAATAGAAAGTCACGTGTGTCAAATCAAGCGAGCATTGTATGGATTGAAAAAAGCACCTCATGCTTGGTAAACCAATATCGATAGCTATTTCACTGAGTTGGGCTTCACCAAAAGTGAAGTAGATGCGAACATTTACCATATTGTGGTTGAAGGTAAATTGTTGATTATTTTTTTATATGTCGACGATTTGATTCTGACAGGTGATGACAAGCTAATCAAGTTTTGCAAAGAAGATCTTGCAAGAGAGTTCAAAATGAAGGACTTGGGGCTCATGCATTACTTTCTGGGGATGGAAGCATGGAAACATGATGAGGAACTATTTGTCTCTTAGGGAAAGTATGACAACACGATACTCAAGAAAGTTCCACATGGAGAGCAGTAAACCCATGGAGACTCCTCTAACTGGTAACTGGAGGAAAGAGGATACTACTTCTGGTGAATTAATAGAGACTACTATTTACAGGTAGCTTGTGGTTTCACTCGTATATTTGGAGAGCACATGACTGGACATGTGTTATGCAGTTAACAAACTTAGTCAAACAATGGTTAAGTCGACCAAGCTGTATTGGAAGGAAACCAAACATGTGTTGAGATACCTCAGAGGCACTACTTAATATGGTCTTTAGTACAAACAGACAAAGGGGGTGAAGCTTCAAGGCTTCACTGATGCAAATTTGATAGGGAGTCTATTTGATAGGAAGAGCACATCAGGTGGGATCTCCAGTATTGGGTCAATAGTTGTTTCTTGGTACAGTAGCAAACAAATATCAGTTGCACTCAATTCAGCAGAAGCAGAGTACATGGTTGTTAGTCAAGTAGCTTGTGAGGCTATCTGAATGAGGAAGATTATAGTTGGTTTGTTTGGTCAGCAGATGGATCCAACAGTGATTTACTGTGACAATCAGAGTTGTATCAAACTCTTTGAGAATCCAGTTTTTCATGATTGGTCCAAGCATATTGATATTCGGCATCATCATCTTCGAGATTGTGTGCAGGGGAGAATTATCTTGTTGGGTTACATTCCCATAGAGGAACAAGATGCATATATTTTGACAAAGGCCTTGTCAAGATGAAAATTCGAGTTTCATAGAGGCAAGATTGGGGTAGCAGATAATCCCTTTCTTGTTGAGAGGGAGTGTTAAAAATAGCAACAAGAAATCCTAATTTAATTTGTCCTTGAATTAAATTAGGAATTAAATGTAATTATATATCATAGGCAACTTGTAATAGTTAACTAAGTTAATTTGACTTAGTTGGCTCAGTAAATTCGAGTTGGAAGTCTATCTAGAGTCATGTAGAGTGATTCCTAAATTTTAGGGGTCCAAGTTGAGTTCTTTTGAGTTGTAATTAATTAACTCAGTGTAACTAAGTTGAAGCCAGTTAAACTAGTTCAAACAGTTGGGGGAACTACTAGGAGGTCTAGTAGTGGGGACAAGCACCAGTGCAGCTTCACTGCTCCACCAATTAACTGAAGATTCACCCATAGATAACTCATGCATGTTAGTTCTTAAGAAGAACTAGTTGAGATTAGAGTTTAGGGACAGTGCACTATCAGTTGTATAATTTTCTGAGTGGTACATATGGTGCATGCAATTAGTTGAGGTCCTATGGATGGATTGCGTAGTCATGGAGAGAGAATTTTGCAATTAAATATGGGCTAATTCTCTGAGGAATTACACAAGAAAGTAGGGGCTTGACATGAAACATAATTGGCTAAGTGTTGCTTGATATGGTTTGTGAAGAAGAGATATAGATTGTACTTTTGCAGAAATTGTTCAGGTTGAAAAAGCATTGTATTTTCTTCTCTGATCTTCTGGATAATGCAATATAGATATTCTAGGTTTTGAGCAATTGCTTTCCCTAGAAAAATATTGTGTTATGTGCTATTGAAATTCTTCCTTTTCTTCTTAGTGTTTTCATCGTTCAATTTTGTTTCCGTTGATGAGTAAAGTAGATTCATGTCTTATGTTTCAGCATATCGCATAAGTTGTTGAATCTACAAGTAAAACTATACAATAATTATTAGCCTAGATATCAAAATTTAGTAAGTAAGCAGTGAATGGAAAGATATTGATGGAAAGCTAGGAATGTGAATATGGGTAGAAACATTGAAGAAAATACTTCCTTAAGGTTACAATATTACCACAAGAATAGGATGAGTTTTGACAAGACCATGATCAGTGAAGCATGGGTTTGAGTTGGGTACAATGGATAGTGTAGATTGGAAACAACTAAAATAAAGTAAAGTGCCCTGATGAAATTTCTTTATTAAGATTGTGATAATAACTAAAAGAGTTATATATGCCTAGGTCACAGTGACAAGAGTTATATAGTAAAGTTATACATGCATAGGTATCCAAGATACCTTGACAACTAATGCATGCACAACAATGACGAAAATGACAATATAAGATACAAGTGGTTGGTAAAGGAATATTCATCATGAGAAAACTATAGAATGGGACAATGGTTTTGACTGAATTCTGTGACCTACAAGAAAAAGAAGGAAAATTTTTCTAAACCTTCCCTCTCTGATAAACTATATTTTTTTTATCATATACATGTGTGAAGCATGAATTTCCCTTGGTGATTTTCTGCTACTTGAGAACAATATGTTGTATTATTTACACAATATTATTCCCATTTTTGTGCTATGATTAGATGAGTTAAGAATTGTAACTCTTTGAATAAAATGTTGTGAGTGGAATATTGGCTTTATTGGCATGCTTGATTTGTAATCAAATATCATAAACGCTGGATTTGATCTGATAACTGTAGCATTGAGGATGTTGTTGGGTGCTCTAAAGTGAAAGATAAGGATAAAGTAAATAAATAAAATGGTGCACTGACACAGGTTACATGATGAAAAAAATAACATGTTGGCTGCTAAATTGGTACATGATTAGGATACTAAATAATAGTACTATGCAAGGTTAGCAAATACCGAGGGTACAAGGGGTTGAATACCAGAACTTTATGCAAGATTATATACACGTTTGATTGCAAAAACATCGATGGTACAACCAGTAATAAATGGCAATATGTTAATCAATTAACAACTATGAAAAGGATAGACATATAACATATTATAACTGGATGTGATCACAGATACCATATGGATGTCATAGGTACCATAAGATGTCATAGAATTGAGAGGGTTATAATCACAAGATTACAAAATATTCATAATAGCTATATGGAAGGTTACCATAGTTGGGTTTTTCATCTGTGGGTCACCAGGTTGGAATGGGTTGTGATAGGTTATATCGGTACATTACATTTTTAATAACAGTTGTCACAGGTAGTCGACGGGTAATATTACAAATTGTTACAAGTGGATTGGGTGGTTGTAAGATTTCTTATAGGTTTATGACACGATTGTCATGGGTAGATAACAAGTATATTTACAAGTTGTGATAGAGAATTATAGGTAGGATGATCATAGGTTGTATCAGAATTCCCTACATATTAAGTATAGGTAATCACATATTTTGTCACTAGTAGTCGACACAATCTTTCTAGGTTATAATAGAGGAATTGGTTAGAGGGAGTAAAATGGTATATAGAAGGTTCTATGACATGTTTATGACTTTTTTTTATCACGGATGATTACATATTGATTACCACAAGTGTGTCATAGGTTGATGACATGTTAATGTTAGGTTTTCACAAATTTTGTGCAAGTGGATGACAATGACATAACAGGATATAATATGTTAACAAGTCATTTGAAAAGATCATATACAAGTTGTAGCATATCTACAATAGATCTTCTAACTGGCTTTGTATGTAGGATATGATAAATCATTATAGGTGTGATGACAAGAGAAACAAGCTACTCTTTATGAAAAAATATGTATGGAAATGATCAAACTAGCAGGTATGTGACAAGTTAACGACTGATGACATATTTGGTTCAACTTTTTCAATAGAATTAAGTAAAGTTCAACCAAAAGTTAATCTTTGGTTAATCACCACACCAAAGAAAATAGGCAATTTAGTAGGGATTTGGAGAGACAAATTCTGGAACATGAGCATAAACACTAAGAAGTAGAGCAAAGAGAAGCTCAAAATAATTTTGAAAATATAGAAGATGAACAGATGAAGGTTTATAGAAAGGAAGAGGGATTTCTAGGAGCTAATGGAATACAAAAGCATAATGACTAGAAAAAGTTCAAACTTACTAAATTGCATAGGAAGCAAAGATGGATTTGTCCATTCAAATGCATCAGCAAAAATAAAATACTAGAAGATACATAGAGAAAGGAAAATTGGATATATAATGTTTTAAAACATGTATTGAGACACTAAGAGAAGTGAGAGATGAAAATAGTCTAGAAAACAAGATAGAAGTTTTAAAGAGTGAGCTACAAGATAAGAATGGTGAAATGGAAATCCTATAGGACATGAACCAACAAGAGTGAGGGAATTTGGAAATGAAACAATTAGCGTCAAAGAATATATAGTTGTTCTCATAAAGTTGTCTATACGACCCATGCTTGTGATTAGGGAATTTGAAAGGTATCTTTGACTTTGGATTTTCACATTATATGAAATTTTATTCTTCATAATTCATATTTAGTTATGATTGTATATATTTGATTTCTGCTACCCTAGATGAAAAGAGAAAAATATTTCCATATGTATGTCTATATATATGTTTATATATGTGAGAACTGACTGCAGATGTCATTATTGCTATGGGTTTGATGTCTTATATGTGTAATGAGGTTGAGAATGTGGAGATGGTATGCTCATCAACATGGGGCAAGGATCTTCAGATCTTGCCAATGTGAAAATGAAACTAGGAAGTAGAAGATGCCCTAGGATGAAGAAATACATGAAGACATAGAATTTCCATAATAGATCCATCTTGTGGGAATAAGAGGTATTGAGGACATTGCATAAAATAAGGGAGGAGGAATGTAATACCCCCACCCATTTATAATGTAGATATATGTACTTGTTATCAGGATGGTGATTTGGATGTATATTGCGGGCTTGTGTGCCTATATGTTTATAATATGTGGCCTGAATACCCATATATATATGTTATATATTATGGGGCCAACATGACCGAGCATATATGTGAGTGTTGGCTAAGTGGCCAGAGGTCGCAAATTGTAAATATGATATAATTTGTAAATATTTTAATAATAATAAAAATACTAGCTATGAAGCCACTCCATGGTAAGAGTATGAGGGGTGGTGCAACTCCATGGTGATGAGAAACAAAGTGTTGATGACAGATTCCATTAACAAAGGCACCTGGGGCCCATGTGGCTTCAAGATCACCACATGGCAAATAGAGCCATTCATTGAGAATATATATATTATATATATATATATATATATATAAAATATATATATATACTTGTGTGTGTGTGTACTTGCCACGAAAATTATTATTCAATATCATTTTGATAATGATCATCACTCTAAGGAGGATCATGGTTTTGGACATTAGTCCAAAGAAACTAGTTGGTAAGCCTTGAGGTTGGGTTCTGGACCAGCTGAAAGTTCTACTGATTTGATGTCCTGGAGGGTGCCTGGAACCCTAGAGTGGCATGGTTGTGGATTGGCACCTTAGTAGTTAGCCTAGAGGGTGTCCGGATCCATGGAAAAGTTGGTGTTGGGTTGGCACGTTGGTCATGGATATATGGTTATTTTTTATTATTCTTGCATGTGGAGCTGCATCCTTGGCTCAAGGGTGACCCGTGGTTAAAATTGATGGACCATGCAGTCTATGGGAGGGTGGAATGTGGAGATCCTATATCCAATCAATAATTTATGCATAAAAGTATCCATGTGCTTTACTTTTCTAAATTATGAATGTTATGAAGAAATGCTAATTTTGGGGGTTCTATGTTTAAAATTTTGTAATTAATTGGTAATTTGTTTACATGCCAAGTTTGATATTTACGTGTAGTTTCATTGTAAACCCTAGTTTGGGATTTTGAGCACTTGTGTGCATATATTGGTTTTCATATGTATTTATATATGCTTATGTGCTTCTTTTGATAAAATTATAAGTTTAGTTAATGCCATAGGTTTATTAATACTTTCATAGGTGTGCATAATTACCATGCACAAGATTGTGTGGGAATTATTTTGTTATGCATAATTTTATTATAATGAATTTAAACCCTAAGTTTGTGTAATAAGAGTGGGTGCAATGGTGTGTGAATTTCTTACTAATTATGCATTCTTCTAATAAATACAAATTTTGGGTTTCAAGTTGAAAAACTAGGTGATAATTATAGTGGGAATTAACTGAATTACTAGTGGAGTCTAGTATTAAGCTGGGGTTTAATATATAATAATTATGTATTACGGTTTCTAACTTAGGGTGAGATTCATACAAAATTTCTAGTGGATGACTGTGGTGATCCAAGGTTCAATTATAGAAAACTATAAATCATAAACTACAAGATTCTACAAAAATGTTAGTGAATTGATGAAATTTGTATTATGGGTTGTGTAATATCATCTAGCTGGAGGCCAAGGACATTACAAAAATATAGTAGCTAAGTAATTTTTTTGGTTGTGTTGGTTTCTTAGCAAGTCAACGATGAAGGTTAGTGATATTCATCTCATGTTCCTAGTTTCGGATGTGAATTGGGTCTAGCTTACATCAATGTGAATTGGGTATTGGTTAATTAATTATTAAACCATATGAAACAAAGTTTTGGATTCCATCCTTATCTACAAACTATATATATATATATATATATATATATATATATATATATATATATAAATAATCACATTTGTGGCAACAAATCTAAAAGGAAAATTCTCTTGCCAATGTGGATCCTTTATTTGCTAGTAAGGATTCCTTATCTTGTATAAGAAGGAGGTACATAGGTGCAGGGATGGGTTTATTGTCAGTAGCTCCAGAGGTCATAATTATAGGGAGATCATGGGGATCTCTTAAGAGGTTCAGAGTGTTCCTAAGATATTGTGTTAGGTCCTAGAAATAAGTCTCCACTTGGGAGGTGAGTTGGTCTCATGTCAAACATTGTAGGTCATGTCACATGAACACTTGGAAAGACTAATAGTAACGTACACGCCTACTTGGATAAAGGGAAGGAAAAAAAATTCAAGATAATGTTGGGTCATACCATATGTTTGTGTCAAGTTAGAGATAGAAACTAAAAATACTCCTAGATACATTTGGCTCATAGAGAAAGAATTAACTCCTATGTTTACTAATATATGATGCACTATTGAAGGAAATCTTGGGCAGAATGCGCAACTCCATTCCCTAAACAATCTCCTATTTTTTGTTTTAAAAATATAAGTCTCCAACACAATGAAATATATGTACAATAACACACTAAACCTACCGATAATAACATCAATTGGAAGATAAACTTAGCCCTTGGTTGGGAGGCGCTCTCCCTAAAATATGGCATTAATAATCCGTCATGAAAGTGGGGTTGAGAGGATCTAGTAAAAATGCACTGTAGGTTTTAACCCCATACAATAATTACTTGCATACAAATTCTAAAAATAGAAAATAAACAATGGCGAGAGCAAAACACATGAAACAAATACAGACAAAGATTTTCCCCTAGATCCCAAAACCAGGACTACCAGATTGATTTTTTGTTATGTTCCTTTCAATGTTACAATACATATATATACATGCTGAAGCATCCATAAACCCCAATCCATTAACCCTAGATTAGAACATAATCGTAGTTCCCTTGACCAGATCTAAAAAATACCATGGACCAAAAACCATCGTTCCCAAAACCATGTGTGAAATCCATGCACAAACCATAATTAGGTTCACCCACATATATATAATGCAACCTAACACGCATAAGGGAAAAGAGGAAGATCCAAACTCAGCTAGGATGAAGAATGAGAAGAATTTTACTAAAGAATGGGAGGAGTTCAACCAACAAGAAGGGGACAATTATGAGGGTAATTAATCACTATGAGGTTGAGGTTGATAATGAAGGCTGTAAATGTAGGTGGTTTAGTTGCTTAATTATTGAAGTTGAGATCCAATCTTTTCACAAATATGATAAAGTTTTGGGAAGATTTGAGACATTGAAATAATTTTTTTTGAACCTAAAAAAGAATTAAAAGAGGTTGATTATAAGAAAAATAAAGTACAAGGTGTAAAAGGCATGACAAATATTCCTTTAGAAAATGTTGGAGTTACCAAGTCCTTATTTATGGATCAAAGTTAGGAATTCATTATCCTTAGTAGATTCAAGAGTTTCCCATTTGAAAATGGTCCTTTGACCCACCTAGCCATAAGATATCGGAATTTATCTACTTATATGACCTACATATTGTGTCTTAGAGAGAAACATGGAGAGGATAAGATAAATTTTAATATTGTCAACATTCATATGTACCAGGAATCTCAAGAAGTCATCTCTAACTAACATAAGTAGAATAAATAAAGAACAAACACAGGGGTTGATCTACGAAGAAGGAGAGAAGGAAGAGATCCTATACAAGAAATCTACCATGGAGTAAACAAGACCAAAGAATGACCTAGGTAGGTAACAAAGGAAACCTTGTTCAAGTACTAGACACCAATTGAGGTAAACACATTCATATGTCTAGAATTAGGAAGCGGGGTAAACAATAAGAAAATACCAATTCTAATAATCATCCTTGAGATGTTGGGAGGCCTCATCATCATATTCACAATTTGTTCTCAATGTTGTGAAATCCATGAAATACATAAGGAAAATTTTAAGGATGGAAAATTATCTTGAAGTTTAAAAGCAATGGTGAATCTCACTAGTCCATAATATGCAAACTATAAAAAATTTATTGATATATTTGTAAAATTCTTAAAAGTTATAAAATTTTATATATAGTCTCTATATAATTTTGTCAATTTTTAAGCAAAATAATTTTATATTGTAAATTTTGGGCAATCCATTTTTAAAAAAATGAAAATTGGTGAATATTTTTCATGGAAAAATCATGGGAAATTAGCCCACTTGTAAATATTAGCCCAAAATTTTCTATGGAAATACATAATTAGATGAATGGGATTTTGGTCTCTACATATTTTTTTCACATATACGTGTTAGTTATTTAATTCATGCTATATATATATATATATATATATATATATTTATATATATATATATATAAAGAAAGTAATAACTATGGAAATGCCATATGTTATAAGCATCAATTATTAACATTCATTATGAATAGATTGATTTTTCAGAAGGAACCTATGAACTTTTTTTTGTTTGCATATTTTCTATGTTCCATATGTGCTTTAGTGCATTACATGTTATTTATATAGGCATTTAATATTATTTATTGAATATTTTCAAATAATATAGTGTGCATCAAGATTTTGTATTTCTATACACAACCTTAAATTTTAAAGGACATTGCATATAAAAATCACTGTTATGTTTTATAGCCACATCTTATGAATGGAAATTGAGTAAAATCATCATGCATAGGTAGTGAGTGCTTTATTGACAACCATATTCCATAGTCTCTTTAACCTAAGATGTGTGTTTTTAATGTAATGAATTATAATATTATGTTTGTGGTTTGAAAGTTATGACATGGTAGCTATTATTTGTTTATAGTTTTTATTTATTTGGTCCAATCTAAAATTGGACTAAAGGATATAGTCTTTCTTTCATGAAATCTGCATTGTCTAGGTATCTAGTTAATTGAATATTGAATAACAATAAATTGAATAAGTTTTTTAATAATCCACAAAGAAATATTTAAATATGAAGAATGGTAAATATTGCACTTAATATTGTGTTTTGAATGAGCGAAGAAATACTGGAAGTTATTCCCCATTCATAAATTGACATATGTGCACATCACATATTATGAGTGCCTGGATTTTAGCCCTTTTTCTACAAGGTGTCACCATGTTTGTTAATACAAAAATATCCCTTTCCATTGTCAAATTTGAAGAGATTGGGTTATAATGGTTCATAAGACACTAAAGGTGGCTACATTACCCAATCCATTAATGTTTATTGCAACACATTCCACTTGGCTATCTTTTAGAAAGGGAATAATATCTATTCATAATAAGAGGACATCCACTCGAATCTAAATATACTCAAACAATTAAACAATTACATTTTACAAACATTTTATTT